>JAHLSL010000038.1:15985499-15998657 GCA_025920805.1 Petroica traversi | reverse complement strand
AGGAGAGGAGAGGAGAGGAGAGGAGAGGAGAGGAGAGGAGAGGAGAGAAGAGAAGAGAAGAGAAGAGAAGAGAAGAGAAGAGAAGAGAAGAGAAGAGAAGAGAAGAGAAGAGAAGAGAAGAGAAGAGAGAGAAGGATTTCCAGGGCAGAACACGAAGGTGCTGCAGAGGACACCAATAACTGTGGATTATCAGGAGTTCTGCCTGTGCATGGCAAGTGAGGAAGTTGGCTGAGTTGAATATGCAGCTCCTGCCTTTCCCCAGCCCCAAATGATAACTGTGGATCCAAATCAGAGGCATTTCCTCCTAAATGCAGAACACCAACCCCACTGCAGATATTCCCACTCAGAATGCAGCTGATGCCCACTGCTTTCCTGGCTAACATCATGGAAGAACACCAAAGTCAGGGCTTCAGGTGGATTTCTGGTCCTGTTGGGCTTCCCTGAGTTATTCATTATTTTCAGAGGAAAATAAATCCTTTGACCTGTGAAAATGCTGTGAGGACTCTCAGCAGAGCTGTTCATTCCTGCTCAAAAAGGATATTTTAAGCCAGAGGGGAAGTGTTTTTCTTTTCTTTAAGTACACCAGGAACTCTTCCTCTGTGTCAGGAGTGCAGAATTAAATCCCAATTAAAGGCTGTAAAAGCGCAGTGAATCTGAGAGGCCGGGAACAGAAATGTATTATCATCCCTTTCATAGATCATACGAGCTCTGTGGTGACATAATAAATAATCCACCCCAAGTTTTTAAAGGTAAAAACCAGCAAATCATTAATAACGTCTCTGGCACCATATATCAAACTGAAGCCTTCCTCTCACAGCTGATCCCCAGCTATTCCCAGCTGCCTTTTTCCAGTGCTGCTTCCTCCCTTTGCCCTGCTCCTTCTTCCCATTTTTCTGCAGCAGTGCTCCTGTGCTCTGTCCACCTGTGTTTATTTCTGCAGTTCACTGAGGAGCTGCAGGAATGAAAACACACACCACGCTCTTTAAATCCGAACTCAGGAGGTTTAAAACTTGCCTGGACAAGAAAAGGCAGGCAGAAACAGTTTTTCAGGGTAGAGAGAGGAACTGGGTGATGATATGGTGGTTTCACTTATTTCTGGCACACCTGATCTATTTTCAGCGCTTTGTGTAGTGGTGGAGCACTTCCCTCCATGTCAATTTTGTTGTCTTTGCACGCTCTCTTTTGATCTTTATAAATTTAAACTTAAATTTTTAACCAATTTTACTGTCTTGTTCTGTCTCTCAGTGATTCCATTTCTGAAGGGCTGGGACACAATCTGTCACTCCTTGTTCATGCTCAGGGTACTGGGTTCCTCCATGGAATCATGGCATGGTTTAGGTTTGAGGGAACCTTCAAGAGCATCCAGTCCCACCCCCAGCCATGGGCAGAGACACCTTCCACTATCCCAGGGTGCTCCAAACCCCGTCCAACCTGGCCTTGGACACTTCCAGGGATCCAGGGGCAGCCACAGCTTCTCTGGGTACCCTGTGCCAGGGCGTCCTCACCCTCACAGGGCTGAATTCCTTCCCAATATCCCATCTATTCCTGCCCTCTGGCAGCTCAAAGTCATTCTCCCTTGTCCTGTCACTGCATGATCCTGTAAAAAGCCTCACTCCAGCCTTTCTAAATTGCTGGGCTTCTTGGGATTATCATCATTAGTGCATGTCTATATGACTATTATATATAATCACAGGGATTATTCCAGTGCCCTCAGTTCTGTTGCCTGATTTCTCCTCTGTCTCGTGTTGTGGGGTTTTCTTTTTCCTCTCTTTAGGCACTGAGGGAAAACTGCACAGAGATCTCACAGAGGAGGAAGGGACTGCAAACACAGAGACAGGGTGGTTTTTGCTAAGTTCCCCCACCTGGAAGATGCAGATCCAAATCCATCACCTTTTTCCTGGGAAAGGTAAAAGCAGCAGGGAACCTATCTCGGTAACCAAACTTCATATTTTATACTTGGTTTTTTTTTTTTTTCCCTTCCAGATCTGTGAGTTTCTGCAGCTGTAATACCAGTCCTGGAAAAATGCAACTGTCTGCCAGAGTTCTGGGATACACTACTGGGATGCACTACTCAGTAAAAGTGAAATTTCTCCCTCTGTGAGTACCTGACTCCCTTTGTGAGCACCTGCTCAGAGAAGCTGTGGCTGTCCCTGGATCCCTGAAATTGTTCCAGGCCAGGTTGGACAGGGCTTGGAGCAGCCTGGGATAGTGAAAGGTGTCCCTGCCCATGGCAGAGGAGTGGAACAAGATGATTTTTAAGGTCCTTTCCAACAGAAATCATTCTGGGATTCTGGGACTTCTCTCCCTGATGCTCAGGGCAGGATTCACCTCACTTCACAGACAGCTCCAGTTTGTGGGCAGAGGAGCTCAAGGCACCTGCAGCTGTCCCCAGGTGAACTTCCAGTTACACACCAGTTACAGGGAGCAGGGGTGACTCACTTGTCCTTACACAGGTACCCTGAGATGCTCTCTGATTCCTGGGCAAACCCACCCTGTCAGTGGAGTTTGGACAATATTGGGGCACAGCCACCACTTGTACTGATGCCTTTTCCTGGTGTTAGGAAAATGAAACTAGACACAGTTAAAGGGGTTGGGGTCTTTACCTCAGTATTTTAATCAGGATCCTGTTGGATGCATCCACTTCACCCAGGTGACAGCGTGGCAATGCACACACCCATCAGTCACACACACCAGGTATAGACTTTACACAGCAGCAAATCTAACAAGGGGGCCCAATAATGGGACTGGGGTGGGCTAACCCCGAGTTTACAGAATCCTCCTGTCAGGAGACCTTGGGTTCCTGAGCCAGTGGGAATGTTTGGTGTCCCTGGCTCTGCAGCTCTGGGCTGTTCAGTCTCAGGGCCTGCAGAACACTCACAAAACACTGAGCACTAAACTAAGTAGAAGGTTGCAAGTGTGCATGCTGCTGATACTTGTGGCTACAGAGAACTGTGTAAAAGGGATATAAAGAAAAGACAAAAATCATTCCAGCATCAGTACATGTGGCACTAATTCAATCCAAATTCGTTCCTCCCTGGTACATTCCAGCACAGCTTTTGGGGCTGAGGGGAGTCCAGAGTGGAATGGAGGAGGGAGGGCTGCACATATCCATGGATGGAAGGAAGTGATGGAGTGTTCCACGGGTGCCAAAGGAGCTGGGCTGCAGGGGTCTGTGCAATCCTGAGGTGACACCGTGCCCTTGCAGCTGGTGAGGATGAGGATTGATTTGCTTCTCCTGTGTCCTCCTGCAGGTGGGTGGCTCCAGCAGCGTGATGGGGTCTCCAGGAAGGCATGGTGGAGTTTCAGTTCAACAGCCATCATGTTTACCCATCATTCTCCAAACTGAGTCTTTGGATGAGATTCCAGTGTCTTTGTAGAGGCCTTTCTCTCCCCCTCTTCAGTGTTTCATTGCCAAAGCTGTAAAATCACAGAATGCCCTGAGTTGGAAGGGACCTACAAGGATCATCCAGTCCAGCTCCTGGCCCTACACAGACACCCCAAAATCCCACCCTGTGCATCCCTGAGAGCGTTGTCCAAACCCTCCTGGAGCTCTGGCAGCTTTGGGAATGTCACCATTCCCTGGGGAGCTGCTCCAGTGCTCAAACACCCTCTGGGGGAAGAACCTTCCCTGATATCCAACCTAACCCTCCTCTGGCACAGCCCCAGCTGTTCCCTGTGTCCTGACCCTGGTCAGCAGAGTGCAGAGGACAATGCCCTGTTTCTTCTGCTTCATCAGGGATGACGACAATTAGTGAGTCTGACTCATCCAAAAATTGATGTTCTGGATTTCCTGAGCTTAACAAACTCTCTGTGCTGTCCGTCACTCCTGGGATTTCAGTGCTGCAAACCTTTAGAGCATTTAATTCCCAAAAGGAAAAGTTTGCTGCCACCTACCCCCGGATGCACCAGTGGCTCTTTACCCCCATCAGTCCAGTTCTCACCACATACAAATTTCTCCATTTCAGGACATGTTTGGAGCTGCCTGATTCTCAGCAGTGATGATCAGTGAGGAGTTTACTCACCCCTAAACCCCGCTGGGATTCACCAGCTGAGCGTGTCCCTACCTGCTTAGCTCTGGGATTGATCCAGAGGGTGCAGGCAGAAGGTGCCAGCCTGATCCTTGCACAAATTTGAGCAGCAGGAGGAAGGAACTCCTTGCCTTTTAAGCAGTTGGAGCCTCTCACCTCACTGCCAGGATGCCCTTGTTAAAACAGCTCCATGTGGAGGCTGAACCTGCAGTTTTTGTGTTATAGGAAAGGGCACTAATCCATAGGTACCCCGAACTCGTTCTCTGTCATTAAATTATCCAGTAGTGTTTGGATATTCCAGCAGTTGTGGCATTGCCATGGAGGACCATGTTGTCCCCTTGGATAAGTTACTCCAAGAAAAACACCTTCCAGATGGAACACCTTGAGGCCACTCAAGAATTCAGTTCCCTGCTTATTCCCCTGCCTGACAGACACTGGTGGGACTGGAGGAAACGTTTCTGTGCCTGTTTCTGCTGACTGTGTGCGGCACAGCCTGCTCTGAGAACACTGAGCAGATCCTTGGATGGGATTTGGGGAAGGAATTCTTCCCTCTGAGGGTGGTGAGAAGCTCAGGGTGCCCAGAGAAGCTGTGACTGCCCCATTCCTGGAAGTGTTCCAGGCCAGGTTGGACAGGGCTTGAACCTGGGACAGTGGAAGGTGTCCCTCCTCATGGAACAAGGTGAACTTTTAAGGTCCTCCAAACCCGAACCATTCCATGATTCTATGAAGATCAAGGCCCATGGATATGTTGACTGGAGAAACACCAGCCTGTAGGCAGTGCTGTTGTTTCAGATTCCTCTCCAGGTTTTTATATCCATGCCAGAACAAAAAGGATCTTCCCCTCTCTGTGGATCATCCCCTCAAACCAATAAAACTCTTTTAGGAGACCCAGGTCATGAAGTTGTCCCTTGAGATCCCCAAATTCAAGAAACTGTAAAAGTCTTCCCATCTTAGCACCAACTGCAGATGTTGGGGCTAAGATGGGAATTAGCATAGAGGTGAATTCCAATTCTTGATTATTAATGAAACTAATCCAAGCCCACCCCTTTCATTCTCCACAAGCTGCTCTGCTCTGCTCCAACACAGCAAAAACCAAGAGCAGGATTGTTAGAGCCACTCCTGATTTGGAAAAGAGACTCAGACTCCTGTACTTGCTCACGTTTCCAGAACCCTGTCTGGGGTTGGATGCTCTGTTTTTCCTCCATGGCTGTGGATTGTGGCTTCTCCAGCTCCCCTTGGTGCCTTCCCTCCCTCCTTGGCAGGGAACAGCTCCAAGCCCAAAAGGGACTTTGGATTCCTGTCACATTACTGGGAAAAGGTCAGAGCCTGCCAGGATCAGCAGACAGGAAGAGATAGGGAGGAGTGACAGGAAAATGAGAGAAGGGAGTGGAACAGGGATCATTTTTTTGCCCATCTTCTGTCCTTCCTCTCCAGCAGAGCCCTCCCACACGTGATGCGAATCCAGGGTGTGGCCAGAGAGGCACAATCCTCTTTCCTCGCTCAGGGGTGTCACAGGAAGGTGAGACCTGATGAGATTAGATGTCCCTTGCTGGGACTGGCTGACAGCTCCAAAAGATGTGTGATGTAACCAAATCCCTGCAGTTCAGCGTGGGCAGTGGTGAGATAACAAACATCTCACATTTTTCTCCTCAGTTCTCCTTCCCTCCCAGCACACGTTGCTGTGGTGGGTTGATATCGCCAGAGCCCTCACTAGCGTGGTCTCATTCCTTAAATTCTCTTATTTATCAAGGGCATCCCCAGGGCTGCTGCTCAGAAAACTGAATTACTGCATTGGTAACTCCCAAAATTTTACTCTCCTGATGTGGATTTGTCTTCTTGGGATGGGATTTTCAGATGTGCACTATGGTGTCAGGTCTGGATGAAATATTTCTCACCTCTGGGACAAACAATGTGAGTCTGCCCTCAGGTTACTCCTTAGTGTCCTTCTATTCCCTGCCCATGGCAGGGGGTCAGAACTGGATGACCTTCAAGGCCTTTTCCAACCCTTCTGTGATCCTGAGGTTCTGTTTTTACTCTCTAGGTTTTTTGGGAAGTCAGGTAAAATAGAGCATGTTAGGAGTCATGGGTGTTTGCATTCAAGTTTAGGTTTGGGACAAAGTGGGAGACAGAGAAAGAGATCAAGATTTCTGCCATAAAAAATAATTGAGGTTATCAGAAACACAGGGCTATTTTTATTGACAGGAAACCCTCCACTCTTCAAATCACTGCAGATTTTCTTGTGAAATCCCAGTTCCCTTGTCTGCTCCATCATGTGATGGGTTTCAGCAGCCCAAGCCAACCACACATATCTGATGTCACCAAAAAGATCAAAGAAAGACCTAAAACTCCACAAATATCCCTTAGCTGGTGCATGGGGTCTGCGAGGGTCCTGCACCCCACAAGGTGAGAGAGTGAAGGGTCGTGTCCTTCCTCAAGGACAACTTGGTGCATTATCCTGCCCAGAGCAGAGCATTATCCTGCCCCTGGGTCCCTGGAAGTGTCCAAGGCCAGGCTGGACGGGACTTGGAGCAGCCTGGGACGGTGGGAGGTGTCCCTGCCCATGGCAGGGGGTGGCACTGGATGAGCTTTAAGGTTCCTCCCAACCAAAGGCATTCCGTGACTCTGTGGATTCCTGCAGGGATTGCAGCACTGGGCTGTGCCTGCCCTCCCCGAGGTTTGATGAATCAGGGCTCTGATGCAAGGAGGGACGGCCACGGAGGGACAGGACAGACAGAGAGACAGCCAAACCTGGCTGCATTCCCTGCCTGCTCCTGGCTCCTCGAGGAGGGAGAGTCCTGCTGCTCAGTCAGATTCTCAAGAGCAGGAGTTGGTTCCTTGTACTTCAGCAAAGTTCCTGCTCTGGATGACTGGGAAGAAACCGTTGGCTTTAACAAGAAATACAGAAATTTGAATATTTAGCCACCAACAAATCATTCTTCAAATGTTTTGGTGCACAAGAAAGAGTTTTTTTGAGTATTGCAGGGACTTGCCTGTGCCACGCATGAAATTTAACACGGAATTAGCCCTGAGTGGCTGAGGTTGCTGTGATGGAGGGGATGCTTTGGAGTGGCAGTGGGAAGGAAGGTGTTGGATAAGCCTGAGTCCTACAGCCCTCTCTGCACTCAGGAGTGCCAGGACAGGAGCCAAAGTAGCCACTGCCCCAAGGCTGGACTGCTCCTGGCACCAGGGAGAGCTCCCAGGTCGGGCCTGGAGCAGGGGGAGGGTTTCTGTGCTGGGACAGGCTAATTAGGCACCGAAGGGAGGCATTTCCATCCGCTTAGGAAGCGCTGTCCTGACCTCGTGCTACGCCCACTCTCTCTCTGTCACGGACCTGAAAGAGCCTCGCTCAGCTCTTTCAGAGCTGGAAAATGAGCCCCAACACCAGCCTTTATGCAAGAGCTGAAAGGTTAATACGTGTCACCTCCGTGGGCCAGGACTCAATAGCAAAGCCCTTTTTACCGAGGGAAAAAAAAGAAAGCCACCAGCCTGTCACAGCCTGACCTTTCCACCCTCACACTCCAGCCCCACTTTCACGCCACGGGGCTGAGGATAAACACATCCTTTTCCAAGCAGGGCTGGATCCTCTCAGCTGCTGCAAATTGTGATTCCTTGCAAAAGGTGCAGCTGGCTCTTAGGTAGGGGTTTTCGTGTTGGGGTTGCAGGGATAAGCGAGCATCGAGCTCCTGGAATTAGAAAGGTCAGCAGGGATGTTTCCTGTTGGAGCTGCACGAACCCTGGTGTTGGGATCAGAGGGCAGGGAGTTAAAATTAGAAGCGGCCGTGGGGTTACAGAGGTCACTCCTTAAGCCTGACAAGGTGATGGGGTTTGTGGCTTAGGGGCCTGAGAAAATAAACATCTCCAGCCTTCATGTTTTCTAGGGGATCACAGAAAACACCTCTCATTCTGTGTTTGGGATATCAGGAGTTCCCTCCTAAATAACACGTCTCTTTCTCTGGCACGTAGAGGATGTGCACACACCTAGCTGACCACACCAAAAAAGTGAGGACTGGAATAATTAGGGAATCCCCAGCTGAGTAATTTCCTAGAAAGGCTGTGTTGCGTGGACACAGCTCAGGAGATGTCTTGGTGCTTGGCAGTTTTCTGGGATGAAAAAGGCTGAGTGATTCACCATCCAGAAGTGCAGAATGAGCCCCTCTCTCTGCTGAGGATATCCTGCAACTCTGGGAAAATTTTTCACCAAAAGCAGGGCAGCTCCAACAGAAGGGATGGAGAGAGATCCCAAAGCCCTAAGCAGCCTGTGCTTGTTTCAAATCTTCTTTAGACACCGTTTCCCAATTTTTTGTCTTCCAGGTACTCAAGGAATCCCACCTGGAGCAGGGCAAACTGCAGGGACTGAGTGTGGCCAAGGATGAAATGCGTGGTCACAGTTCAAACAAGTTCTGTGTATCCTTTATCCCATGTCCTAATCCCTCCTCCTGCACCCACGAGGAAGTGCCTCCCTGGAGGAGCTGTGGGACTGATGGATTTACCCCCGGGAAGGGAGTGTCATGCTTTTGGAGCAAAACACTGCACCTCCCAAATGCCTGGAGCTTGATGTGTGCAGGGATTTGAATCCAGGAGGAGCATGGACTCCTGAGCTTTGCCAAGGAACCACCAAGCCCTGCAGTGCAAGTTCTCCACCTTCCAATAAAAAAAGAGTGAGCTTGCAGGGCACATCCACAGCCAGCTTGGAAACTCTCCCTGCCCTCCAGAGCAAAACCTACTGGAGGAGCCTGAGGCCCAGAAATAACCACAAACCACCCTTTCCTGTCAGGCAGCTGGGGTTTCAAGTGGTTGGAGCTAAATATGGCTCTGTGTCAACAAGGAGCCACCAGGAAAGGGGGATTATTGCCCTCCATTAGGGAGAGGAGTCTGCTCACACACGTCTGCAAAGACCTCAGCTTTGGAAAGCACATTTCCTTTGTTTCCGTGGTTTGCACTTGAATTTTCACCGCGCTCCTCCTCGTCTTTCACTGGGTGTTTCCCATCTCAAAACCAAGCGGGTCAACGAAACCGAGGGCGCATCGAGAAGCAATTTGTCTGGCTGGTGAAGAAACAAAAACAGCCACCCCAAAGGCAGGCAGAGGAGCACAGGAAAACACGAAGCACAGCTGTGCAAGTCTCACATTGCCTCTGCTCTCTCCTTCTCCTCCTCCTCAGCCCCTGCTGAAAGACAGCAGCTGTAATCCCTTCCAGGTGGTGACAGGAGTGATCTCCACAGCCCCTACGAACGTGACAGCGCTGGGGCTGGCTGGGAACACGTGTCCCTGAGCTGTCAGAGGCAGAGGGGAAGCTGCAAGACCCAACAGGCGCCTGAGTCACAGCAGCCAAGGGGAAATGCAAACGTTGGAAGCCGTGCGAGTGCGAGGGATGTGACTCTGAGGGATCCTTTTCAGCCGGTTGCTTCCTCCACGGATGCTCTGGGTGACCCTGGGAGAGACTGGTGGAGGAAGGAGATGCCTCCTGCAGCAACATCTGTCCCTGGATCACCACTGCTGCTCCCCAGCCCCACTGAGAGGGGATTTTAGTGAGCAGAGCTCAACTCTGCCCGGACTGTGACTGGCATATGAGTGAGTCACTGCCCAGACATGGATGGTGACAAACAGAGATATGAGTGGGACAGGTCTTCTGGGCAGGAGCTCTGGTGATTTCAGTTTTCATGGTTTGACAACTGCATTTTTGTGTTCCTTTTAATTCCTTTCTCCTTGCCAGTGCTGCAGGTGAGGAACGGACTGATTCAACACGAGCAGGGCGTGACGTTGACTGTGTAAGCAGCTTTAAAGTGATCAAAGCCAGCAGCTGCGGGAGAAACCCTGGGAAATGTTTGCCCTTTCCCTAACCTGTCAAGTTCCAGCAGTGGCTTTTAGCAGAAGGGCAATCATGGAATCCCAGAATGGTTTGGATTGGAAGGGGCAGTAAAGATCATCCCATTCTACCCCTGCCATGGGCAGGGACACCTTTCACCATCCCAGGTTGTTCCAAGCCCCATTCAACCTGGCCTTGGACATTTCCAGGGATCAAGGGGCAGCTACAACTTCTCTGGGCAACCTGTACCAGGGGCTCCCCACTGTCACAGGAAGAATTTTTCCTAAAATCCAACCTAAACTCTTTCAGTTTGAAATTATTCCCCTTGTGATCTTGGAGCCAAAAAACTACTTTTAAAACTCCCATGGGATGAGTGGCTTGAGCTGCTGTCTGATAGCCTGAAAGTCACCAACATAAGATGCTTTAGAGTAGCTACACTGAGATCAGCTCTTCCCATGGGAGGCACTTTGGAAGGGGCTGCCCAGGGAGGTGGTGGCGTCCCCACTCCTGGAGGTGGCCAAGGAATGACTGGACGTGGCTCTCAGTGCTCTGAGCTGGGTTACAAGGTGAGGATTGGTATTAGGTTGGGCTTGATTACTCTGGGATTCCTAATTATTCTGGGATTCTTTGATTTTCATCTGAGGAAGTTGTCTAGGCTCCCTGTGCACTCCCCAGGTAGAAATGTGCCTGCTGGCAGTGTAGTTCCTCTCCTCCTAAGTTATCTGCCTGCAGCAGATGAAGCACAGTCTTTACTTCTCTTTCCCTGCTGGAGTCTGGAGGGTGGCTCAGGGGGAGAAAATTCACCAGGAATGTTTAGAGTTCACTCAATAAATTCCACTTCCCGTCTGTGCCTCGTGTCCAAGTCAGAGCTGACTACCAGGCTCGGTTCTTTTTGGAATCCTGCATGAATTGATGTGTCACAAAGCTGATGGTGAAACCAAAATGGATCTGTGCATGATGTAGAACTTGGGGCCATGGTTTAGTTGTGGGTTAGGCAGTGCTGGGTTAACAGCTGGACTTGATGGCCTTTATGGGTAAAAATTGAAAGAGGGGAGATTTAGGTTGGGCATTGGGAAGAAATCCTTTCCTGTGGGGGGGTGAAACCCTGGCACAGGTTTCCCAGAGAAGCTGGAGCTGCCCCTGAAGCCCTGGAAGTGTCCAAGGTTGGACAGGGCTTGGAGCAACCTGGGATAGTGGAAGATGTCCCTGTCCACAGCACGGGGTTGGAACCAGACGACTTTCGAGGTCTCTTCCAACGCAAACAATTCTGGGATTCCATGAGGCTCACAGAGAGGGTTGTCCTTCTCTTGACGAAGGCCCAGATTTTAACTTCCCTGTCTTGAGGATGCTGCTGTTGTCCCTGGAGGATCTCCCTGGAGTCGCTGTCAGCCTCTGTGGGAACAGCTCCGCTGAAATCCAGCTCTCCACCAACTCCTCACAAACTCCCCCATTCCTCGGACACCCAAAATTAAGTATTCCCCTCTGGAGCTGAACCCAGTTCTTCGTTTGAGTGAAATGAATCTTACCTCTGGCTGTGAGTTTAAGAAATGGATTCTAGAAATGAAAACCACAGGAATTATTTAATCTGGAATATTGATTATTTAAACATGTCTGCATAGACCGTCACAAACCCAACACAACACTACATACATACTTTTTTCTCCATACAGTTTAAGGCATTTTGTTTTCAACCTCTCTGTTTTATTCTCCGTGCAAATTTTTGATAAAATTAACTGTTTCCCTAAGAACTTCACATGAGTATGCAGCTGAGGTATGGTCAAACTTCTCCTGGTATTAGTTGGGCATTTAGTCAGAAATATTTATATTTCCCCAGGGGAAGCAAAAAAAAAAAAGTTACAATCTGGTAAAAAACAGTCGCTAAATGAAGTTTGCAGTTCTGTTGTGGTTTGTAAAGTCCAAGTTCCCCAATAAATGCTTCAGCCTCTTCCAGCTGTTTGCTGCAGCACAAATGCCCAAAGCTTTTCCATGTTAAAGGGAATATTAGTTTAAATTTTGTCTGCAAGGACGGAGCACTGAGCCATTGCAAATCCCGTTAGCTCCCAAACAGGGCCTCGTGCAAAATTGTCTGAGGGATCTCAGATGGTTGTAAAGTGCTTCAATACCATCGTTGGCATAAGTAAAGGATATCACAAGGGATTGGATCTATTCCTAATTTGGTCAATATTGCATTCAGCCACTTCTCAGCCACTTGACAGGGTGAATTAACTAATCTTTTTTGTCTACCTCTACAGTGATGAGCACAGTACAAAGCGGTCTGGAAAAGAATCTACTGGAATGGCCTTTCTCAGTGTTGAGGCTTCCAGTGAAGGGATGAAAGAGCTCAACATCTACTCAAGGAAGAAAGAAAAAAAGGGAAAATAGGGAAAATCCTTCACATCTCAGACCCTTTTTTCTGGGCACAGAGAAGGTGGGGTAGGGAGGAAGACGAATGTACATCTCTGTGGGCTCTGACCAGACTTTGGCAATGAATCCCGATTTGGTGGTGTTTCTGTGGGTTGGCAACCTCTCCAGGAAAACGACGTGCAACAGGTGAAAGGCATCCCAAAGTCACTCGGAGACGATGCCCAGCAGAGCCACAGATCACTCCAGCAGCAAACAGCACGGCTTAAAGGGTGGGAACTAGAAGGAATCCCAAACAAAACAGCCTTCCCTTTCCCCAAACCACTTATCTATAGAGACCACAGGGTATTAACGAGTTACCAGCCCTCTAGAAAACGAGGGCAGGTAATTGCAGCGTTACTCACAGGATTCAAGATCCAGTTTACCACATTTAACTCAGAAGAAAAGCCAATTATGAGGGCTCAACTCACCGGAGACACTGAAATACGTAATGAAAAGGTACTTTTAAAAAAGAAAGGAAGGAAAAAAGAAAGAAAGAAAAAGTCAGTTTTTAGTCAGCAGTTCTAGAAGTCCAGGTCATCCTGGTCAATCTCATCAGAGTTTTCTTTCTTTTTGGAAGCCTGGACTTCCTCAGTGTTTTCAGCCTCCTTTGGATCTGCACCTTCAGCATCTGCCTGCTCCTCATCTCCCACAGGATCAGAACCTGATGATTCTTTGTCCTCTTCCTCACTGTCAGGATACATCTGGGAGGGTTTGGAGCTCTCATCACTTCGAACTTCTCCATTGGGGGGGTCACTCGTGGGGTTATCATCACCTTTGCAGTCTTCTTCAACTACTCCTTCCTCTTCAACTACTCCTTCCTCTTCAGCTACTCCTTCCTCTTCAACTACTCCTTCCTCTTCAGCTACTCCTTCCTCTTCAACTACTCCTTCCTCTTCAACTACTCCTTCCTCTTCAACTACTC
>JAHLSL010000038.1:15930009-15984694 GCA_025920805.1 Petroica traversi | reverse complement strand
TCCTCCTCCTCCTCTTTTCCTTCTTCCTCCTTCTCTTCCTCCTCCTCCTCTTTGGCTTCTTCCTCTTCCTCTTTTGTTTCTTCCTCTTCCTCTTTCACTTCCTCCTCCTCCTCTTTGGTTTCTTCCTCTTCCTCTTTTGCTTCTTCCTCCTCCTCTTTTGCTTCTTCCTCTTCCTCCTTCACTTCCTCATCTTTTGCTTCTTCTTCTTCTTCCTCCTCCTCTTTTGTTTCTTCCTCCTCCTCTTTGGCCTCTTCTGCCTCCTCCTCTTTTGCTTCCTCCTCCTCCTCCTCCTCCTCCTCCTCCTCCTCCTCCTCCTCTTTGGCTTCTTCCTCCTCCTCTTTGGCCTCTTCCTCCTCTGCCTCTTTCGCTTCTTCCTCTTTGGCTTCCTCACCCTCCTCCTCTTTAGCTTCTTCCTCCTCCTCCTCCTCTTTGGCTTCTTCCTCCTCCTCTTTGGCCTCTTCTTCCTCCTCTTCTTTGGCCTCTTCCTCTTTTGCTTCCTCCTCCTCCTCCTCTTTTGCTTCTTCTTCCTCCTCCTCTTTGGCTTCTTCCTCCTCCTCTTTGGCCTCTTCTTCCTCCTCTTCTTTGGCCTCTTCCTCTTTTGCTTCCTCCTCCTCCTCCTCTTTTGCTTCTTCTTCCTCCTCCTCTTTGGCCTCTTCCTCTTTTGCTTCCTCCTCCTCCTCTTTAGCTTCTTCCTCTTCCTCTTTTGCTTGTTCCTCTCCTTCTTTCCCTTCTTCTTCCTCCTCCTTTGTTTCTTCCTCCTCCTTCACTTCCTCTTCTTCTGCTTCCTTCTCTTCCTCCTCATTTAGTTCCTCTTCCTCCTTAGTTTCTTCTGCTTCTTCCTCTTTTACTTCCTCATCTTCCTCTTTAGTTTCACCCTCCTCCTCCTCTTTTACTTCCTCCTCCTCTTCAGTCTTAGCCACTTCTTCCTCCTCCTCTTTTGTTTCCTCTTCTTCTTCTTTGGTTTCTTCCCCTCCTTCTTCTACTGCTTCTTCTTCTTTGGTTTCGTCATTTTTGGCCTCATCCTCCACCTCAGCATTTTGAGTCTCTTCTGCTTCAGGTTCTTCTCCATCTCCATTCAACTTTGCGCCATCATCTTCATTTAATTCTGGCTCTTTTCCTTCACCATCCTCTGCTTCCGCCTCACCTGTCCCAGGTTCCTCCTCATCCTTCTCCTCATTTTCTGCCCCTTCCTCCGCAGAACCATTGGGAAGTGTTTTGGTGTCCTGAGCTGCTTCTGCGACGACAGCTTCCTCATTGTCATCTTTCTTCAGCCTCAGGATTTTCTGCAAATCAAAGGCTTTCATGACTGGGGCGTTGGCGGCCACCACGGGGGCTCTGGCAGGCCTGGAGGCCAGTTTTTTCCTCACACAGGAGTCACATGGACAATATTCCTCCTCACTGGGTTCTATGCTGTCCTCCAAAGCTGCACTAAGGTTAAAGTCATTATCTGTATCTAATGATAGGTCTGTAGTTTCGTCCAGGCCCGACAGCATCTGGGCACCGTTCTTCTCCCCAAAGAGGGACTTTTTATGCATAGTTTGCAGTCGCCATCTCCTCTGCTCAGTTTGGGCTTTGGACTCGGGTGTGGGTGGCTCCTCTGGAGGTCTCGGCATCCTCCTTCCAGCCCTGCTTTTGATCTTCCTGAGCTCCTTCTCGATGCTCTTTTGTATCCTTTTGCTCACTTCCTCCTTCAGCTCCAGAATCATTTCATCCATCTGCCGGTTGTCCTGCAGGTTCCACCTGACTTTAAACTCGTTCATGGCACTGACATAGTGAGCCATGAACTCCTTCTCGATTTTCTTGAGTAGTCTCAGGACCCAGGTTGGGTCTGGATCCACAGAGTTTTGGTGGACAAGGGAGGCGCCCACTCTGGTGGATGTATCGACTTTGGGCTCAGGGTCATTTGGTGACTCTTCTTGGGGCTGTTCTTGCAGTTCATCTTTCAGCTCCGTCCCACCATCAGCATCACCAACATTGGCATCATCAACGGTCACCAGTTGTTCAGCTTCTTCTTCAGGGTTTTCTTGCTGGACTTCATCATTCACAGCTTCAGCTTCTTCTCGTTCTCCAGTGTCAGCTAATTTTTCTTCTTCGTTTTCATTTTCTCCCCCTTCCTCCTGACCGTGCTCACAGTTACTGCCCTGATCCTCCTTTTTCTCTTCTTCCTCCTGGATTACAGACTCCTCTTTTTCCTCACCTTTTGCCTCTGAGTGGCCTGTGGAAGGGCGGGATGGCTGCTCTTCCTCTTTACTTTGCTCCTCAACCTCAGTCAGTTCCGTGCCAGTCTCTGCGGTTTCCACTTGCTCGGCCGTGGTTTTCTGTGCCACCAATGTGGCACCAGCTGTGCACTCTTCTGAGCCACCTGAGCCACTGCAGACATCAACCCCGGAGGAGGACATGGGAGTGAAGGCGTGGCCCATGGATTTTGGGGCTTTAGTCTCGGACACTGGCTCTGCCTGCTTGCTTTCCTCTTGGATTGAACTTGGGCCGCTCTTTTCAGGGGTGCACCCAAACCACAGTGCTTGAAAAATATTTAGCAGCTCCGTGTACCTTGACTTATTCAAGTGTTTTGAGTTGTCTGATGGATCCTCTGACTCTTCATCAAGGAGTTGAAGGCTGGCAAGACAAGTAATCAAAACGTTGGCGGAGTTACTCAGTTTTCTCCCCATTGTGGGGGACACTTCGGGCAAACTGTTTGATCGGTCAAACTTGGTCTCGTGTTTTGAACTTAGCAAGGCCTTCATGATCTGGACGGACGTCTGGACAGAGGTTGGCAGGTCTCTCTTGTTATTTTGGCTGGATGTAACTGACTGGTTGCATTCTGCCTGCTCAGCTTCAGCAGCTTCAGGTGCAACCTCAGAGATTTCTTCCTGGTTCACGCATTCTTCAGCCTCTTCATTAACAGCTGTGTCTTCTGCTTTCTCTTCTTCCACTTCAGCCTTTGCTTCCTCCTCTGCTTCCTCCTCTGCTTCGTCCTTTGCTTCATCCTTTGCTTCATCTTCTGCTTCATCCTTTGCTTCATCCTTTTCAGCCTCCTCCTCCTCCTCATTCTTTTCCTCAGCTTTCTCCTCCTCTGGGGCTTCCTCAGCATTTGTGCAGTGTGATGCCTCAGTGGTGGACTCTGCGTGTTCCTCTTCTCCCCCATCCTCCATTTCATATTTCATAAGCAATGTTTCCGAAGGGATTTTCCTGAGCCATTCTTGCACAACTTCTTCTGGAGACGTATTTGGTAGAGCTGATGGCATTATATCACCCCCTTCCTCCTGAACGCCTGTGTCTTCTACCTCTTCCTCTGCTTTTTTGTTGCAAGATTCATCAGTCTCTTTGTTATCCTGACCATTTACTTCAGTTGCGGCTGATTTAGAGCCATAGGAAGTTTCTTTGGAGGAATCCACAATTTCTTTCTGCTCTTTTCCTGCCGTCAGCACAGACTCAGTGCCGATGCTGCTGATGGAGGAATTCTTCAGCATGGCCGAACGCATGCTTTTTCTCTTTGGCTTCCCTTTTGGTGGGGCAGGGCAGTGCAGACTGCACACTGACAAGGTCTCTGGCACCGATGCTCGGCTGGAGTTTGACACCTTCACATGAAGATTGTTCGTGTTTGTCCGCCTTGATTTTGAAGATACAGACAGGTTTGATTGTGAACACCTATCGTCAGTTTCCTGGGATGTCTGGGTCAACACGCATTTATCTTGTATTTCTGACACTGAAGAGACTCTTGAGGAGCTACTTGTAGGTTTTCCATTCCTAATCCCATCCTCAGCTGGGTGGTCAGCTTTTGAACATACACTCTCACTCATGCTTCCATGCTTTGAAGAAGAGGGTTCTGAACTAATCTTGGCATGATCCTTTCCAGCTTTTCCATTAAGACCTGAAATACTTGAGCAGAGGGATGATGGCCTGCTGCTTTCTTCTTTATGGCTTCTCTTCTTGGAGCTTTTTAAGGATTCACTGTAGCCATTTGTAGTACTTTTTGAGCTTTTCTCCTCAGCGGGACCTGCAGTTGCCTCTGCTTCACTGGTAGATGAAATGTTTGAGTGAAGAGATCCTGACTTATGAGACATGGCATTTCCAACAGATTTTTTCTTGGTTTCATATGAGCTTTTGGAGTAAACTGATGTCCTGCTGCCTGATCTGCCATCATCTGCAGGTAGGGAATTCTTCTTTTTATTCGGAGTGGATTCAAGTGAAGACACAGACATTTCAGACCTTGCATCCAAATGGATGTGGCTGTGTTTGCTCTTTTTGGACCCTCTGGAAGAGCAGGAGACACTGCATGGAGCATTCTCATCGCTGCTGTTCTTGCTGTGCCTGTCACTAGCCCTGGAACGGTGGGTTCCTTGTGTAGAGCATCGTTCCCCTTCACTGCTCTCACCCCTCACTGATCGGCTTGGCTTTGTTTGCGCTGACACTGAGCTGACTTCATTGACTTCACTTTCTTCCTGCTCTGCCTCCACCTCTTCAGCCTCTTTTTTGGGGCAGGACTCACTGGAGAAGGAGGACACCACTGCGTTTTCATCAGAGTGATCACCCTGCTCATTTTCCACCTCTTCAGCCTCTTTTTTGGGGCAGGACTCACTGGAGGAGGACACCACTGGGTTTTCATCAGAGTGATCACCCTGCTCATTTTCCACCTCTTCAGCCTCTTTTTTGGGGCAGGACTCACTGGAGAAGGAGGACACCACTGCGTTTTCATCAGAGTGATCACCCTGCTCATTTTCCACCTCTTCAGCCTCTTTTTTGGGGCAGGACTCACTGGAGGAGGACACCACTGGGTTTTCATCAGAGTGATCACCCTGCTCATTTTCCACCTCTTCAGCCTCTTTTTTGGGGCAGGACTCACTGGAGAAGGAGGACACCACTGGGTTTTCATCAGAGTGATCACCCTGCTCACTCTTTTCTTTTGGTGTGGTGCAGTTATTACTAGACTTGCTGTGCACGCTGTTGGCAGGGGTGGAGCCCTGGCTGCCATCCCCCTGATTTGCCTTTGGAAGGCTTGAGGAGGACATGCTCCTGCCTACACTGCTCGATTCCTCACACACGTTCTTCTTGCTCTGCCTGGACTGCAGGGATGACCTGGACATGACACTCCCAACTCTGCTGCTCTCAACCTCTTCTGCATCATCCTTCAAGCACTTCGCAGAGGAAGCTTCGAAACAGTTTGCATCCTCATTTTGTGAAATGACTTTGGTGATCTCCTGGTCTTCAGGGCTTTCTTGAGTATCCAGGTTGTTTTCACAGCTTGAATGTGACATCAAGCCCAATGAGGAAGGTCTCTGACTATTTCCTGTGCTTGTCCGAGTGTGTTCCTGCTGTTCTTCTCCATTGGAAGCACCTGTGGATAAATCACTTCGGCACATACACTTTTTAACGGATCGATACGCCACTCTGTTCTTTATAGTCTCTGAGTAGGATGAGGACTCTTGCACAATGTGCTCAGAGAATTCCTCACTGGACGTGGTGTGGATGCTGTCCACAGATGTCATTTTTTTGTGGACTACTCTCCTCCGGGAAGATGTGCTGGAGCACGATGAGCGCGTGTGCCAGGTGCTTCGCACGCCGGGCTCTTCCCTCTGGGACATGTGCATGGGGTTCTTCCAAATGTCATAGTCCTGGTGTTTCTTCCCACAGTTGTGACAATGGGCCTCGTCACATTCCGACTCCTCAAGTTTGGACATGTAGGAATCAATATCACAGGGATATAAGGAATCATCTGCCTCTGAGCTGACATCCGGGTTCAGTTTTTGTAGGGGATCTGCTCCACTGTCCTCCTCCACTCCTGACTCTTCACAAGGCAGCCGGTTCATCAGGTTGGACTTTTTGATCTGGGTGGACCACTGCAAAGTCTCATCGTTGAGCAAGCGGAAGCGAACCTTCATCTCCACGGACAAGCTCCCGTCCTTGTTCACGTGGACCCGCTTCTCGATGTCATCGTTGACCAAGGACTGGACCAGTTCCCCAGCTTTTGGGTGAGAGCAGCTACTGGAGAAAGGTGCCCCATTGTCTGGAGAGGCCGCCAGGCCATTGGGGTACGACTTTTCTGATGACAAGGAAAATCTCATTGACCTGTTGCTGGATGCTGACCGTGGATGGATAACACTTTTTTTGGCTTTCAGTCCAAAGTTCACTGGAGCAAAGAAAAGAAAGATGGAGAGAGATGTTAACTCCCATAAAGATGACACAAAATACTTAAGTTAAACCCTCAAACTAGTGAATGCTGATGCTATTCCATTAAAGTCAAGCCTATACCAGTTTACATAATTTGAAAATTTGTCTTTGACTACGTGATGTCCATAAGTCATGCAATTGTTAAAGCTGGAAGGGACATCTGGAGATAATCTAGTCCAACTTCCTTGTTAAATGTTAAGTTTTGAATTAATAATCTATAATAAAATCTTCTACACCTTAACTTTCTTTATTTAAAAAAGATAAATTGAAACACAAACATTTTGTTTCATTAAGTGCATGCCGGGAAGTAAAATGAAGAAAAATAAAATATGTATATACATACAGAGCAATTAATCTCAGAATTTGGACAGAGTTTATCACATTGCAAATATTCCTTTATTTAACTGTGTAAATTTTCATTCTTCTTATTTAACCAGGGAAAAAATATGGAAAAGTGACCTTCTTTCTTAACTGGATGTAAAAGGTCACACATTTATTGTGGATCATCCACTTCTCCGCACTTTTTTCAGGAAATGTGTGGCCATGTAGACCAGAACAATATTCAGTCTCTGCTGAGATGTGCCACTAAGAATAATTGTAATTCTTATTAGAACATAAAGAACAAATAGAAAAGGAATTCTAAGCTGATGATAATTCCAAAGAGAAATAGTGGGAGTTGTAGAAGAAATCAGTGAGAATAAGGGAATTTAGGAATTGCAATTGGAATAATGTCTTTATGGCTCGTGCATTGATCTGCATAGGTTGTTTAGGTCCCTTCATTTCAAGCAGAATACAGTGCTATCATCCTCTCTTGCAAACATTAATCTGTCTTGTTTCTAATTTATATTTGTGCAAAATTTCCTTGTACACATATCCAGACAATCCTGTGCCTCCATGGGTATGTGGACAGGCAGCTGAATGGAGGGCATTTTAGGAAGAAAATGCTAAACATCAAAATCACATGAAACAGCTCTTCCTTAACCATCCTTATGACTGAACAGATGGATTTGCTCAGTCTCTTGCTGAGCTAAGCTCCAGTTTTTTCCCATGTTGCCCTCCAATTTTTTATGTCTCGGACACTGAGCGTAGGATGCCCCTGTTCTTGAGTTTCTACAACTTGCTGGCAACACACGAATGAATCTTTCCCAGCTTCTGGTATTGACAATGGAAAGAAACAGATGTGTCCAGGGCACACTTAATTTCATCCTACAATAAATCCTTAATGCAGGTGTATTTAATTGCCCTTTGGAATTGGGGAGCAGACTACTGATGGTGGCTGTTTTAATTACCTGTGACCTTAAATAACTCATGATGGGGTGCCACAGAAATATAATCCTGAACATAAACTTTCCATAAAAACATGCTTTGTTCCCAAAAGGGCAGATGCAACCTGCAGGAGGAACTGAGTCTTCTGCTGACAGAACCAGGGCATCCTCTGCTCCTGGTGCAGGAAAATGCAGGAGGGAAGGGCATGATAGAAAAGACAACGAGGGGATAGAGGATTCGTGGGAAATCTCAAGGGTCTGGGGGGACAGACACAGGAAAGGAGGGAGTTCTGGAAGGAAAAGGAGACCCAGAGATATGAAAGAGGAAGGGAAGTCGGCCAGACATGGGGAGCACGTAAAAGAAAGACTGGGGGTGGTGTAGGGAGGAAATCCTAGAAGGAAACCAGAGAAAAAGAAGGGGAGGATGGAAAGGCCTGTGAGGCAGGGAGAGGGAAGTGCATTTTCCACATGAAATCTGCACGTTGGGGCAGCACAATAGGGGCTTGTAAACGCTGTGGGACACAGGCCTGGGGACAACCGTGCCACACGGTCCCGAGGTTTTCTTACTTTCATTGTTCTCGTTGACATTGTTGCCATTGTTGGAGCGGGGAGGCAGGTTGGGCAGCTTCTCCACCGAGTGCTTCCTCAAATTCTCCATGGACACGGGTTTGAAGGGCTCCCGGCCCACACACACCAGCACGTTGGGGCAGTGGAGCAGGGCCTGCATGCTGTCGATCTGCAAAGGGAACAAGGGGAGCCCCATGAGCCCAGACAGAAGAGTTCGGTTCTTCCAGGCCTGGAATCCACCCACAATGAGGTGTCACCTAAATAAAAGTGTTTGGGTAATGGTCTCAGGTGTGTGGTGCCGTTTTTGGGGTTTTCCTGTGCAGGGGCAGGAGTTGGACTTGATGATCCTTGAAGGTCCTTTCCAACTCAGTGTTTTCTGTGATTCAATGAAAATAAATGTGGTTCTGGAGAACTTTGGGATCTAACAGAGCCTGTTGGAGGATTCTTCCACTGAAAGTGAAGAATTTTCAGATTTCCTATGATGGGAAAGTGGTGGGAGAGACTGCCTAAGGGAGGATAGATCTCATTTATTATATACTATACAAGATTTCACATACTCTAGGAAAGATTTAGGCATATTCCATGCGGTAGTGAGGAAGAGGGTGGAACTGGGGGTGTTTCAGTTTCCCTCATAGAGAATTATAACCTTTAAATTCTTCTAATTCCTCTGTGGGGCAGCTTTTATTACCTGAAAAATGCTACGTTTCATTTTCATCCTTAATTGATCCTTTTCTTGCTCAGGAAGAGGGACAAGAACTCTGCCTTCCCCCAAAATTCCCCCAAATACTGCCACAGTTATAACCCCAAATATTGTCTCAGTGCTGGACAATGAGGGACGTTGTCCCCCGCGTGGGAAGTGCCTGTGAAGGAATCTTTATTCCTCCACGAAAACTCAGGTTTGCACCCTTCGTCCTCACCACATGACCTGTTCCTGGACCACACACCAAGTCCTTCATGAGTAATTTCTCATGGAATTGTATAATCCTAGAATAGTTTGGGTTGGAAGGGACCTTTTAAATGCCCTCCAGCCCAACCACCTACAATGAGCAGGGACATCTTCAGCTGGATCAGGTTCCTCAGAGCCTCATTCATCTTTTACCCAAATGCATTTGTCTCTCTCGAAGACCAGGAATCAGCCCTGTGGGAAGCACTGGGCAGACAGATCCTGGACCCATCTTCCATCTTGTTCCTGCAACCTCTCATTTGAAAGACTGAAGTTGAGCTCTCAGCCAAAATACTTGATGTCTTTCAAAAGAAGGAGAAGTCTCTCCTGCTGTCTGAGAGGACTTTAGAGTGGCCAATTTCTGGCAGCTTTGAGCATCTCCACAATGTGGGATGTCCTTTCCTCCTGTCTGCCACATCAGGAGAACACCTCTAGGGCACAAGGGAAGACCCCAAAAAGATGTGACCACCCCATGGGTTTCCAAGCCAGCGCTGGTGGTGGGACCAGCACGATACACCCCGACCCCACCCTGTCATTTAATCACCATCCCCTTAATGAGAACCAAGATAAGGAATCTCAGAGGAGCAGTGATGACAGTTCTGCAGTTGTCACACGTGCCTGAAATAACAGCGTGTGAAGGACAGATCTAAATATTGTTACAGCCAAGGAATGGAGAACCAGAGTCCCTTCAGAGCCCAAACCCTCACTTTGTGAAATGCCTCTGGGGTTTTCCAGGATGTCCCACCAGAGGTGTAGGAGGCACTAAGGGATTGGTGCTAGACCTGGTGCAAATAAAGGGGATTAATGTGTGGAGAGTGAAAAAGCAAGGCAGAAATAAATGGAAGCACATTCTAGATCCAGTTAATCAATTCAGATAACTTTTCTTGCAATGAAACCTGTGATATCAACTTTTAGTGGAAATACAGTAAAATCCCATTGTCTTCCCATTATTTTTAATTTTCTGTTTCGTGTTATAACAACGCTTATGATTTAGGCCCTTCCAGTTTGCAATGAAATTCAAAATAAAAGAGGTTTACTCATTGAAACATTCATTAAACTCTACAAAGCAATGAAACTACCAAATCCATGTGATGGGTACCATGAAACAGAAAAATAGCTCACAAATCTCAGTCTGCTTCTGTTCACTTCACTTCTGATCCATCTATTCCTAAAGAAAACATCTTTATATAGTCCTAATGAAAATATCTTTCTAGCTCACTTTAAAAGTTCATATAAAGCCTAAAACTTTATAAATAAAATATTTTGAGTATGTTTTTGCCACCTGTATATTTAATTTCCTTCTTTACCTTTCTGTTCTTTTTTTTTTTCCTGTTCCTTTTTCTTTTTTATTTTTATTCCTTTGGTGAGATCTTTTCCCCTGATCTTTTACAACTAGAAAAAAAGTGAGGGTAAAAAAGAAGACAGAGAAAAGGAAAAAGAGGGAATGGAAAAAAAAAAAAAGAAAAATAGACATGACACGTGTTCTGCCTCTAATGTAAAAGAATCTGTCTTTAAAGCCCCACTAAATTTAGGAACTGTTCCTATTCATAAAGGACATTTTTTTCCCAGTGAAAGCTATTTTTTGCCCACATTTTCTCACGTGGTTGCATGTCTGGGTGTGGATATTTCAATCACACTCATCTCTGCTGCGCTGTGTGTGCAGAAAATAGATGGTGCCAATGACAGAGAGTCAGGGATCCATGGAGCTGAGCCAGCTGAGTTAGGGAATTTATACATCCTTTTATATGGAATACACTTGTGTTATGCCACTTAAAATAGTCCGTGTTTGTAATGTGGGGTATTTCTGACATCAGCAGCACTTCAGCTGTGTTTTTGTGCATAATGTAAATATTCTTACTTATGTCTTGCAAGATTAATCTCTTTGAATTAATAATTCCAGAGATTCACCTTTGTAATGCCCCATTGTTTAAAAGCATTTTGGTAGTTTTAAATATGACTGAATGCTTTCTGAGGGTTAAATAGATCCTATTCCTCACATTGATTTAATGCAGCATCCACTGCTTTGGGGCAGTGCAGGGATAAAAGTTTATTCCATCAGCTCCAAACGGAGCCTTCCCAGGAATCCCATCCTCCCAAGACACTGCCTGGGCTTCCCAGAGAACATCTGTCTTCAGGGCCATCAGTATGACATCTTTTACAAGTGCTGAATTATCCCTGAACATCACAGCCCCTCTTGGGTGTTCTTGCAGCTCACTCGGTGTGTCCTGGGTGAGGCCCACGCGGTTCTTCTCGGATTTCCTTCTTTTTAAAGAATATATTAAAACTATTTATAATCTGAAGGGATCAGGTCCTGACCCTGCAGGCATTCCAGGGTTCACTGTTGCTCCTGGAAGTGCTGAGTGAAATCCTGGCCCATTTCAAGCAGTGATAGGGCCTCCCCTGGCTTCTCTGGAGCATGCAACACATTGTGAAATGAGGAATACTGGGAGCTTTCTTCCCATCAGCATCATCATGGAATGGCTCGGGCTGTAAGGGACCTTAAACAACATCCAGTGCCATCCCCTGCCATGGACAGGGACATCTTCCACTATCTCAGGTTGATCCAAGCCCTGTCCAACCTGGCCTTGGGCACTTCCAGGGATCCAGGGGCAGCCACATCTTCTCTGGGCACCCTGTGCCAGGGCCTCCCCACCCTCACAGGGAGCAATTCCTTCCCAGTCCCATCTATCCCTGCCCTCTGGCAGTGGGAAGCCATTCCCTGTGTCCTGTCCCTCCATCCCTTGTCCCCAGTCCCTCTCCAGCTCTCCTGGAGCCCCTTCAGGCCCTGCAAGGGGCTCTGAGCTCTCCCTGGCTCCTTCTCTTCTCCAGGTGAGCACCCCCAGCTCTCCCAGCCTGGCTCCAGAGGGGCTCCAGCCTCTCTTTTGCTGCTGTGCAAGAAAAGTGATCCTGTTCTTCTTTTGGACACAACAACCACTAAACAGTTTGAATGACTTGTGCAGCTGTATTTTCCACGCAATTTCTGCCACGGATTTTCATGCTGGGAGAAGAAACTGGACATCAGACAGAAACCTGGAGAGAGATAAGATTACAAGATGTGGCAATAGGACCACAGTGAAAAGCAGACACAGTTCCTATTCATGTTTCAGAACCATGTGAGCCCCAGAGAAAGAGATTAAATATTAGATGGGATTAAATTCTGTGAAAATAATCTGATGTTTAATTGCTGTTCACATTAGGTATGAGGTGGGAAAGATCTTGCAGAGAACAGTGTGAATTCCAGCATATGGAGGAAAAAGAAGGTTTGATCAGATGGTCTCCAGAAGTTTTTTCTAAACTCAGTGATAATGTGATCCTGTGTTTTATTGCAGAAGTGGATGTTATTGTCTTTGGAGATATTCATTAAGAAAAAGTGGGGTGGAACTGAAAGATAAGAAAGTGAATGTTCTTATCTGCTTTAGCTCTCATAGACAGTGGAGAAAATTGAATGCCACTGAAGGGGGATGTGTTTCATCTGAAGGTTGATCTTCATGATCTTGGAAATCTTGTCCTACCTTAAACACGCCCATGATGATTTTATGATTTTAAAGCAGTAGTAAAACCTTAAATCCTTCTGGTAAACAGATTCCCCAGCTCCCTCAGGCTGCCACAGCAAGATTCCTGAGCAGCCATGCTAGGATATTCCAAGAAAACCATATTAAATCCCACCACAATTTAGCTAAGAAAACCCCAAAGGCAATGCATTGTAAATCCTTAAAATCTGGTGATCGCCTGAAGGAGATGTGATGGAGAAGACAATGCCTTGCTCTAATATTTCTCCATTAATTCATCACACAGGATTGTAACTCATCTTCTGCAATCAAGGCTCCCTGGTGTGGAGCAGCCAATATTTTTGGGAGAGAGCCAATTTCACCTGATCCAGGTGGAACATCCCCCCTTGGACATGTCTGGCTCTCACTGATGACAGAATCAATGCAATTGTCTAAATGTAAATTCCTAGAAGAATTTGAGATGTTCTAGACCACCAAATATGTGCC
This sequence comes from Petroica traversi, assembly GCA_025920805.1. NCBI lineage: Eukaryota > Metazoa > Chordata > Aves > Passeriformes > Petroicidae > Petroica > Petroica traversi. Next base: position 15,971,756 of record JAHLSL010000038.1, on the reverse strand, counting down.
TGAGGATAAAAGGTAAATATGAGGCCTGAAAGATCTGCTGGAAGCATCAACCACATTCATGGAGTTAGAAAATGGGGTGTCTTCATATGCAAGCTGAGTCCCAAAACATGGAAACTTCAAGAATATTTTAATCCATAAGTGAACAGTCAGGAATAAAATGGAAGGGAAATAATGATTTATGATAAAGGTTTTTGATGCGTTAGCAAAGAGTTCATTTGGATCACTCAGGTTCCTTTCAAGCCCTTTTGGAGTTCCCTCTATGTGACTCAGTCACAGGTAAGAATGGGGATGATCAGAGACAAAAATCCACCAGAATTCATGGGATCAGTCTCTAGCAGTTGGCACTTGGTGGGCTGAAATAGACTCCAATTAAAGTTTTGTTGTGTAATCCTGGAAAATTAAATTAAGTTTCTCAATCTTTCTTGAAAACCTGATCCAACTTCCACTGTAATGGATGGAGAGAAACTTGGGGACCCCCCCAGACTCTGGATCAGGATCCAAGCTGATCATGGATACTGTGAGTGAAGTTCTGGACAAGAGCCCAGGCTGGATGAGTCTTGGAGCAGCCTGGTCTCATGGAAGGTATCCCTGCCCGTGGCAGTGGGTTGGAACAAAATTATCTTTAAGGTCCCTTCCAACCCAAACCATTCTGTTATTTATGATTCATTATACCCCTGCCCCAGTGGAATTCGGCATTTATGGATTGGTTCCAAAAAGCTCCATGATCTTTCCAATAAAAATATTTTACAGTCATCAAGCTCCACTGGGAAGGTCACCACAAGTGTGGTGTAAATGAAAACAAATCCTCTCTTCTGAAATATCCCTTTCTTCTCCAGCCTGGCTGCTATCCATTGAGGATGGATTGTCCCCATGAATTTTGCTGTACAGGACCCTGTGATCTCAGCAAGGACCTCTAGGTGCTACTGCACCCAATTAATAATAAAATGTCATTGATACCTATATAGAAGCAAGGCAAAGGTAACACCTCTAAAATACGGAAGCAGCTGTGGAGAGCTGCCACCCTCTGGCTCTTCCCAGAGGAAAAAGAACCACTCTCAGCCTTGCTCACCTCAGAAGCTGAGCACAGACAGCAGTTTCTGATGAAGGCAGGGTGAATGAGACCCTTTTCTCTCCCTCTGTTGGCTGCCAACCAACCAAAGACATCTGAGACTTAGAGAAAGAGAGAATGTAGAAATAATGCAAGACGTGGTTCAGAGGACAAGTCCATAAGCTAATCCGCCTTCCAAAGGAGTGCAGAGGTGCATGGGAGAAACAGGAAAAGCTGGAAACAGACCCACTGAGGAACAGCCTCATGGCTGAGTCCATGGCCTGTGCTGTCTCACTGCCTCCTTTCCCAGAGCTCTTCCATCTGCTCCCTTTTGTCTTTCACTCCCATTTACTCCTCCTTGGAGTGCCAACAGCCCTGTTGCTTTGTGGTCGTCCCACATCCATTCTGGAGGCATCCTGGCTCTCAGCTGATGTGTTGAGGTTTAACAATCATGAATTTTGCGTTTTGTTCATGCAAATAACCCATTTGCCCTTCCCTTCCCCAAACTTTGCACCGGAGGAATTAGAGAGTGGTTCTTCTGGGGAGTGGCTGGGTAAGCTGTGGTCAGGAGGTGAATCACGGGGTGTTGCCACTCCGTGCCCACGTACAAATTAGCAAATTGGTGGAAGAAAAGGAGGAGGGAGAGATCAGGAAGTGCATGGCTTGTTTCTCCAGCTGTAACAGGGGTCAGAAGGCTCTTCCCTGCCATCAGGAGGTAATACTGAACTTAGAGTGAGGAAATACTGCATGGAAGTGGATCTAACCCTCTGGAAAGGGTTGCGTCCAAATTATTAGTCCAGAGGAGAGCACACAGCATCCCTTGCATCTCCCAAATCAAAACTCATGTGGATTACTAAACTAAATTAATTATCAGGTCCCCAAATCCACAGAGAATCATGGAATGATTTGGGTGGGAAGGGGCTTCAAGGATCATCCAGTTCTACCCCTGCCATGGGCAGGGACACCTCCCACTGTCCCAGGTTGCTCCAAGCCCTGTCCAACCTGGCCTTAGACAAACCCAGGGATCCAGGGGCAACCACAGCTTCTCTATACCAGGACACCACCACCCTCACAAGGAACAATTCCTTCCCAATATCCCATCTAACTCTGCCCTCTGGCAGTGGGAAGCCATTCCCTGTGTCCTGTCACTCCTTGTCCCAAATCTGTCTCCATCTTCCTTGCAGGCTCCCTTCAGGTACTGGAAGGCCACAATTAGCTCATCCCAAAACCTTCTTTTCCCAAGGAAAGAACCATTAATCAGGACAGAGGCCAGTGATCAAGGCTCTTGTAAGAGCAAGTGGTTTGTTAAACACAAATTACAAGCTGCCACCTTTATTTGATGCTTATTTAATGAGAATATGGGCAAGTCCAGTGCTCCACGTGCTGAAATACAGCAATGTAATATCATTTGTCATTCCAACATTTCTCCAAGCATCAGCATCTTCAGATTTTTACAGACAGGACCTGTCCAGCTTTCAGGTTTGCCCGTGGTGTTAAAGATGCATGAAAAAATGAGAGTTTTGGAAGGCCATGAAGAACTCAAAGAGCCAAGTGAAACATGTGAAAGAGAGAGGAAGTCTCCTGCTCTTCTTTCTCAGTCAAGCACAAGTGAAGATCACAGATTGCTCTGCTGGCAGCTTTTCCTGGAATACTCATGGATGCTTTTTCCCTGTGTGTGACACCTTGCAGATATATAAAAAAACCATTCTGGGTTTTGCCCTGAAAATACTTTGGATAAACAACTCTTTCATCATTCTGAGAGAAATATTTCGATCAGAAATTCAGTGGCTGTTGGAAGTCACTTGGGTAGCAGCAGGAGGGAAACACCTCATGGCAAAAGGGAAAAGGGGATAGAAGAGGATTGATGGGGAAAACAAAGGCATTGAGAAAGCGTGTTTTTGAGAAACAGGTGAAGAGGATAAAAATGGGAAGAAAAGTGATTTCTAGCCTGATTCAGTTTAAAAGTTTTGATTGTGTGAGGGGGGCCACCAGTCCTGCCCCTGTGCAGGATGAGCTGGATCCTGATGAAGACTTTGGGAGGCTTCCCAAGGACTTCACAAGTGCTGAGTTGAGATGGGGAGGTCCCCACTTTGCACTGACTTGATGTGCAAGTTTTGATGGCCTTTTCTCCCCCACCCACACTGTGAGCTCAAAATTAAGTCTGACACTGTTCAAGCTGTGAAGCAGCCAGGGAAAGAGCAAACTGCTGTTAAAGGTGCAAATTTCAACAGAAAAAGTTTTGTTGTTGGTATTTTTCACCTCCTGACTGAAATCCGAGTTCCCCACCTGCCCCTTTGGCATTGGATTCATTAAATCTGGTCCATCCAACATCAGTGTTTGAAAATGATGATTCAGAGTAACATCCACTCCACCCCGAGAGCCTGCCCTGATCCTCTCCTGGGGCAGGATTAGCTTTAAAATTGACGTGCCTTCAAAAATGCAAAGCATTTGGTTCTTGTGCCCAGGTGGCTGAGTCAGTGGGAAGGATCCAGTTTGGGAGTTCAAGCTTTCCCCCATGACCAGAAGTTGTCAAAACTCACTCCTTTCACGTGGAGAATATTTTCATGGTGGATGAGAATGTGTTCCAGTTGGAAATGGTGGGGGAAGGAGGGAAGGACAACACAATTGTGCTGCAGTTATCTGTAGGAACTGGGATTGAGGATATAAACCCTACTGGATCAAGCTCACAGATCCATAGGGAATTGATCCATCAATCCCCATCCTGGATGTCTCTTGGCAAAAACACTGTGGGTACAATTTGTGAACTCCAGAAGCTCTGGGCATAGACACATTCTGCTGAAAATGTTGGTTTTATTGAATATTTTTCTGGTTGTTGAATCCAGGTTTCACTCTCAGTTTGCAAAGTCCATGGTACAAATGGGAAAAGTGGGAAGGTTTTTATTTCTGCTTCCAGACCTTGCTAAGATTTGCAGCAGAATCCCTTGAATTCCCTGTTTGAGGCCCAAAAGGAAGAAGAAAATTGATGCAAATGTAAAAATCAGCTCTTTTCCTCTCCTTTTACTGGCCAAAGACTCCCAAATCTCTATTTGTAAAACCTTATTTCCCTATGAAAAAACCCCACAGACTTTCCTGTGAAAATTCTTTGCAGAAACAGTGATTTCTACTGAAAGGACCTACAGAAAATTCACACTTTTTCCAGGAGAGGGTGGAATTCTGCTATTTTTGTGCACTCATCAAATGAATAAATAGAGAGATCATGGTGACAAATCTTACTCTCCTGAAGTCCACTTTTATTTAGTGCTCTTTTTCTGCACTATAAAGAGAACCATCAACAGGAAAAACTTCTCATTTCTCATGATATATTTTGTAACATAAGTTTTTTTCTGTTGAACCCTGATTTTTTTCTGGCAATTTATCTGTTACTGACATAGACCTGTTTTTATTGGCTCAATACATCTTTTTCAAAGATAAAATCCCCATACATGTTTTTTATATCAACTTTCAATCACTTTTGTGCACTTTTGTGTCCTTTGTTACATTGACAAATCTGCATTTTATAAGTCTGGGGTGTTGTTCTTCTTCATTAACTGTCTGTAATTTTTCCAGAGTTCTAAGCTCCCATATGTTGGTAACTATAGAAGTAATTTTCCTATAAGTACTTTCTAAAATTTGTTTAAGATGGAGAAAAACCTAAATGTGACATAATGGTACCTTTAAAAAATTCAGCTCCTTTTCTTTCAAAACCTCTTGCATTTAGAAACAAAAATAGGAAACAAAAATAGGTAAAATGCAGAAATGCCAAAAGTAATTGCAGGAGGTACCCATAGCAAGGCAGGAAATTTTGGTTGTATAACTGAAGTCCAAAAGGGCAAGAGAAATGAGTGGTAGAATTTTCTAAATTGTTATTAGGAAAAATTAGGAAACATTAATGGTCACAGCACCAAGGCTGCCAGAGCTCCAGGAGGGTTTGGACAACACTCTCAGGCACATTGTGGGATTTTTGGGGTGTCCTGTGCAGGGCCAGGAGTTGGACTGGCTGATCCTTGGGAGTCCCTTCCAGCTCAGGGTATTCCATGATTCCACGATTGTTGCATATCCTCAATAACATGATCGGAAATATCTTTGCCTTGGATTAAATTCAAAAAGATTAGAAAGCAATTATACTTTGCTCCATTATTACTGAAAGAACTAAACCTCCTCAGGCTAAAGGAATCATCTGCATTTGCTGTGTGTGAGATAAGAAAGTATCAGATTTGCTGCATCTTAGATAAGAAAGTGGCTAAACACAGGGTCCCTTTAACTCCACCTTGTAAGGCACTGGGCCAGATGATCTCAGGGCATCTCAAAGGTTCACAAAACACACCTGGATATGAATCTTCTCGTGGATGAGGTTCATGGAAAGTTTTGCTGAGGTTTACAGATCGCTTGTGTAAATCTCGTTGGAGTCATTGCGGTTTTGGCACGGAATCAGAGAATATCGAACCTGAAACCTGTGGTTTGTTTTCAGACCGTGAGTCACACACGTGGTGGGTGGAAAAGTGGCACAGCTCGCTTGATAACAACGGCTTGCTCCAGATCAGGGGCTGGAATTGGTTGCACTCCTTCATACCTGAGCACAGAAACCGAGTGTGGCAGTGGAGACGTCAACGTGCGACCAGAAAATTAACGATCCCACGGAGGCAAATCATCACCTCTCTTCTCTCACTGTTTATACACACACACCACATTTTAAACCAGCTTATCTGCCTCCATGCGTCCCCTTTTCCTCCTGCACTTCGATCAGGGTCTTGATGGCACCTGTCATTAAGACAGATGAGCTTGGGAGAGAGCCCAAACATGAGTGGCCTGGAGGATGCCTGCGGGCAGCCTACAGATGTCCCAGGAATGGCTCCATGGATGTGTAAATCTGACTCAGGAAATATGTCAGACAAGCCTGTTTCCTGGCCTTGCACCCCTGGGTCGCTGTAAATACAGTCATTATTATCAAAAACTGCTTGGTAATAATAGTTAGGCCACCAGCTTAGCTAATAACAGCTAAAAATAAAAGTTCTGCCTTTGCTGCTAAATTAAATCAATTCTGGATCCAGGGCACTGGAACAGCCTTGCCTTTACCACTCTTCTTAGAGTGGTTTTTAGTGCATTTAAAGCCTGGATCAGCTGGCACTCCCCCAAGCAATTCCTGGGCAGATCTGTGAGTTAACACATCCCAGGGAGCTTTTCTAAGAAGCGGCTTGAATGTGGCCATCCCTGTGGGAATTAGACCCTATTTTGGGTGCTGCAAAGTGTGATTATCCACATTTGGTGCCAGAATCTGTGCCCTGATACTCTTCTGGCCACTGGAATAGCTGTGTGGGCTCAATGTACAGGTTGCTGGAGGCTGGAGAGATACACCAGGGAGGAGTCATCTCCTTTGGGTACTTCTGTTTTTCTCCAAGACAGGGATGTGGTCAAAGATGACTCGATTTGCCCCAGAAGTGTTGGTCTTGCCTAAGTGCATCCCATGCCAAATTCCACACAAACACAGGAGAAAACTGAGGGTTCTTACCCCAAGGAATTTCTAATAACTAATCCTTTACAGTCTCCAGTTCGTGGTGCCTGAGGAAACATTCCTTAACCCATGATTGCTCCCTGATTAACCTGCATGGCAGTTCTCTGATCCCTCAAGGAAATTCGGTGGCAGAGTGCTCCATCTGAGATGTTCTCACTCACAGAATCTGAGGGAAAATCGAGTCTTTCTGGTCATCCCCTCGACCTTTCCACACAACAAAACCGGATCAGATTCACTCATTTAACATAACAACTTACGGTCAGCCTTGAGTGAGCCCAAACAAAAAAAACATCTCAGCCTTGGCCTGACTCCAACAAACATAAAACTGGCCACATCCCCTAGAAAACTCTTCCAAGGGCTGATAAATCCCATTTGAGCTGCTTTTGGTAATTGCCACCAGTAGCCAGAAACTATGTAGACTATTTGCCATCTCACAGTGTGGTTTCAAACTCCATGTGAGGAGGAGCGTTGGATTTTAAGGGAGACTTTGGTTTGGTTTTTGTTTTAATTTAGGTCAGCCAGTAAAAGGAAGGTCTAGAGATTCAGAAGTCAGGACATCTGTGCCTGGACACAGTCATGGCGCTGGGTTCCTGTGACTTAACGAAGTCTTAATGACTGTTCAGCTGGTGGGCCCTGGATAATTGCCATTTATGAGGGAAATCCTCTGCTGCTGCCTCATAATCCCACACGTCATTTCTTACAGCCTCGAAGGATTTCTGCCCTTTCTGTGATCTCTGTCTCTTTGTCCCCAGGGACGTCCTTCCCTCTCCAGAGGCAGGTGGTGGGGATCTGAGCAGAGGTGCATTCCTGTGGTTTAGACCATGAGGAAGAAAACCCACACAGTGGGTTTAAAAACTTCCCAGAAAAGAGTCAAAAGGTCATTTGATGGAGAAGATAACCTACACTTATTCTTTTTATTGAGATATCTGCACACCTGTTTCTTTTTTTTCTTTTCTTTTTCTTTTTTTTTTTTTGTGTAGAACTGATGTTCCCAGTAAAAACTAGGAAATATGTGATTTCCAGCAGTCTCATCAGCTAATGGATGTAAAGTCCTGTAGTTGTGTTGGCCAATATTTAAATATCTGTAGTACTTTATAGATGAAAACTTAAGCCTAGCTTAATTTACTAGTCTCAGTCAGTCTTCCAACGTTCTGTAATTAATAAAGAGGGTCCAACAGGTCAAATGTCCCCCCCATCCCAAATGCCTCATAAGACAATCAGATTTAGATGAACTAATGAATTAAATCTAAGATTGTCTATATTTTGGTGGAGAAACGTGCACAGAGTTTCACTGGCCAGTTAATTGCGTGTCAATGTTAACCTAAATAAGAAATTTCTCTATTTGGGCACTTAATCCAATTATTTCCAGTTAATCACCTGGAAAACAGCAACGAGTGGCTTGGCCTGAAAAAGAAAAAACCCTTTATGATTTACACTTCTTTTCTTGCTGAAAATTTAACTGGTTTTGCTTACCTAAACTGAATTAAATTTTTCTCCAGTCCCATAGACATTAAACTTCTAGGCAAGAAAAATTTTGGTTAATTTGAGAAAATGAGTGTTCAAACACTTCACAGTTACTTTCTTCAGTGGGACTCAGATTTCCTCGTAGGAAATCTGCTTGATGTTTAGGATTAAAAAGGCTGATTTCACCTCACTCAAGGCTTCAGAAGTTAGAATGAAAATGCAAATATGTAAATACCAATAGAACGAAACTGGATTTATAATTCCACAGGAATCAGGGTTTTTAGATTCTGTGATTCTATGATTTATCTGTAAGTTATGATTGAATTAAACTTAGAGGTTTATTGGATATATTTGTGGACTACCAGAAAAAGAAAACACTTCTCTCTGCTTTTTAAATCAATGCTCCATGAAAGGAACACAAAACAAGCCTGTTGCACGTATGTCTAAGTTTATAATGGCATAAAGATTTGTAATTTTGAAGCGTCCTGAATTTACGTAAGAAAATGGTAAAAATATTAAAATGGAAATCAGAACCACTTCGACAGAGGTGATTTGACACATTTTGGGATTTAAGTTTAGATCTGGAATTGCAGCAGTAGAAGAAACAAAAGGAGATTGAAGAGCAAACACTCTGAGGTCTGTGAATGGCCCTTCCATTGATTGGAGATTGATTAACATGTAGGACAGGAGATTTTTCCCTTTTTTTTTTTTTTTTTTTTTGCAGTTTGGTTTTCAAGGGATCAAGGAAAAACTGGCTGCAAACGGGACATTGTGAACCTGCTCCTAAATGCTGTGAATTTTGTCATTCTGAGCCAGACTAAGTCAGTCCAGCAGTAGTCTGGATGCATTGCTTAGGAATTACTCTGCTAATCGGCCAAAATGTGGGAATAAATATCAAAAGTTACTATTTCAATCAATCCCAGCCCTCTTTCCCAGAAAGATATCTGTACTAAGTCAGGGGGAAAAAGGATGTAGATAATTGGGATAAAAAAAACTTCCAAAATTATTTAAAGAGAATTTGAATTATTCTTCGAAGAGAATAATGCGAGAAAAAAGGAAATACCCAAGAAATATGAAACATGCAGATACTTTTGAATGATAATAGAAGAATGGAAGCTTCTTTACATTGGCTTTAACTGAAAATGTAACTTTAAGTATAAAGATAAGATGTACAGCTAAAATTAAACTCCAGCCCCAGTGGAAGGAGGTTATTTCAGGAAAGCTCACAAAATTGTGCACTGAATTCACAATTTTTAGTGCTCAATGAAATAGTTATATCTGGTGAAAACTCAGATACAACCCACTGTGGATCAGGAACAGAGGTCTTGAAGCTGAGCTATGACAAAAAAACTCGGAAGAAATACAGAGACAGTTTAGAGAATCCATGTGAAAGGAAAAGATTGGAAAATCCAAGAGAGAGTGAATTTTTTTTTGTGGGTTAAATGCTTTGCACCCAACCCTAAAGTAGCAGGAAGCCCTAATAGGAATGATTGTTAAATGAACAGCAGTGAACAGTTTAAAAGCTGGAGGTAAATTGCTAAAATTAATAATGGTCAAAAAAGTCTCTGTAAAAGGTTCCCAGGAATCTCCATATTTATGTGGAAGCTGATAATGTTGCTGAGGTTGGACCCATTGACACCTATCACCCTGATATTCTGCACAGAAATGAAAGGAGAGAAAATAAAATTATCAAGGTTTAGAACACCAACTCCTTACTGACAAGACAGAAATGAAAATTTTCGTATTAAAAAAATAGAATTAAAAGGTACCGTGGAGAGATTAAGTAGTGGTGTTTGATCCACACATTTCTGCTGATGGAAAACATGGAAAGGTTGGAAAAGACCTCCCAGATAACTAAATTGAAGGTATTGTGTCTACAGAGTGCATATTTAGCACATATCCCACCTAAAATATTGGTGCTTGGAATGGCTAGAGGGAAAGCTGTGGGAAATTAATTTAGGAACATTAAGAACATTAAGGGGAACATTAAGACTGCAGTAAGAAGTAGAAGCAAAACTTTTCTTAAGATAAATCAGCAAACATTCTCAAAAAATTGAAGAAGAGGAAGTTTCTCTCAGTTCACAAGATTGTTACGTCCATCTGGACTGAGCAGGAGTCCAAGTCTTGAAAACTGAAGAAATCAATGGCAAAATAAGTGAGTTATCCATAGATTATAAATTACCTTGGCAGCAGGACTGGGTTTGGTTGGAAGCTCTTTCCAGAGTGGTGGGAATAGCAGAAAGCTGTGATAAGGCTTGGTTCTTCCACCAGGAAGGATGGCTTAAATTATCCCTTCCCTCTCTCCTTCCTACTGCACATTCCTGTCCCTGTGCCAGGTCAAAATTATTTTATTGCAAAATATTCCTGCATTTTTTCCCCGTCTGGATAATGGGTCATTTGAACTCGGGTCATTTTGGTCACATGGCTCAGAAAGTGACACCACAAGTCATTGTGGTTTTGGCACTCAGCCTTGCAAAGGTGGGAAAAGTGGCAAAGGATCTGGGGTTCTCCATTCAGCTGCAGGGACAGGGAAAAGTCAGGATAACTCGTGAGATCCCTTCCAAAAAATGGGAGTAAAGTTATTTAGCTAAAAAGAGATGGAGAAGAAGTCAAGAGAACCTCAGGTTTGTCAGGAAATTCCTTTGGGAGCAGAAGAATGAAGGGATTGTCATGCCCTGAATTTATTACAAGAGTCCCCCACAAGGAGTTTCACCAATTCGTCAATACAAAAGTGTCTCTTGATCCCACTCAAACCTTAATTACCCTAATCATAATTTTGAGGATCCCATGTCATGAGCTGGACCTTGTTCTGTGAGGAACTGGGCAACCACAAGGGGCTACCTAAGGACCACATTATTCTGTTGAATTCCCAGTGGTCAGGAATGGAAAAGTTTAACCTCCCAAAAAAAGGTGGGAAACACTATAACTAGAAGGAGTTTCATATCTGACTGCAAAACATTAAACCTCCTATTGACCCCAAACAATATTTGACATGAAGTTCTTGAGTGGCTGAACAAGATTCTTGTACATCAAACTTTTGTGTAATTAATGGGGGAGAGATTAATGTGACAAAACCTGAAGGATTAAGGTAACGTGGATAAACTTTTGGACCACGAGCCAAAGGATTTACATCACAGGGAACACGATGACTCCTGTTTGAACAACTGACCAGCACCAGAGATATTTACCTTCTTCCCATCAGCAGTGTAGAGCTTCTTCACCGGGAACTGCAGGATCTCCGTGATCTCATCCAGGAGCGTTTTGAAACTCCGGGCGTTTCTGCGGTTCAGGATGATGGAGCGCCGAAATCCACTTTCCCCATTCTTAACCAGAGTGATTTTCTTGGGGATCCTGGGGCCGTGGTGAGCGAAAGGTGTGGAATAATCTTCCAGCTTGGCCTCCTGAGCCGCTCTCCTGGCGGTGCTGGAGGGGCGGCTGTTCCGCGGCGGGGCCGGCCGGTGTCCCCCGGAGGTGATGCTGATGGGCTTCACGTATTTCTTGTCGGAGCACAGGTAGCACCCTCCATCCTCCAGCTGGTCCAGCTCGCTGATGCAGTGTATTCCTCGTGGGGTGGTGATGGTGCGCACCCCGAAGGGCAGTGGGACCCGGTGGGAGAGGTCGTCCATGAGCGCGTTGAAGCTCTTGAAGCTCCGCTGGTTGATGGCCATCTTGACGCCTGCAAACTGAGGGTCTCCGCTCTTGAAGAAGGTTATTTTTTTGGCCGGAGGGACCTTGGTGAGGGTGCTGGCCCGAGCCACGGAGGGGAGGGGTGGCTCATAGTTGTAGGAGCTGGCGGTTGACAGGTAGTCAGCAGGCACCTGAGACATCCCTCTTGCTTAAAGGTAACTGCAAAGAGAAGGAAAAACAGACTGGGGTTTGTTTGGGTCATGCAGGATCAGAGCCTGGTGTGGGAGCAAGGTTTGTGCTCCTCACAACATGAGAACATCACACAAAAAAAATCTAAGGAATTCATGGATCAGGAAGATTCAGGGAAGCACAGCAGGGAGAGCATCCAAACCCTGCTCCTCACAGTGAAACTCTCCTGGTCCTGCACATTCCAGTGGGAATCCAGTCAGTGTCAGTCACCCCCCAGGCACAAAAAGCATGAGTCAGACCCTGAGCAAAACCCACAAAAAGTGTATTGCTGTCCTTTGGAGTTTTGTGTCTTCCTTGCTTATATTTTTGAGGTTTTCTCTGAAATTATCAGAGCCAGTGATTATTGCAGCTTTATTTTTACAAGCACAGCACTGAGATTCTCATGTAACCCTTTAACCCTGTGGACTGGAGCATAACAAAAACCAAAACAAAGCTGAATTTCTTCATGTTGTGATTACACTTTGTAGCACACAATCAGTCCTGAGCTCACTGAGGGGCAGAGCAGTCTCATTTCAAAACGGGCCATCCCATAACGTGCTGAGTTCTAGATGAGAAATTTCTGGCAGTTATGCAAACAAATTACAAATATCACCAAACAGAACTACAAAACTTGGTTCTGCTAAACAGTGGGAAAATTGGAAATTCGTTGGGATCATCCACCCAATTTTTGTTGGTGTCTTTCACTTTAGAAGATAAACTGATTTTGGTGTTTCAGTCTGGTGGTTGCACCCCAGATTTTGAACACAAGTGGTTTTAATGTCATTGTCCTGATGAAGACAAGGTTTTCTTATTTGCCCTTATCAAATCCATTGTTGTGGAAGCCAACTGCTAAAAAATTCAGACCTCACACGGAATGAAACTGTTATGCCAAAAAAAAAAAGACACTTTGATTTTGACATGAAAAACATAAAATAATTAACACCATTTTTACAACTGCTAAAATATTGGCTGTAATGAGCGCAACACTTTTATTTCATGAATATGAACAGTGATTCCCCAGTTCCCTCTGAGTTAATTACTCAGACTTAAATGGAGACTCTAAAAATGGCACTTAGAGATGTCATCTTCTGGTCATTTATTTGCATTTGAGTTGTTAGTGAGGAATCAATAGAATTGTAACTTGCAGACGGGGCTTCTGGCCACCAGCACCTGCCTCCAATTTATTTTCCAAATTCTGTTCTTAGCTGGCATCAGTTTTCTATGGTAAATTCCAAAAAATCTCTTACAAGAAAGGAATTTTTTTTAGTGCTCACAAATGAAATAGAAAAGAGTAAATGTATTTATAATGAAATGGTTCCTTCAGTTTGCTCCTGGTTACCCCTCTTGCAGCAGCTGAATGAAGTTTTAGTTTGAATAATTGTGATAGTCACAATTTATTCTTTGGACGGTCAGTTTTGTGCCCATTGCCATTAATAGGAATTTTGTCACTGTTGGAGCATTCAAAAAGCTGCAAATGCTGAATTTTCCTGTATTTTAGAACAAAACCATTATATTCTTACCACGGTACCCTCAAGTGAAATATTTGTGCACGTTGTACTACAGAAAATGCTGCAATAAATGAAAGTTTAAGCTCAGTTCAGGTGAGAGAAAACATTAGGCATCATTTGAAAAAACCATTATTGTGACAAATCCCTGCTTTTTTTTTTTATATCCAGGCACGCCCAAAAGGTTTCAGTATTATTTATTCTTTCCATGTACACATTTCACCAAGCAATTATTCACTCATTTATTTCCCTGTTAAAGGTCAATCCATCACTCCAACTCATCATTTCCAGGAGAAAAAAAATTTCATTTCTCTATTTTCCAACGGCTTCCAGAAAGGTGGGTTTCACTTTTTCTCCACAAGCCCCACATTGGACCTTCATTTCCAAACAAATCCATTATCCAAATTGTAGTCACTGGGCAAATGATGATCCACAATATGCTGACTGCATTCCCAGAAATCTAAACCTCTTCCCAAGGATTTATTCGACATTTTTCAAGCTTTTAAATCACATTGTAAGAAGTACAGAAAAAAAAATTAAATACAGAACAAACCATAGGAGGCTTTCACAATACTACTTTTCTTGGGGAATAATTTCACAGGATTATTAAAGGACCACCAATTTAAAGGAATATTATCCCTTAAGTTTTGAGCGATAGATTTGATTACCCACCCCGGCCTAGAGGGTCTGTCAGATTAGTCCTTACAAAGCCATATACACACAAAATAGAGGGAAATATGAACAGTTTCCATATAGAGAAGTTTAATATTATCCATTTGAAGGGTCAGAATTGGAAGGGAATTCTACTGTTAATCTGCAAAGGAAAATGCTCATATTGGCCAAATACACCTTTTTAGAGAAATAAAGAAATCTCAATGCATATTTTTGTACTTACATTGAAATACTTCATCCCTCTGGCTCAAGATGACTTTCCCTTACAGAATATCCAAGGGATTAAAAACAAAACCAATGATTTTTAAAAATGCAACACATCCAACCAGCCACCTTCAGGATCAAACATATTGGAAAAGGCAGGGAAAATGTTAACAGGTTACCTGCTGTCAATCAAACTGGCCTCAAAATGACTACCCACAGCTTGGAGGGTTAAGCAGGGCTGTGTTGCTAAGGATAGAAAGAAAAGCTACCTAAGCTGCTGGAGAAGGCTCTCAAATCCACCGGGGCTTTAGGTACAGTTTGTCCAATCCCTCCCCTCCTCGTGGCCATGTAACTCTGGTATAAATCTCACCCTGCTCTGAAATCGCAGCAGTACAACAGGAAATGCAATCCAGGGTATATTCCTCTCTTAAATAATGGCCTGCAGGGACTTGGAAAACTTTCCTGATCCAACCTGCTCACTAAAATGCTTATTTTTCTTTTGGCAACTCCAGGGAAATCAACAGGACTGAAGGAGGGATGAGGGTGGCTCTGTCACTTCTCACCTGGTTGATAATCCCTCACTCAGGACAGAGGTGGATGGGATCTGTAACAATTTTTCCAGGGAAATGTTAACAGGAATGTCGGGAGAGCCCTAACCCCAAATTTTCAAGTTCATGGCAGAATCACGAACTGTGTCAAAGCCACTGACTCAGATTGAGGCTCGACAGCTGGATCATTGAGATTTGGGCATGAAATAAGGACAGACAAGAATGCGAATGACAAATAATTACTTGTTTTTTTTCATAATTCACCTGCTAGAGTCTTCCTGTTTCCTCTCTCAATTCGTCCTTGCAAAAAAGCCACATATGTAACAAAAACAGCGACAACATCAGTTGGATTTAGGTACAAAATCAGTGGAAATCTCTCTCCTGAATAGACTGGAATTCCTGAAGATTGTACACAATGATCTTGGAAATCTATTCAACCTTCGTGACTCTGTGACTCTGTGATTCCATTACTTACTCAGCCCGTGCACCTTTCTCCCTCCCAGCCCTAAGCCCCTTCTTTTATAGAAACCAATTACCTGCAGAGAGATCAGGGTCACAAAGGGCTTCAATTGCAAGGGCAGGGATTTGGGCATCCTGCACAAATAAATTCAGCAGGTTTTACATCTCAGATCCTCAACAAGAACCTTCTACATGCAATGTCAGTGGAGGAGCCATTCCAGTGCTCTTTGTACAGTGCTGCTTTTCCAGCTTGGACACGTCTTTGAGGGTCCAAGGGGCCATTCCTGTGGGATCCTTGACCCAGACGACCAAGGTCACCTCTCTGCAAGGTTGCACTGAGTACAAGAGGTCACAGGGCTACAGGAAGATTTGTAGGAGTCCATTCATGGGAAAAATTGAGCCCCTCAGGGAGGCCTTTCTACCCACTCAGGGCCATGCCAGGGAGCTGCTTCCTGTTTTCCAATTTCCTATCACAGTTCGAAATGGAATCTCAAAAATGTAACATATTAGAAGGACTTTAACAGCCCAGAAGTCCTGCACTTCTCTGCTATCAAACCTCTGCTGCTGGAACTGACACAGAGGAAGCTGCGGGACCCCTTAGCAAAAACCCGTGGAATGATTTGGGTGGGAAGGAACATTAAAGACCCTCTCATTCCAAACCCAGCCATGGGCAGGGACACCTTCCACAATCCCAGGTTGCTCCAAGCCCTGTCCAACCTGGCCTTGGACACTTCCAGGGATCCAGGAGCAGCCACAGCTTCTCTGGGAATTCTATTCCAGGGCCTCACCACACTCCCAGGGAACAATTCCTCCCCAATATCCCATCCATCCCTGCCCTCTGGCAGTGGGAAGCCATTCCCTGTGTCCTGTCCCTCTGTCCCTTGTCCCCAGTCCCTCTCCAGCTCTCCTGGAGAGCCCCTTCACCTGCAGCATTAACATCAGTTCAGATCAGCTTTCACCTTCTGCCCTTTGCACTGATCTTATCTTGGAAATTTCTTTTCCTCCTTCTCTCTGTGGTTGCAGAAGAAGTAGAGGAACCCAGGTGTCACCCAGAAGGAGCCAAGGCAGAAGAGCTGTCAGGGAATGGGACTCCATGAATTGAGCACCGGGCCTATAACCACTGTTCAAGGCCTTTATGAGAAGCTTCCAGACTTGACCTAAATACTTTAAATTATCAAGAATCCATCCCATCCAGCAGTGACAGTTCATTAATCCCACTTAATACTAAAATCTCGGCCTTTCCTCTCACCTGAACAGTCCCAGTGTCAAATTTGTAATGATTTTTTTTGATTACACCAAATTTTGCTGGAAATTTCTTCTCCCATACAAATAATTGCACCTTCTACTTCAGCAAAGTAATTTCTTCCAGACAGATGAAAAATCTACAGACCACCACTAACATTTGGAATGCAGCTGGTTGAAAAATCCACGTTTGTCTTCAAGGGAAATCATAAACAAAATTATTTCATGTGGATTTTTTCCCAGAAAAGGTGAGTTTCTAGGAAGGAAGATGAATCAGTTTGAAGATTTCAAAATGCTTTTTCTAAAAAATGCTCATTTCAATTTGCCTCGTGCTCTTTTTGATAATGAAAAATATTTTTTAAATATCAAAGTGATCTTAATTAACAAGGAGTATTTATGGTCTGACCAAGACAAAGTAATGTATGGAAAATTACAAACTTTGGGAAATTTGATTCATAAAAAGATAAAAACATTGAACTGGAAAGCAGATTATCCATTTCCCTATGAATATATAATAATTATCTGGGAAAAAAAAAAGAGACAAAACCAGATAGAATGTATATTTTCTCCTCAATTAATTTGTTACTTAAATTACTTGAAAAGGGTTATCAAAAGGACTTGAAGTTTTTAATTGTTAGAGAAGGAGCTTTCTGATAGCCATGGATGAAGGAACCTAAATCACAGCACTTTTCCTCACCCAGGTCCTTGTCAGAGCTGGTCTGAAGCACAAGGAAAATCAACTCCAGGCAGGAACAGTGCTGGAGATTCAGGGATTGACACCATTCCTCGAACCTGGCCATTGGATCAGAAAGGAAGCTGGAGATGCAACCTCTGTCTTCTGGGCCAAAAGTCTTCTCAATTGGACAGCACCTACAGCTTAGAACATTTTTATCAACCATTTTCTAGGAGGGTTTGGATTCACTAAATCTAAATCTATAAATAAACCTAAATTTATTTCTTTTCCTTCTCTCCTGGGATTCAGTTGGGAATTTACTGGGTGGGTAAAGGCTCTGTTTCTGGAAAGATTCATGGACAGGTTGGATGGAGCTCGGAGCAACCTGGGCTGGTGGGAGGTGTCCCTGCCAATGGCAGGGGGTGGAATTATGAGTTCTTTAAGGTCTCTTCTATGATTCTAGGGGTGCGTGATGTGGATAGAGATGATAAGAGCACTGGAATTGTTGAGTCTGGAGAAGGACTTGGAAACATCCACATCCTTGTCTAGAACTGCCTAAGGCAGGGTATAAATATGGGATAGAGACTCTTCCCAGAAAAGCAAAGCATTGAGACCTGGCAGACCCAAGTGGCAGCAGGAAAAAGGCCATTTTGGTAGGAGAAGAAAATAATTCATGGTGATGATCAGAGGCTGGGGCCTCAGAGGTGGAGGAACAGCCAAACCTGGGGATATTCAAAAGTCATCTGATCTACTGAGACTGTGTGTGGTAGGACCTCCAAAATCTCATCCAGCCTAATTTATTCTGTGATTTAGCAAAGGCAGCTTCTCCAAATGTTGCCTGCGCTGGCTCAGACTCCTGTGACATTAGGATCCACCTAAATGCCAGTTTAATGTGATCCATCCTCTGCAGCCACCTGAACTGTTCCATCATCAGAGACGTTTTCTGGGATCTGATGGAATCTTCCACCTTGAATTTCTTCAACATTATTCTCTCTTCCTTTTTGTGATAACTGGATTTCTTTCTAAGAAATTTAAATATTCGTTTACATGTGTGAGGTATTTTATTCTGGGGTTTCTGGGGGCATTGGATGGCTTTTTAACATGGTAGGTAGGGTTCTTTATTAGTTCGGGTTGTTTTTTTTTTTTTTTTAAAGAATGTGCTTATTTTCCTTTACTTGGGTCCAAATAATTTTGAAACAAGTCAATCCTCAAAGCACAGCAATCCAAGTTGCATTTCCAGGTACAGCCTCCAATGCAAAGGATTACATTGCATTTAACTCAGGAAATAAAGAAGCCCAGGCTTCTGGAGGATAAGAATTATTCTCAGGGATCAGATTCCTCTACAGAAAATCTCCCTGCTATTCTAGATATATTATCTAATTAGTTTTCCAGCCATCAGCCACAGGTACAAAGAAAATCTACTGAAATTGCTGAAAAGTCAGGGTTTTTTACCCCGTATGTTCCTTATTTTAAAGCATTTATTCTCTTACAAGATCTCTGTGGTTGATACATCATTTTCCATGGGTTTAAATCATGAAATGATTTCAACATGAGATAAAAACACATGAGTTGAGACTCTCTGGAGGTTGGGCATTAGAGCAAGAAGGTATTTAAGGTCCCTTCCAACCCCAACCATTCTGTGGTCATTGCTTTGGCAAGAGGAGCCTTCACTATGCAAAGAAAAGGTGTATTTATGAAGCTGGAGATCAAACTCCTGGTATCAGTTCAGAGAGTAGGGGCTGAGCCCTAAAGACCAGGATCAGGATCCAGGTACCAGGATCAGGATCTCAGATGGGACAGACCTTACCAAGACTGGCTCTAAACAAAGACTTGGTTCAAACTGCTCAGTGATGAGTTTTGCTTTCTGCTTGGGCTGCCCATGGAAATAATGGAGTAACCATCTCCAATATTCAGGAGACACGCAGATGTGGCACTTGGGGCCATGGGCTAGTGACAGTGCTGGCTTAAGGGTTGGACTCGATGAGCTTAGAGGGTTTTTCCAACCCTAATGATTCTGTGATTCTTGGTGAGCAGAGACACCGTGATTCCTGTTTCCCCTTCCCTACTCATCCTGTTGTCTCCCATCTTGGAGTCTCTCAAGCCAACCACACTGTGACATCTCCCCCAGGATGTGGATAAGCACAGTCAGCTGTGAGATTTTAGAGCATTTTCCCACCGAAGGGAGCAGAGAAGAGCTGATGCAGAAGGCTGGTTTTCTTTTCCTCGAGAATTGTAGGATTTGCCTTTCCAAAAATGAAAGCAAGGGTTTAATAAACCAGAGGCAGAGAGGCCAGTTCTGCCACTTGCTGTTCAACACCCAGCTGTGGTCTATTGAAACAACAACCCTGAATCACAGAATGATTGAGGTTGGAAAAAACCTCCAAGACCATCAAGTCCAACCTGTGACCGGTCCCCTCCTTGTCGCCCAGCCCAGAGCTCTGGGTGCCACATCCAGTCATTCCTTGGGCACCTCCAGGGATGGGGACTCCAAACCTCCCTGGGCAGCCCATTTGGCAGGGGGACAGCCCTGATGGCATCTGACATCGACAGCCACATCTGGGTGTTTCAGACTCTGCATTGTTCAGTTCTGGGAAGAGGTCAGAAATACCTCTAGGACCAGGGACAAAGCTTTTGTTTCAGAGGGTATTTCTAGTGTCAAAGCCAGGCATTTCCCAGTAATATTGTTATAGGGCATTAGCACTGCCCTGTACTCACATTTCTGGCAATATCAGGGGAAAATAACTTCATGTTTCCTTTTGAGGTGAAGTTTGAGGTCCAAATTGCTCTGTGTGTTTGTAGGAGGAAACTGAGAAACAGAGATTCTATTTCTCTCCTCCCCAGTAATGAGGGACAGGACCTGAGGGAATGGTTGGAGCTGTGTCAGGGGAGGGTTAGGTTGGATTTCACGGAAAGGTTCTTTCCCCAGAGAGTGTTTGAGCACTGGAACAGCTCCCCAGGGAATGGTGACATTCCCAGTGCTGCCAGAGCTCCAGAAGGGTTTGGACAACGCTCTCAGGGATGCACAGGGTGGGATTTTGGGGTGTCTGTGCAGAGCCACGATTCTTGTCGGTTCCTTTCCAATCCATCCCCTTTAGGAAGTTCTGTGATACCACGATTCTATTCATCAATCAGACTGGAGCAGCTTGCCCAACTCAAACCTAAAACTGAGCAAGGAATGACACGAAAGGAACACGACCCCCAAAACACACAGGGACCACAAGGATCAGGAATGGGCTGAGTTGTTTGCAGTTCTTTTGCCTCCCCAAGGAGACTGCCTGGTAGGGATGTCCCTTCATTACCTGATCACAGCCACATGAGGTGGCTCCTGTACCTCCCACCTCTCATCTCCTGCTCCAAGGAGGAAGCTCAGGCACACAAGGAATTTGTAGAGAAGCAGCTGAGATCTCCTCTCTAACAGGGGATTCCTCTCTGTGACAGGGAATGATGGAGGGGGCCGAGAAACTTCAGTATCCAGGGAAGCAAACCAGGTGATTGGAGTGAGCAGCTGAAGAGCCAGGAATGTGCACAAAAGCCAGGACCTGAGGCAAGCTGGGCCTAAAAATTGCCCCCCAGAAGCTGATTGCTGAGAGATAAATACAGAGAGTCCCCAGGAGCTTTGGAGAGGTTGCAATCTGCAGCTGGATGTGGCCTGGCAACTCAAGGCTGTACGTCAGGAGAAGGAACTCACCACAGGTTCCAGAAACTGCAGGGGTTGAAAGGGTTTTTTTTCCCAGTTTCCACAAAAAAACCACTCCAGTCCTTCCTCAGGGCAACATGCAACCTTTGAAATACACAGGGACTTTATTGTCCAAACCTGAGTTCAGCACGAGGTTCTCCACATGTCCAACAACCATTTGCATCCCAGTGTTTGCATCTGCCATAAATCAATTTCCTCTATACCACCATCATATCCCTATTTTCCATTTCCAGTAAATCATTTACTTGAGATTGTTAAACCTTTGAATGCATCACTGGCTTTTTTTTTTCCCCAGTACAGAGCTCATTTTTCTGACCATTGTTAACATTTCCAGGCCCCTTTATATGATTTCTCTTTCCTTTTTTATACCCTCAGCTCCTTTTTCAAATGATTATCAATTTTGATTTTCATTAATGTGTCTTTTACACTCTTAAAAATGGTTTTTAAAAATACATTAAATCAAATCAGCTCTCTCCACATTTCAACACGTATTTCCTTTCTCCCTCACTTTTTCAGTGTGTATTATTGAATCCATGGACAGCATTTGTTCATCCAACAATGTCTCTTTCTAAAATGCTTTTAAATAATTTTCCAAGGCCACTGTGTAAAATCTGAACAGCAGAAGCAATCAAATTTCTCTGGAATCATGTGTTTATCTGGCCTTTTTTGTGGAATTCTCCTGCTCTACAGCTGTGCTCTCATTTGGGCCTCAATATTTGCTCCACTGTATTAAAAGAGACAATGTCTCACCTGGAGTGACTCCTTTTGGCTTTGAGTAACAGGGGAAAAAAAGTCCTCAGGGATATTATCCCAGTTTTTTCTCCTTTATTCCCCAGTTCACATCAGCTGACTCTGGGAGGTGACAGAGTTGGTTTCTCAGTTCATTCTCCAACATCCAAATTGTCAAGATCAGCAAAGCTGATCTGTATTCTTTGCATTTTTTTTTATTGTTCAAGGATTCCTCCATTTGTTCTTTACCAATTGCACTTTTTTTATGGTGATTTCCTTCCTCACTTCAAATCCTGTCCAAACCACTTTCTTATAGTTTTCTTTAGATTTTTTTTAAAGGTGTTCAATAACTCAGCCAGTTTTGGATTATTGTCCTCCTCATTAATTTATTATTAGCCCTGCTTTTTCTGCTATTTTTTATCCACTCCCAAGATTTATATCCTTCCAATTCTTACTTATCCCAGATTTTAGTTCAGGTCAGCAAAACTCCAACCTCTCAAGCAGGGTAGCATTGCTAATACTGGCACCTTGGCCAAAGTCTAAATTTGGTGTTTTCTGCGATTTTTGCTGGCCTATGCTTTTAGCACAATTAAACTCTTCTTAATTTCCTCCATCTATTGAATCCCAGTGCCAGACCCTCCAAACTGGATGAGCCAGCAGGAGCTCACGGGGTCTCCTGGGATGGAACACCTGCTCTGCTTGGGCTGTGTGCAGCAGCAGAAGGGACAATGCCTCTGCTCCCCTGCCAGCTGTGGGACAATGGGGTGAATTTCCCACACTAATCTGGTGTTTCCCAGATGTTTTGGGGCCCCTCTGGGAGAACAAAGTGTTCTGGTGGCCCCACAGCTTCTGAGCCCCAAACAGGGTCAGGGAGATCATGCACGGCCAGGGAGCTGGGACAAGGATCAGCCAGGGCCTGGATAATGTGAGACAAATAAATCCTGCTGGGCAGGAAAATTCAGGCTGGATGTGGATGTCTGGGAGAAGTCCAGCTGAGAATGTCACTCCTTCTGAGCCACCAGAAAGATTCGACATCTTACAGGCTGTGTGCAACTCATGGAATGGTTTGGGTGGGAAGGGACATTAAAGATCATCCCCTTTCACCTCCTGCCATGGGCAGGGACACCTCCCACTATCCCAGGTTGCTCCAGGACCCATCCAGCCTGGCCTTGGACACTTCCAGGGATCCAGGGGCAGCCACAGCTTCTCTGGGCACCCTGTGCCAGGACCTTCCCACCCTCACAGCCAGGAATTCCTTCCCAAAATCCCATCCATCCCTGCCCTCTGGCAGCGGAAAGCCATTCCCTGTGTCCTGTCCCTCCATCCCTTGTCCCCAGTCCCTCTCCAGCTCTCCTGGAGCCCCTTCAGGCCCTGCAAGGGGCTTTGAGCTCTCCCTGGATCCTTCTCCTCTCCAGGTGAGCACCCCCAGCTCTCTCGGCCCGGCTTCAGCCCTTGGAGCAGCTCTGTGGCCTCCTCTGGACTCTCTCCAGCAGCTCCACATCCTTAATCTTTAACTGTAAGTCTCAGATGAACTCTAATTTAAAACTTTTTTTTTTCACTGTCTGGGAAAGAAGCTCAAGGTGACAAACTCAGACAGTGACAATAAGATTGTTTCATTCCTTGTGACCTGGCTCTAAATTACCAGAAACGAATGCTTGAATAACTCACAAGGAAGAAGGTGGCTGGGGGAGAATGTCTTTGCTTACCCTTAAAGAGCATTTTTAAAATATTTTTTTAAAAACTTGAATGCCAAAGAATTACTGAGAATGAACACCTGAAATACTGAAAAATGGTGGAATAAAAGCCTAAATAAAAGCCCTCCTGGGCTGACCCTTCTAATAGCACTCCTTTGATACTCTTGTGAGATGAGGAAAAAATAAATTAAAGAAGTTTTGCTTCACCTAATTACTCTTTCAAAACATTTGAAAGAATGCTTGAAAAAGAACAGAAATTTCATATTGAGAGACGGTTTGGGTTCTTTAAAAGATTCCACAATTGAACTTGTGGTTTAAAACCAAAACAGCTAAAAAAGCCACCTCCTGCCCCTCCTCCAAGTGAGCTGCAGCTGAGATCCAGTTCTCCTCCATAGCAATGGACATCACGTTTTTGAGACTTGGTCTGCTCTGCTGCCTTCACCCTGAATCTGAGTGTCCTGGAGCTTCTTCCAGACCCTCATTCCCTCTCTGCTGACACTGTGATCCCTGTGACGTCAGCTGGTGACATCAGCCTTGACATTCACGGTGTCAGGTGTAACCCTCCACTTCTGGATCTCTCCTTTCCTCCCTGAGCTTCCCCAGAAGTGGCTCTGTCAACGCTTCTCACAGAATCATGGAATAATTCGGCTTGGAAGGGACCTCTGGAGAGGCTCCAGTCCAACCACACCACCAGGCAGGGTCACCTGGAGCAGCTGGCACAGGAACGCATCCAGGTGGGTTTGGAAAGCCCCCAGAGAGGGAGAGGAGACTCCATGAAATCCCTGGGCAGGCTTTTATCACCTTCTTATCTCCTCCCTCCCTGCTGGAACTCACACAACACCCAAGTCTCACGACCTCCTGTCATGTTTGATGCCTTCACCTCCTTCACCCCAAACACCCCCATCTGGACTGAATCTCAAAGATTCCTGGCTGTAATTGCTCCCAAACCTCCTGCCATCCCTTCCTGCAAAACACCTGTTTCTGAGTGACCTTAACTCAGCCTGCACAAACTCCTGTCTGTTTGCACGATATTACACAAGATCAATTCAAGACCCTGCCTATGAAACTCTTCACTTCTGCAGCCACAGAATCCCAGAATCATTTAGGTTGGAAGAGATCTCTCCAATATCGTTGAGTCCAACGTGCCACCAAACACCATCTCGTTAAGGGGACCTTGGCACTGTCACAACCAGTCGTTCATTGAACATTTCCAGGGATGGGGACTCCACCACCTCCCTTCCTGTGCTTAACCTCCCGCTTTTTTCCATGTTTTCACCTTTGTGCTTTCCATGCTCAGCTGATCTGAAGATCTTGTTCCTGCCTATCCTGACGCCTGCAAGGTTTGGCCAATGGAGCAGGAAGTGTTTTTTATGCTATGGGAATGGACAGCAAGTGAAAGTTTAGGGAGAGCTACAATCCTTGCCGCCATTCACCTCCTTTCCCTGGCCTCGTACTCATCCCAAAGATCTTCTAAAACATGTCAGAGTTAAAGCAAAGCTTATGTAACTCTGCAGTGATCACTCAGCTCCTCACCACCATCATTTCCCAGCTTATATCTGATCCTGACCTGGATTCAGATGGGAACGCTGCTCCATTTGTCCTGCCTCTCACTCAAAGGCAGATGTGATAAGGAATAGCAAGATTATTTATTAAGAGGCTTTGCAAGCCTCTGAGGGAGCTTGAAGTGCCAGTGTGTTGAATGGGAATAGGTCTGGAAAAGTACAGCAAAAAATACCTGGGATTATCTGTGCTGATTTTTTTATTTCCATGGATTGGCCAAGGGCCACGTTTTTCTGACTTTGGCGCTCACTTTGCCTGAACTTTAATGGCAAGGGCACCTGCCAAATGTGCTCGTGGGCTCACTGAGGTGTTCGTGGAGGGCAAGTCTGAACTCCCTCCCTGCCAGGCCTCGTGGCCACATCTCAGTGACACGAGATTGGCTTGTGCAGCCAGGAGCTGAGGATGACACCTGGTGAATAAGTCTGGTCAGATAATGCAGAAAGAATGCGAAAGGCAAGAGAAACCTGGGAGCAGTTGGTGTGGGACAACTTCAAACTAACTTTGAGGCAGCTGGGAACATTCCCAGAAGTAGGACAGAAAGTTCCACCAAACTCTTGTAACTTATTGAAGCAGCTGTAGTGGCCTCATTATTCTTAGGTGCAGTTTTAGTACCAAAAGTTGCTGCAAATGTGTTTCTTCCTGGTAGCTCTTGATCAAATGTTCTACATTTAGGTCACAAGATCTTTAGGTTGGAAATCTCTCAGAGATCATCAAGTCCAACCATTTCTCCAGCACCACCAAGGCCACTGACCCATGCCCCCAAATGCCACAACCACATGGCTTTTAAATTCCTGGGGGATGGGGACTCCACCACTGCCCTGGGCAGCTGTGCCAGGACTGGAAACCCTGTGGGGCAAAAAATTGCTCTTGTTCTCTGATCTAAACCTCTCCTGGCCCAGCCTGAGGCCGTTCCCTCTCCTCCTGTCCCTGTTCCCTGGGAGCAGAGCCCGACCCCCCTGGCTGTCCCCTCCTGTCAGGGAGTTGTGCAGAGCCACAAGGTCCCCCCTGAGCCTCCTTTTCTCCAGGCTGAGCCCCTTTCCAGCTCCCTCAGCCTCTCCTGCTGCTCCAGCCCCTTCCCCAGTTTACAGATTTGCAGATTATTTTTATTACCTGCCAGGGCTCCATTGCTCTCTGGGCTCTCAGGCAGGGTCTGCACTTCTGTCAATCCCAGTCCCGCCCAGTGCAAACTAGCACAGAAATTGGAGTTTAACTGGCACCTGTGCACACAATTCTACCAGGCAGCAAAGAGTCCTTCTCTCATTCTCACAGCTTTACTGATTGCACCTGGATAAAAACTCAAAAAAAACCCCATGTTTGTTTAAAGAGTAGAACTGGCACAACGTGGCTCCGGGATGAGCATCCTGCCTGTTGAGCAAGCAGGTATAATTTCTACAGATTTATTGCTCTGTTGGATTCCAGCAGCGCTCCAAGGCTGGATGGGGAATGCACACGTTGGGACATGGACACAGCACAGGCCCAGGCCTGCTGGCAGGAACAGACTTGCTGTGATCAGGAGTCACCTCTGCTCTCTGGGTGCCACAACATGAGCCAACCTCCCTTGCCTGGCTGACATCCACATCACACTGCATGGCCATCACTGGATCATGGAATCTTGGAATCATCAGGCCTGGAAGATCTTCAAGACCATCCAGACCAACCATCAGCCACTGCAACCCCTAAACCACATCTGGCAGCCAGTGCCAGATTCAGATGCCTCTTAAACACCTCCAGGGATGGTGACTCATTAAACACCTCCCTGGACAGCCCCTTCCAATTCCTGACCACACAAACAGCGAAATTATTTTTTCTGGTCTCCGATCTGAATGTCCCCTGTCTCAGCTTGAGGCCATTTCCTCTGGTCCTCTCAGTGCAGTCAGGGTAGGAGAAACTGAGCCCTCTCTCATTGGAGGGAGTGATGAGATCCCCCCTGAGCCTCCTCTTTTTAAATCAGAATGGTTTGGGTTGGAAAGGACCTTAAAGAGCATCCTTAAAGATCATCATGGCAGGGACACCTCCCATTATCCCAGGTTGCTCCAAGCCCCATCCAACCTGGCTTTGGACACTTCCAGGATTGGGAATTCACAATTTCTCAGAGCATCAGACACACAAACGCTGAAGGGAAAACTGAGGTTCTAATGGATCAAGTACCCTGCCCAGTAGCACTTGCTTGGCCATGGGACAGCAGTAGGATCACAACTTTCGTCCCCTTGGCCCCCAAATTGTGATTTCCACTTCTGCATTAAAGCAAAGACAGAGGCTCGAAGCCAATATCTGACACAATCCCACTTTTTCTGTGTGAGCTGCTCGGAAACAGCCGCGCGAGGATTTGCTCTCCCTTCTCCACAGCCCACCTCTCCCTCTAAGCCCTTGAACACACGCAGGATCCTTCTCACGCAATCCCGGGCGCCAACAGCAGCGGAAACACGGAAAAAAGTCAGGCAACAAACTCAACTTCCATGCCCTGCAGGAGAAGGAAGGCTGAGGGTAGTGCTGGACAACCACAAGCCTGCAGGACGCCGCCAATCTGGGGAGGTTTTGGAGAAAAGCAGCCGAGTGATTGAGGGGTTGGTGAGATGGAGGAGGGAGAAAACAAAATGTTGAAAGAACTAAATATACATTGCTTGGCCAACTAATGCCCCAGGGAAAATTCATGAGCTGGCAGGCAGGAGGGAGCCAAGAGCCAAGGAAGAAGTAGGATCTCCATTGTTGGGAGCTCTCAGCCCTTAAAAGTGAACAATGAGGGACGACTGGGAGCCAGGAGATAAGTTGGGCTGAGGGGAAGCTGAGGAGGGGAGGCACTGCACAAAGAGATGAAATCAAGTCCTTTCTGGAACAGCATTTCTGGCAGTAGCCAAGCACCAGGGTCTTGATTTTCTCCAGTATTTTTCATTCTCTAAGTGGTCAAAATGTTAAGGCTCTAATTCTTCCTCTTCCCAGGCCTGCAGAGGAACAGCTTAATGTAGAGCAAGAGGGTAAAAATAGATGTGATGGGATAAAATTGAGAAAAAGGGCAAGTGAGGTCGTTTAGATTGGAATAATCTTCAAATGAAGGAAAGGAAGCCCCTTCCCACAGGTTATTTAAAACTAGACAAAGTGGGGAAAAAATGGTTTGTTTTTTTGGCAGGGGGAAAAGAATCACACTGTGAAATGAAGAGATTAAAGGATGCATTGTTTATCTCTCCAAAATTATTTAAAATATATTTAAACCATCTAAGCCTTACAAATGTAATTTTATATTTAAATGTGCATTTTGTCCCTCTTCTCCATTAAAGGGCACAAATTATTTATAACAACTGATAACAATAAAATTCACCTCTTGGCCAATGGTTTGTGTTTCTTCAGAGCACATTAAGAACACAGCCATAATTACAAGGAAATAAATTAAAAGAGAGGAGAAAAAGACTTAGTGAAGCTCCAAAGGAGAGCCAAAGGAGATCCAGTGAAGCAGAAGAGGAAAAACCCAAAAACAAAAAAACCAGCAAGAGATGGAAACATCATCTTTTGCCCTCAGTTGCTGTGAGGAATAATTTGGGGGAGAAGAAGCTGTGGAACATAAAGAGAAATCAATCACCAGCACAACCAATAATTCATAGTGATTGCAGCCAGGCCAAGAACCTACGGGAGTTTCAGATGTTCAAAAGCAAATACAAATCTTGATCCGAACCCTAGAAGAGTCACAGAGGTGACGAAATTCCCAGATCAGGAGTTTGGCCACCAGAAAACATCCTTCCATAACAGAGAGGTGGAACCAGGTGGGTTTTCAGCAGAGGCACCCATGGATTGCCGGGTTCTTCTCTTCAAAGGCTCAGTGGGATGCTGACCTGTGGCCTTCTGGTGAATTTATATCAATTCTTACCTTCCCTTCTGTATTAATTCAGTTTATATGGTCCTGCCATGAATTTCTGAACACAAATGTGTAAAGACCACAAAGGAAAGGATGAAAATCAATGCCATTCTCTATTCAAACAGTCTCAGTTGATGATCTAAATGACCCTTAGATCATCAACTGTATGAATTTCTCTTCAGCCCAAGAAATTAATTCATCTTTTGACAGTAATTCACTAAAGAACTGTCAAGGGTTAATGACCTAGGACTTGTATTATCCAGAAAACACAAGGCCCCCCTTTTAACTTGTGCTTAGAGAGACTGAGGGGATGCCAACAAAAGAAAAGGAACAAAAAAAGGCCTTGTGGTTATTCAGATCTTACAGAGAAAATCAGAGTAAAAATTCTGGTTTAGACTCCAGCTGGGGTTGTGGTGACAGTGACATCTCTGCCATCAGGGCCTGGAGCAAGCCTGGCTCCCTGCCTGGGCAGCACTGCTTAAAATGGACAGGGGGATGGATCTTCTTAGGGGGCTGATCCACTCAATCTCCTGCTGTCCCCAAATAGCAGCAGAGACTTTAAGTGGCCGCAGCGAGTTACATCAGGAAAACCAAAATCCAGCTCTGGTCAGAAAGGAGACCTGTTTGCCTGGGAAATGCCTCAAAAAGGATGGACCCAGAGCCTGCTGCAAAGCCTCCCAGGAAAACATAAACACAGCCCTTGGAGGCCTTCCAGGGATAACATCTGCATTGCTCAACAGAGCAAAGCACAGCCACCAGCTATGGCTTGTTCCCATCAGGAACCTTTCCCTGTAAGCAGAATTCTTGATCCCAGGCACCTACTTCTCCCCTGTAACCAACAACTTCCAAATTTCCCAGCAAGAAACAAATCAAGAAGGACGATGGAGCTGCTGGAAAAACGACAATCCGTCCTAACACCAGTCCTCCCACACCTCCCTTGTCACTCCTTTCCCAGAATTGGTTGAAAAGCTCTCAGAGGGACAGAGAAACTCCACTCACCACAGCGAAGGTAATCCAGGTACATAGCTCTGCTCAGGTCAATAATCCATCCCAGGCCAGGCCTTCCTCGAGCACTGACGGTGGAGATAAAAGCCAAGCAGAGGATTCCTCAGGCTCCTGAGAGCGAAGGGTGGGACGATTCTGCTCAGTCCCTGCCTGCACAGGGAGCTGGGCCCCCGCCTCCCTTCCTAAACCTTTACATCTCTCCCCTTCCCGCAGCTCTTCCCACTGCCAGGTGCTCCCATGCTCCGCCACTTCTCCAGACAGCAAAGCCACCAGGCTCCTCTGCCAAGGGGAGCTGCTTGGAGTGGGATTAGGATGAGCAGAAAGGAGCTTACAGCTGGGCACCATCTGCGGTGACGATGATTAACTAATGAGGTTTTAAAGATGTGTTTGGTTTTTGGTTTTTTTTTCTCTTGTTCCCCAGGCAGGTTTGGTGACGGAGGGTTTTGCATCACCGTGAGCAGCGTGGTCTCTCTGCTCGCCCAGCCTGACCCACTGCCCCCTCCTCCTGTGTCCACGTGTGCTCCAGCCAGGAGCTGGAGCACAGGGAAAAGCTGGCTCCTGGTGGCAAAGGGTTTCTTGCTTTCTCTGATCACCAAGCCCAGGTTTTAAGTCTCCAGCCTCTGATATTCAATAATTAAATCAGGTGAAATGAGTGTAAAAGCCCTCTCCCAACCAAAAAAGTCCCTCATCGATAGCAAAAAAGAAAAATTCAGTACCCAGGCCAAAGCTTCATACGTTTCATCGGGGATTCTTAAAGTGTATTATAAGGAATGACAAAAATCACAACCTCAGAGAGCTGAGGGTAAGTGTTGTTCTTCCTTCATTGGTTTCATCTTTTCAGTGGAGAAGAGGCATCTTCACATTCTGGTATTTTTCCTCACAGTGAAGCCAAGTGCAGATCCCAAAAGTCCCAATGTCAAGCTCAATATCTCAGGTGATGCCTCCATGCCAAAACTCTGGTGTTTTCTTAGGCTCCATTCCCACTTGGGCACTGAAGCAGCTCCCCAGGGAATGGTGACATTCCCAAAACTGCCAGAGCTCCAGGAATGTTTGGACAACGCTCTCAGGGTTGCACAGGGTGTCTGTGCAGGGCCAGGAGTTGGATTGATGATCGTTGTGGGTCCTGTCCAACTCAGGATATTCCATGACTCCATGATTTGCCCTCAAGAATGGCTTCATCTCTCCAGGGAACAGTGAATTTGGAGATTTTAGCTCAGATGCTGATATCTGGGATGGACAGCTGCAGTTACATGGGATGGGATCATGCCCAGTCGTACAGGAGGAAAAAAGCACTTCTCAAAATCTTTCTGCATCCTAGAGTGAAAACTGACTGTTACACAGAATGACTGTCCCAGAATCCTAGAACGGTTTGGATTGGGAGGGACCTTAAAACCCATCTCATTCCACCCCCTGCCATGGTCAGGGACACCTTCCACTATCCCAGGTTGCTCCAAGCCCTGCAATAAGTGGTACAGTTCCTTCCAGAGGATGACAGACACCCCTGGAATCCTTGCTTTAGAACAAGCTGAACCATTTTCCAGGCCCTGTTGATCCCATCTCATCCAGGAGGAACATCATCATATGGAAAACACATGCAGTAGAAGCAGAAAGAGTTCAATGATTGAATTTATTCAATGAATCCTATAATCCTAAATGAGGTGTGGCCATAAATAAGAAGTCCCAGGAATTCTTACCTACATTCAGGCAATTCTGTTTCTTCTAGGGGGAAACAGGGAAAGCTCAGCCAGCTCTGAATTACCCCTGCAAGTGATTCATGCCCCAGTGATGACAGAACAATGTCTGCAGTTATTCAATGGTTGCAACAACAGCAGAATCTAAAATTCTGCCTGACTGGCCCAAAATAACACCCCAAAAGACAAGGCCACAAGAAGAGTGGTGTGAAAAGACTCTCCCTTGGGGCATGGTGCTCCCACCTCCTTCCTCACCCCATCCCCTCCGAGACTCAAAAAAAAGGGAACCAATTCCAGCCATGCGTGAGGATCCCACACGTTGCAGGCTGTAACTCCAGGCAGGTGTCATGGTAAATCTCCCGAGGGATTGGTGGTTGTTTATCATCAGAACAGGGGGAATCTCTCCAGCTTTACCCCACGCCATGGCTTCGTCACCTAAAGCTGCACATGATCAGCTTGACCTCACGCTGCCGTGGTTGGCTGGGGTTTTTTCCAAAAGGAGATTACACACAGTTGCTCGGAGTGGGATTTCCAGCACTTTTCTCCTCCGAGACTGTCTAATAATTAATTGTTTATTATAATTAATTGCGTTTTGGCAGCCTCCCCGGCCTATTTTACCTGTAAATCTCCGTGTAACTTCAAGGAATTAATGAAAGTAGACTCACCCACAGAGGTGGCTGAGGAGTTTTTATTAAGTGTTAAGGGAGAATGCAGGGGGGGAAAAGGCATTTTGGAAAATGTGTTAGGCTCAAAAAAAACCTCCTGCTGGGAGCACTGCTCAAATTCAAGGCTGAACCCCAGCAAAGTCTACAGGGGAGAAAAAGCACCAGGGGTGGATAACTATTAACCCAGATTCCAGCCTTTTTAATAAATTAAATCTGTAGGTCCCAGCTCCTCACTACAGTGGCTGTTCTGACCCTATTTCCTCCCCAAATAAAGACTCCTGTAAGGTCTTGAGCTCAAAACCCCAGTGAACACGACACAGCAGCAGGTCATGCAACAAACCCAGGGGTCCCCTTTCCTAATCCTCTCCTCCCCTATTTAACACCTCCTGCCCCTCGAGGAGGAATTTAGCAGAAGACAGGAGAAATTTGCTGCCTAACAGGCAGGGAGAACCTAATCCCTTTGACTCCCATGAACCTCTCCTTATGTTTGGATATTATTTGCACCTGTTTCCAATCCTTTGTTGAAAGGTTTTTCACTTAACAGTGGAATTACCAAGGCTGTTGGGTCTCACTCAGAAAATCTGAGTGTGGTCCAACTGGGATTATTTTGGGCAAATCACTTACTCTCTGTTCCCATAGGAATATGAGCTAGCACCTCATTTCCAGGAGATGTTTAACTTCCTCCTATGTTTTTGTTTCTGATCAGGGCCTCACTTTCTCCCCTGGGAATTATTTTCCAGGGAGTGAAAGGATCTCAGTCCCAGCCTCCCTGAGGTGTTCATCAAGAGGTGACTGTGCTGCCCAGGAGAACAAAAAGGAGCACGGATCTCCTGTCTCATTTATCAGTTTCTGCTCTCTACCAAAACGATTTCAGAGGAAATGAAATTCTCATTGTGTGCACGGTGACACATCAGAATTGTACAATTTTAGGCAAGCTGCACTTAAGGACTGCTTTGCTCTGATGATCCCAGTGGTGGGTGACTTCTAGGCCATCTAAAAGCCTGGATGTTACCAGGACTGTCCTGATCTGGTTGAAGATGTGCCTGTTTATTGCAGGGATTTGATGAATTTTAAAGGTCCCTTCCAACCCAAACCATTCCATGGCTCTATTTCATAGGACTGCATGAGGGGAAACTTGGGAAATGCAGCTGCAGGCAGATTCCTCTTTGCCATTGAGACTGAGGTTATTTCTTTGCCAAATCTCTCCTTCTGCCTCACCAAACACACATCGTACTCCAGCCTTGCAGGGCCACTCGAGGAAGCTCTTCATTTGCTCTGGAATTTTACAAAAATAGAAATACCTGAAAACCAAACCAGCCTGAAAACTGTTTTGGCCTGAAATGCAGCTGGATAAATGCACTGAACTATGTGGGTCAGTGACAGAAGAGTGGTTGGGCACTGAAGAGGCTCCCCAGGGAATGATGACATTCCCAAGGCTGCCAGAGCTCCAGGAGGGTTTGGACAATGGGATGCACAGGGTGGGATTTTTGGGGTGTCTGTGCAGGGCCAGGAGTTAGAGATCAAAAGCACTGGTCTCAGAACACTCATTATTTGGAGGAGTTTGACTGGCAGGACAGGGGCATTACCTTGCTTTGGTCCACCACAGATGTAAGAGAAAGATGTGGGGATGCTGGAACACCTTCCAGACCTCACCTTCTGCTGGGCTCCTCTTTAAAACCAACCCCAGGCTCCCCACAGGGGTCTGAGCAGAACCCACCATCACCAACAGCTCTCCTGAGTGAGCCTGAAGGAGAGCTGGAGCTTTTCCAGGCTTGGCTTTTCTCATCTCAGCTGGAGCACAGCCTCGGGAATCTCCTCAGAGCTCCATGTCTCAGTGCTGGGACATGAGCAGCAGATGCACAGGGTGACACCCCTGCCCTGCCACACTCTTGGTGTGGTGGGCCCTGAGATCAGGTTGCTCTTGGGAGGCAGCTGAGCCTTGCAGGGCTGGGATAAATCTCTGGCCTTGCTGCAGTTGCTGCAGTTGCACCTGCAATGGGCAATGCGGTTTCAGGACTGCAATTCTTCACCCTCCAAGGTGCAGCAGATGCAAGGAGGGCTGGGAGTGCTGCACAACACAAGCACGGGAGATGAGAGACCTGTCCTAATCCCCTTGGACCCAAAATCGCTCTAAGAGAGAAGTAACTGCCTGATATGGCATTAATGGATTAGCACTAAGAGCATTAGGAACTTGATTAATGATGCAACGTCCACACCCCCGCCCACCACGTCACCGGCCTTTAAAGTGCTCCATCCTGGTGCCTTCCAGCACTCATTCCTCACCTTGTAGAGTCATGAAATCATGGAATGGTTTGGGATGGAAGGGCTATTAAAGATCATCTCGTTCCAAACACCTTCCACAGTCCCAGGTTGCTCCAAGACATGCCCAACCTGGCCTGGGACACTTCCAGGGATCCAGGGGCAGCCACAGCTTCTCTGGGCACCCTGTGCCAGGGCCTCCCCACCCTCACAGCCAACAATTCCTTCCCAATATCCCACCCATCCCTGCTTTCTTTCAGATTAAAGCCATTCTTCCTTGTCCTGCCACTCCACACTCTTGTAAAAATTCCCTCTCCATCTTTCCTGCAGGCTCCCTCCAAGTACTGGAAGGCCTCAATTAGGACACCCCTAATCCACAGCTACACTCAAATACAGCCACGTGCCAGCTCGGTGTCTCCTACTCTCCTCAGGTGACACAATTTCCCAGCAAGAATCAGCTGCTTTGGCTGATTCCTGTAGCCATGACACAAAAATTCCCCTTTGAGGCCTTGCCTTCAGTGCAAAGGGAATTTCTGCAAAGCAGAGCTTTTCATAGCTAAGTTTTTTTTGCACAATTTCAGCTGCATCAGCCTGAATTCTTCTAACCAAGCTTTAGGTGTTTACAGAGTAGATGGAGATGTTCCTCAGGGAAGATATTCGCTGGGAAAAGCTCAGGCCATGCAGGGGAGGTGGAGGTGGGAGAAATGTGGAAATCTCTGTATTCTGAGGAATGATGCAACTTCCTTAAATCTTAAACTGAGGATCTGGCCTGTCATGTCAGCACATGGGGAAACCTCTCCCACTCATCCAGGAGCTGCTTGTTTGAACATTTTAACCTCCAAAATCCAGTGATGGAAATGAGGAGGAGGAAGTTGAAACCTCTGGTGCTCTCCTGGCTGTGCCACAGACTGGGAATGCTTTAGCAAATCCTCTAAACCTGGGATGCAAACTCTTATTTCATCTCAGCCATAGTTAACCAGAGGATGTAGGGGTTGAAGACACCTTTGGTGAATGCTGGAGCATCTCCTGTGCTCTCTGGGATTGTCACAAAAATGAACTCAGGAGGCTGGGCAGGGAGAGGTGGGTAATGTCAGAATTCAGATAAAACCACCACAGATTTTTGGGTTTAGAGAGGATGGGGTGATGCCAACCAGGATTTGCTGGCTCCACCATTTTCGTACCTCGGTTTTTAGGATGCAATGCTGATATAGCACAGGAAGGTGACATCTCTACCAGGAAACCAACCAGTGCTTGGAGTCATTTTCTGGTCCTGAGGACAATTGTCAGGGCTGGCAATGTCCACACTATTAAACTTCCTCCTAAATGAGGTGAATGCTTCTTGTCTGGGATCAGGGATGGGCTTTAGTACCAGTTTGGGACTGAGATCAAACAGCTTTTGCAGACCAGTTAACCCAGTGCCTGTCCCCATCTGTTCTTCTCAGCATCATCACTTTGCTGGGTCCAGAGAGCAGAAAGAGCTGGAGGCTCAAGGAAAGCCAGGAACCTGATGGAGAGGGTGGAGAACCTTGAGAAAAAGGAAATCTGACTCTGGTCAGGCCCTCAAGTGCCAGAGGGGATGTGAACCAGGGCAGAAACGCTTCCCCAGGGAAATGACACTGTGTGCAAAGTGGAGCTTCCTTCCCTACACACCACCCAACTCTGCTCCTCTTGGAAGAACTTTCAGGGGATGAGATTTAGAGATTTAATCACAACAGTGGGACTTGACACCTCCAGGGAATTGGATTTCTCCTGGCTTTGCTGAAAAGGGGAATGCCTTAAAACTCCCAAACCTGACCATGTTGCAGGATGCACAACGTGTCCTTTTGGAATTCAAAATCCACTCTCTCGGCTGCTTCACTCTGCTTTTCCCAGGCATTCTCTCATTTTTTTCCCTTCCTTTCACTTTTCTTTCACCTTCAGGAATGAATTTAGTTTCTGTTTCCTTGGAAGTAGCCAATAGTGGGAGGCAATAATTTTCTAACGGGGCTCCAGATCTTTGCTCTGGCTTCCCAAAAGCCTCTTGCAGATCCTAAAGACTCCTACAAAACACAAAAGGTGCCACTGCAGCCAGTGAGATCTTCAGTGCTGTCCTCTACAGCAGCTGTGAGGGTGTTGGAAAAGCTCCTCAGGGAAAGGGAGGGCTGAGGTCGTGGGGTCCAGCATGAGCTGTTTGCCAAGGTGAGGGAAAGGGAAGAGATCAGACAGGAAAGATGCCTCCAGAGAGGTTTTACAAAGAGTGTGGGGTGTTTAGATCAAAGTCCAGGCCATACCAGGTAGGTGCCCATGGGAGGGGGTTTGGAATGAGATGGTCTTGAAGGTTCCTTCCAACCCAGAACCACAGAACCAACTGAGCTGGAAAACACCTTTGAGATCATCGCCTTCCACCTGCGACCAAGCACCAACTTATCAGCCAGATCATGGCACCGAGTCCCACATCCAGTCTTAAATCCCAGGGACAGTGACTCTGCCACCATTCCAGTGCCCAAACAGCATTTCCATGAAGAAATTCTTCCTAATATCCAACCTAAACCTCCTCTGGTTGGATAAGACTCTGTCCTCCTGTCCTAATCCCAAACCATCCCATGCTGTTTCAGAGAGGAAGTGTAAATCCAGGCAGGGAAGGCCACGGCAGGCTGAGAGTGGCCCCAGGCTGGGAGAAGCCCAGGAGGGAAGGGTTTGCTGGAGCTGTGCTTGCTGGGCACGCTCCGGGTGAAGTGTCTGGGAGCTCAGCCCAGGCAGAACGAGTCTGGTGGGGTTGCTGGTGCATTCACAGTGCTGGGGCTGCCATGAAATCCTCAGCTACCTCCCAGTGAGCTGGGAAGAGCTTCCCTGTGTCGTAACAGGGATGACAACATCCCTCTGAGCCTTGCCAAGCAGGGATGTGAGCGGGGCAGGGAAAAACATCCCCGTGTGCTGAGCAGGAGAGGTCCTGCCCACGGCCCCTGCAAGCTCTGAGTAGCTGTGGTTTGTGCAGCAAGGGGCTCAAACACACACATTTCCCATACAGAGCTCTGGGAAGATTTGCTCCTGGGCAAAATTGGCTCTTTAGCTCCAGCAACGTGGCTTTGCACGTAGGTCTTGGGTTTTATCCAGCTCGTTTCCTTGTCCCAAGCCTTTTCAGGGTGCATTTACACCACATCAGAAATGAAAAGTTAAATAAAAACCCTTTGGCTTCAGCCCCTTGTATAGCTGTAAAAAAATATTGCTACTGATTTTATTTGTATCTTTTATTGCTTTGGACTTAGAAATGTTCTTGGGCATCAGCTCTGGATACAGATTCACCATCACAGTTGCATTGAACTGATCAGATTAAAGATGAAGAAGCTACTGGGGCTTTACACCTTTAAAATAAACCCAGAATTCAACCCCTCACTTGATGCTGGTTATTGTATTCGTGTTGGGAATTACAGTCTGGCCAGGAGAGAGAAATTTGCCCTGCTGGGTGGAGTTTGCAGAAGCCATTGCTGCAAATCCCAGTGCAGACGGATTCTTCCCAGAGAACAAGGCTTGCCTTGGCACTTTCCCTCTTCCAAACCCCCTGACTCGATCTGCTGATCCCCACCTTTAATGAGACGTGGGATGATTCTTGGTGGAGCACACTTTCCTCACCCACTCCCAGCAGTGAGGTCCCCTGAGGATCACCAGGAGTGCACTGGGAGTTTTAAGGAATGAATTAGCCCTGAAGTGTTCCTGTGCCTGTGCAGGGATAACCTGACTGTGACTTGAGTCACTGGGAACCTTGGCTGCCTCTAAAGCCAGTGTCAAATCCCTGGCAGGCTTTCAGCATGACCTTGCACCACTCTCAGGAGCAAATCCCAGGTGTGGAGCAGGAGTCAGCACAGGTCCACCCTGTTCTGAAGGCTGAATTTGACAGGATGGACATGTCCAAACTGCATCAGGTGGATGAAGTCCCAGAGAATGGAAAAGGCACTGTTTGATTTATAGATATTGCAATAAAGGTGTTTTTTATGTTGCCTCTGTTGATTTGTGGCTTTGTGGAATAAGAATATCTCAGGCACAGGCAGATAAGGGTGTCCTGAGGGCTTCCCCCTTCAACAGCCTCAGTTTTCTTCTGTGAATGGCTTCAGACTGAACCCACTCAGTCCTTCAGTGCTTCGAAGTATCTGCATTTTTAGGGCCATTTAAAACCATCATCAGTTTGATTCCTTCTCTCCTGCACTCTCTGCCAAGAAATAACCCTGAGTTAACATTTCCCTTGTTTGCCCGTGAGACAAAAGAGCAGCTTCAGAGCACGGGGTGTGCCCCGTGTGCCCCAGCTCTGCTCCAGTGGCGATGGGGACATCACTTCTGTCCGTGGAGTCTGGTGGGAGCTTCCTTGGAGCTTCCCTGCCCTGCAGCTGGAGCCTTGTCCAGGCTCCTCATGGAATCACAGAGCAGTGAGCAGGAGGAACCTCAGGAGGTCTCTTTTCCTTTCACTCTGAACATTCAAGGAAAATCTGACTCCGTGTTCTCTGTACCCTCCCATGGCTGAACCAACCCAGATCCCTCCGGCTCTGCTTCCAAATCCTGCCCTTTATCACCCTAAACATGTCAGTATAAACAAACAAACAAACAAACAGAAATATAAATAAAAATTAAATATATAAATAAATAAATACATAAATACATAAATAAATAAAATACCCTGATCTTCTGTCTGACTCTGATCCAGAACCCAGTTCAATGTTGGATGCAACTTCACAGTTTTATTGCTCAGCAATATTTTACCTCCAAGGATGGAGACCCCCCATCCCTCCCCCAGCACCTCTGGGCCACCCCTCCCATTTTTTATTCTCTTCATGGTGGATTTCCCCTGCCTTCAATCCCATGACGTCTAACTGGGATTTCTGGTCTTTCTATTAAAGACAATTGTCTCTTTTCTTTTCACTCTGGACACCCAAGGAAAATCTGACTCTGTTCTCTGTATCTCCCACGCTGAACAAACCCAGATCCCTCAGGTTGTGCTTCCAAATCCTGCCCTTTATCACCCTAAACATGTCAGTATAAATATATATATAAATAAATATGCCCTGATCTTCTGTCTGACTCTCTCCAGTTTGCCAATCCCCTCCTCATGGAAAAGCTCAAAAATGAGGGGCCTCCAACAAGGCACAATGTTCTGGATGTGTCCTACAGGTAACAAAGTCTCCCACAGAAAGGAGAAAAGTCCTCTATGACTCTGATGTTGCTCTCTTGCTCTCCACAAGGTGTAATAAGGATTCTCCTCCTCTTGGACTCTTTCATATCCATCTTCTTGGTATTTTGGATTCTTTTTCTTATTTAAATTGTTGTATGTAAGGCAGGAATCAGACCCAAGCTCAGAGAAAGCTGAGGATGATCCCTTTTCCCTTCGAGCCTCTGGGGAGAATGAAAAGGCAGCAAAGTGATGAGAGGAACCAGTGAAACTCCAACAATCAATTCGAAAGATTTCCATGAAACAGCCAGGAGAGAAAATGTCTCCTGCACTGAATGGAGAGAAGAGATGTAATTGTGGTACAGCCCCATGGAATTTTTGCACAATATCCTGGTTTTCCTCCCACCTCACCCAACTTTGGGAGGTGATCCATGTCCATGGGAGGTGATCCATGCCCATGGGAGGTGATCCATGCCCACAGCTTGGCTAAGGAGAGATAACAGGAGGTTGTGCTGGTGCTGGATGAAACTGGGGGTTCTGGGGCACCTCTGAAATAAAACGACAATGCCACTTATAAATAACTTTTCGCAGAGTTGATTCCTGTCCTAAAAAGTGCTGGGACCCTCCAAGCCCCAAGGATGAAGCTGGAGGAGCAGAGCAGAGCTGAAGGGAAGGCAGGAGCCCGTCCTGGACCAGGCCCTGCTCAGGGAAGCCAGAGGAGAAATTTTGATGCTTACAAAGCTGTTTAATCATAAGATAACACACGCAGCCTGTTCACACAAATTAGGGTGGGTCCCGTTTGCATAATGTTGATTCCAGAGACAAATTAATCCCACAGACAACTTGTTGCTGCTGCAGATTTTATCCATTCAGCACATTCGATACGGGATCAGCTCTCAGGCTGAGGAAATTGGCACGGGGTGAATTGTGAGAGGGAGGAAAGAGGAAAAGGGAAAAGCAGCTGGATTTCAGCAGTGGTGATTGCTCCTGGATTGCTGGGTTTTGGTGGAATTCGTCCCAGTCTTTATAACTTGAAGGAGATCTTTGCATTTTGCTGGTGTTCCTAATCAGGACATGCTTAATAATAATTCGTCCCTTATTTATTTTGCAAATGATAGAAATTCATGGATCAAAAATCCCACCCCCAACCCTCCTCCAGGTGCTTCTTGCCCCACTGAGCTCCCAATCCTTACAAAAAAGTGTCCATTCAGTACTTTCCCAGCACTACACAGGGATCAGGGCACCGATTTTCAAGCATTCCCTTTGAAATGAGAATCTATTCAGGACATCCACTGCTTCTTCACAAATTAATTAAATTTTAATTAAACGTCACGAAGAAATTACATCTCCCTTTGCAGCCAGCTGGGTCAGGAAGGGCCATGGGGCATTCTGACAGAGCTGCAGCTTTTCTCAGCTTTCCAAGGGGAGGGCTCTGTGCTGATTCATTCATAATCAGCTCACTGAATTATGCATGAGATGCTAATGACAGTCCGGAGTCCTGCAGAGGAGCCAGGATGTTCTTCCACCCCTCCTTTCTTTTGGAGACAAAGTGAGGAGAGGGCAATTAAAAAGAAAAAAAATTCAGTTTAGGAAATGAGGATGGAAAGCAGAGCCTTGAGGACTTTGTGGGTTCCTGGTGAATTTCTGGAGGTGCATTTTTTTTGGAGGGGGGGAATATTTCAGGATTTTCCTTCTGGACTCTCACTCTGGTTCTGCACCTCCTCTCCTGCAGCAGGGGTGTTAACACCGGAAAATAAATCCTGAGACAGCTCTTGCTCTCCAAACCCCCACAAACACAGGGATTAATGGAGGGGACAATGGGGGATGTGGGGCACTGGGAGTGAGAGAAGCTCTGGAGGGTCAAGAGCAATAAAAACTGGGAGCTGGAGGGCTCTGGCAGGACTTGCTTGGATATTCCCTCTACAAGCCTAGAAACTGTCCCTGGTTAGAAGGGATTTTTAACAGAAATCCCAATGGCTGTAACCACAGCGCATGGCTTTAATTACATGGGAATTTTAAGCCACCCTAAATTATTTCGTATTTAGAGAGGACAAAGGCTCTTCCTGCTTTGCTCAAGTGAGGGAAATCTCCAGTGAGAGGCTGGAGGAGCAAAGTCAGCTGGAGCACGGGGACCTCCAAAATTCCAGCAGCCAACATTTAGGTGAACTGGGATGAAAAAGCAAATGACTGAGTGGTGGAAATAGAACATTTCTGGT
This sequence comes from Petroica traversi, assembly GCA_025920805.1. Taxonomy (NCBI): domain Eukaryota; kingdom Metazoa; phylum Chordata; class Aves; order Passeriformes; family Petroicidae; genus Petroica; species Petroica traversi. The sequence continues at coordinate 15,930,083 of JAHLSL010000038.1, read as the reverse complement.
TCATTCCGTGTTCTGGAATGTCGAAAAGAAAGGAAAGGAAAGGAAAGGAAAGGAAAGGAAAGGAAAGGAAAGGA
>JAHLSL010000038.1:15919734-15929999 GCA_025920805.1 Petroica traversi | reverse complement strand
GGAAAGGAAAGGAAAGGAAAGGAAAGGAAAGGAAAGGAAAGGAAAGGTTTCTGGGATGAGGCTCATTAAACTGTGTCCAGATCTGGGGTCCTCAGCACAGGAGAGACACAGACCTGGGGGAGAGCAAGTCCAGAGGAGGCCACGGAGCTGCTCCAAGGGCTGGAGCCCCTCTGGAGCCAGGCTGGGAGAGCTGGGGGTGCTCACCTGAAGAGGAGAAGGATCCAGGGAGAGCTCAGAGCCCCTTGCAGGGTCTGAAGGGGCTCCAGGAGAGCTGGAGAGGGACTGGGGACAAGGGATGGAGGGACAGCACACAGGGAATGGCTTCCCAGTGCCAGAGGGCAGCGATGGATGCGATATTGGGAAGAAAGGAGGCTCAGATTGGATATTGGGAGAAGTGTGCTCCCTGAGAGGGTTGGGAAGCCCTGGCTCAAGCTCTCAGGCTCTTCACGTGTTGTTGGGCTTCACTGAACTGCAGGAAACGCCACGGAGCTGGAGAAATCCAAGCTCTTGCTTCCCTTTATGCCTTCTGGAGAATAGAACTGAAGAACAGAGTAAGAACTAAGGTTGCTTTTAAAAAGAACAAGTTGTCTTATTTTAAAAGAACTTTTTAAAGTGCCCTGACCATGCCTGGAGGTTCTCAGCCCTCCTCTTGGACTAGAGGCAAATTAAATGAGCTGAGTCCTGGATTTTTTGGTTATTCGTCTTCCAGCAAACTGGGAAGTCCCAAGGCACCAGTGCTGGAGCACTGCTGTCCCCTCTGATGGAGAACACAGGCACTGAAATGGTTTTTTTTGGAAAACCAGCCCAGATACAGGGGATTCCTGTGAAGCCTTAGGGAGTTTGCACTGCCTGGGGCAATTCCCAACAGGCAAGGTAGATGTACCATCCTAAAATCTTTAATATCATGATTTTTTGGGCAGGGAACAGTCAGACTAAAAACATATAAAATAAAAGGGTTTGGGTTGGAAGAAACCATAAAGGCCATAGGCAGGCACACCTTCCCCTAGGATATTTAGACAACCAATGGAGATAAAACTCTGATTTCCTTCATTTAGGTGGGATAAACATCACTTTTCGTGTTATTCTGTGCTCACGGAATCCATAGAATCCTTAAGGTTGGGAAAGAGCTCCGAGATCATGATCACAGGATGGATGCTGAGGTTGATCCTGCCAGGGAATCCAGCAGTGCTCTGCAGGAATCAGGAGCAGGGGGTGGATCTCCAGCCTCCAGTTCCCCAGAAATCATTTGCTCCTCATCTGCTGGGAGTTGTGTTCAAAGCTGCAGGATCTGGGGACTTGCATCCTGCAAGTCTTTTCCTGCCTAATTGCACAGAGGATGCAGACTCCACTTTTACTCAGGAACCCAAAATTGCAAAAGGCTGGCGAGTGGTAGCCAGGCCCTTTGCACAACAAGAACCTGTTCCTCGTCATCCCACAGGATCCCTGAAAGATTTTTCATGCCCGGGCAGGACGAGGCGTACCCAGTCAATTCCTGGTCTCACCCCCTAACCCCATTCCCGGGACATGACTCATTTTTGGACATCCAGCCCCAAGAAAGTCCAGGAATGAGCCTCCAGGTGAAACCTGGAGCATCAGGCTCCTCCATCCTCCTGGCATTCAGCTGCCTCAGATATTCCCCACCAAAAAGGGAATCACCACGTCAGTTTATCCAACATTTCCCCACTGGGGTGGGCTGGGGTTTTGCCAGGTTTTGCCATGGCTCTTCCTTCCTGGACAAATATTTCCATGCTAACAGCCTCCTCCCCCAAGGCTCAGCCTATTCCAAACATCTTTCCCTCTCTCCAACTCGTTTGTGTCACCTTGGAGGAAAGCAACAACAGGCTTTAGGATTTTCAGGGAATAATGGATGTTGCCAGGTCCCTTAAAAGAGCAATTATCATCCCAGTACTGCTGACAGCTCAGACAGAGCTCACTGGGGTTAAAGGACCTGGCAGAGGGCGTGGAATGATTCGGTGGCAGGAGCAAAATTGTGGAAATGCAGAGCTCTGGTTCCATCCTTAATTATTCTCTTCCATTAACATAATGCAGACTGCAGAGTTAGGAAGGAGATCCCTGTTTCCCTTCAGCCTCCAATTATAATTTTTAGGAATAATTCCCTAATTCTGTAAATGTCCCTATCCAGCTTAACTGAAGGGACAGGCAAAATCAGCAAGAAACAACTGGGCAATCCAAATTGTTCTCCCAGTTTCGGTTTTCATCATTCTTTCCTCAACAACAACAAAAAAATTGCCTTGCTGGAAAAAAAAAATCTTGGTAAAATCTTTTTTTTTTTTTTAGTGAAAATAATTTCCTCCATTTCCTCCATTTGTTTAATTGAGAATAGCAATCTATCAATTTTATTGAAAAATTTCTTATTTTTACTTACAGTTACACACCTGAATATAGTTAATATTGAAGTAGAAAGGGTTTAAATTACAGCATCACTGGGCTGAAAGGGATCTTCAAATATCATCTACTCTCACTGCTAAAACGAAATAGATTTTCAAACTGGTAGAATCTGCTGATGAGGATGAAGCTTAACTTGACCAAGTACAGCTAATGGAAAGAAAAAAGTACAGAACATGAAAAAATAAAGAATTTTCTATTTTCTATGGGTGTTTTGAGGGTGTTTGGATATTGCTGTGAAAAACATTTAAAAAAAATACATCTTGCTATTTTAAAAAAATCAAACAATCTCTGACTGGTCCCTCATCACTTCTATTTTTCTTTTCAACGAGAAAAACTTGAAAAGTCGCATAAAACGCACTTTCTTTTTAAGTGTGCTTAAGGGAAACAAAGCCAAACTCTAAGTTTTCTTTAAGTTACTGGATTTTTTTTCATTTTTTTTTTTTCCTCAGAAGGATGTTTTCTGCAAGGAAATCATCAATGGAAAATGTTTGACCAGCTGTACCCTTATCTGCAGATCTGGAAGCACAGGCAATACATGGAAATCCCCACCTCACTCCAAGTTTCAAGGAGCTGGCTGCTTTTTGTGCTCGTGCCTCGTTCGATGTGAATAAGTGCTCCAGTATTTTGCTTTTGTTTGCTATCCATCCACTCCAGCCCGGGGGAAAAAACACAGGGAAATTTCACCTTCTGCAGGATCCCGGCTCAGGGACCCGAGGAGTCGGTTTTGGGCAGTCTCCCTGAACAAAGCCTGGGTTTTGGCTCCTGGAGTCTTCGGGGAATTTGAATCTGGAGATCAACTTGCAGCCTGCAGGAAATGACAGCGACAACCTGGGTTTGTCTCAGCGAGGAGTGGACGCCGCTCGTTTGTGCTCCTGGCTTGGGTTTGAGTCTGCTGGAGTGAGCCCAAAGCATCCCAGCCTTGGGGCAGGGGCAGCACAGCCCAAGGACCATTCCTGGTGGGTTGTCCAGGTGCAGCCACCTCGTTCTGGAGGGAGTTTTGACCAGATCAGGCCAGTTGGTCATCAAGGCAAAGGATGAGCAGAGGTTCAGGTGAGAAGCAGGGGCTGCTCCTGAATCCCTGGAAGTGTCCAAGGCCAGGTTGGATGGGGCTTGGAGCACCCTGGAAGGTGCCCCTACCCATTTTAGGGTGTTGGAATAGGGTGATCCCTAAGGTCCCTTCCAACCTTGATCACTGATTCTGACTCGTCATTGATAGAAAGAGATCCAGTTTTTTTTCCCATCCATTCCAAGTCTGGAATTTCTCTGCCCTCTGTTGTTTTTTGTTTTTTTTTTGCCAAGCTCTGACCCTGGGAAATGATCTGAGGGCGATTTCCAATTCCTGATCACTCCCTCTCCTGTCCACATCCTACAAAGGGAAGGTCTCTTCCAGCCTATGATTCTGTAGTACAAAATCTCCCTGGTCTTCCAGGAGAACAGTAGAGTGAGTTAAATTGTTCCTCCTGGAGAAGAGAAGGCCATGGAGAATCTTCTTCCAAGAGAGCAGCAGAGGGAGTTAAAATTGTTCAGCCTGGAGAAGAGAAGGCCATGTAGAATTCTCCAGGAGAACAGCACTCAGCAGGAGTGGCAGGAGCAGAAATTCTCTTCAGTTTGGCTTTCCTTCCAACAGTCTGGATTGGATTTCCACTTTTGGATTTCCACCTCTGAATTTCCACCTCTGGACTGCATTTCCACCTCTGGCTTTATTTCATACCCCAGGCATGAAGTGTTGGTAAAACTTTGGGGGGAAAAAACCACCCCAAAACCCCAGAAACACACACAAACACACAGACACACTCACAGACTTGCTTGGGCTTGCATTGCAGGTTCTCCGCCCGGGAGCGAATCACTTGGGAAATTTAATTAAAGTTTAATGAGGCACTTTGATTGCTGGGCCGTACGCCTGCTGGAATTAATGTACGATGAAGGGGCGTCTCGTCACGCTGCTGGCAAGAGCTGGCAGTAGCTGGCAAGTTCATGTAGAGCAGAGCATGTCATCCTAAATCACCTTTTGAACCCGGGAAGGCAGCAGGGAAGAGCAACCAGGAAGCTCTGGTGGGACATTCAGGACAGCAGGTCCTTTGCATGGGGGTCTTGTACATTGGGGAAATTCCCTTGGAGTGGTTTTTGGGAATTTTCGGGAGGTTGGAAGGCAGGCAGTCAGGGTGGTGTGGGTGGGGTGTGTTGTGGGTTTCCTTCTCTTCTTTCCCTTGAGCAGGGAAATCCTGGATTGGAGGGAGCTCTGGCATGGGAGATTCTGGGATATTTGGGACCTCTGTGGATCCTCTGTGGGACCATCGTGCCATGTGCCCAACCTAGTGGAGATGTGGGTTCTGTTTCGAGTGAAGGGCCTCCATGCCCCCAGGAAAAGGCATTTTGGAATGCAGTGCTGGTTTGGAGAGGGACAATCAGCCTCAGAAGAGTCCCAACCTCTTCTGCCTCCAAGCCAGGCCTCCATCTAGGAAAAGATCTGTCACAGATCCCATATGGGATCTCCAGAGGTCCCTTAGAACCTCAGCATTTCTGTGAGAATCACAAAACATTCAGAGCTTGAAGGCACCCACAAATATCACCAAGTCCAGCTTTTCAGTGAATTTTTAGCTCCACATTTCAATTGAGATGAAATCTGCACCAGGCTGGATTTGACTTTCACCCACACTTGGTTTATGGGGTCCCACAGGAACTGGGACTCATCAAGGTAGATCCCTTATGGAAAGGATCCCTTTTTGTAAGGGATAACTCCCAAAAACCCCCTCTGGGCATCCAGGAGGGGAAACATCAGGCAGACATCCCACACAAATCACCTGATTTTCCATCAGGGCACACAGACCAAGTAGAAAACAAGTCCCAGAGCTGGGAATTTTGTGAAGAAGGAATAAATCCAGGAGCTTCTCCTGCTGGGCTCCAGGTCCAGCCAGGTAAATGCTGCCTCTGCTGCCTTGTTCAATTTCTGCTGCCCTGGGATCAGGGTGGAGACACTTGGGAGTTAAATCCCACCTTTCATCACTGATCAGGATTGTCCAGGGGAGTCACTGGGAAGGGACTTGGTTAACACTTAAATATTGAGTGAATGCACCCAAATCTGCCTGAGATCTGAGGGTGGACCAAGAGAGGAGAAAAGTTCCTTGTGATCCTGTAACCACAAACTCAGTGTCTTCCAATTCACTGTCAAATCCCAGGAACTCCAGCTCTCCTGGCACCTGGAAGGAGCAGGGAAGTTGCACAAACCCTCTCCAGTCTGGCCTTTCCTGATTCTGGAGCGCTTGGTTCTGAGACTGCAACACATCTTCCATCTTCCTGGGCATGGGGGAGGAAGTGGGGATGTTTTCTAAGGTGGTAAAAGCCCAGCAGACAAATCCACGCTCCAGAAGAGCCCATCAAGGAGTAGGAGCAGGGTCAGAAGCTTCCCAATGCCCTTCCAGTTGTTTGGGGTGATTTTGGCCCAGATCAAGTGTCAACCACTGCCCGGTGAGCAAAGGCCGGGGGTCGTTCCCAGGACACTCTTTGGGTGCTGTTGTCCTCTTTTGGGAGCCTGAGAGGATGGACCACCTGGGTTCAGAGCTGATCTCTATATTTTCCTGCATCCATGAGGGTCAATGGAGCTTCTGGAGCCACCAGGCCATCAAGACACAGGCGGAGGCTGCCACCTCTCCCAGGCCTGTGCTGAAGAGGATCACAATCCTGGAATCATTAAATATCCTGAGTTGCAAGGGACCCACAAGGATCATTGTGTCCCACTCCTGGCCCTGCACAGACACCCCAAAAATCCCATCCTGTGCATGCCTGAGAGCGCTGCCCAATCACTCCTGGAGCTCTGGGAGCTTTGGGAATGTCACCATTCCCTGGAGAGCCTGGAGAGTGCCCAGCCACCCTTGGGGAAGAACCTTTTTAATGATATCCACTCTAAAAGGACATGTGGGACATGGGCTCTGCTGAGAGTTCCACCAGACAATAGGAGTCCAAAGGGTGCTGCTTCCTCCAAGCCACGTGTCCTATGTCCTCTGTGTGTACACAAATACATAAAATCATAAAATCATGGAATCCGAGAATGGTTTGGGTTGGAAGGGACCTTAAAACTCATCTCATTCCACTCCCTGCCATGGGCCAGGTTTCTTCCGTATATTTAAGCTAAATCTGCCCTGTTTTAGTTCAAAACAATTACACTTTATCCTATTGTGACTGGCCTGGCTAAAAAGTTTGAATCCATTTTTCTTAGATAGATAGAGAGATAATTAGATAGATAGATAGATAGATAAATATGTAGATATATATAAGGGTCTCTTATACATATTTATATGTGTATGTGTCGTATCTTCTGTATGTATATATATTTTTTAATAGATATACATTTATATATATATATATATATATATACACACACACATATATATTTGGTATCTCCAGTAAATGAGAGGGGTAGAGTTGGGACTACTCATCTTTCTTATATATATATATATATTTAAAAAAAAAAAAAAATATATATATATATATATATGAATGTATATATGTATGTGTAAATAAATATGTATGTATGTGTGTATATATATATATAAAAATATAAAATATATATATAAATATATATAAATATATATATATGTATATATGTATGTATCTATTTTATCTCCAGTAAATATGAGGCGTAGATTTGGGAATGACTGAGTGGTTTCAATTATTCCGGCCCTGAGAGGAGCAAATCAGCGCCCAGGCCAGGGGCGCTGAGGAGCCTCTTTGAAACTCAGGTTTTTGGCATCCTCCCTGAATTTTGGCCGATGCCCAAATGGGCAGCGCGAAGACTCTTCCCTCACCAGGGATGAAAACCCAGCCTTTCCCACTCCAACTTCACGGAAAAAAAAAAATCACAAGCTGTGTTTTGTTTACCAAAACGGGGTGGTGGTGATGGTGGAGAAGGATTTTTGGAGGCCCAGCAGTGAGGGGTTGGTGGTCCCTGGCATCCCCTGGCACCCGATCCCGCCGCTCCCTGGGATGCGGGAGGAGCAGCGGGACCGTGACTCAGCCCTGCATGGGCCGGTTTCCTTCCTGCACCGCCAGGCCTGGCCTTCTGATGTTTTGTTTGCTGTGGAGCTCTGGGGGCCGACTGGGAGCTCCTGGAAATCAAAGGGAAAGAACAACATCTCGGGCTGGCCCAGGCGGTGTCCTGGCTGTCCCGGGGGAATTCCGGGTGCTGAGGGTAGAGGGGTGCAAGGAGGGCACAGATCAGGGCTCCAGCACGAGGCTTCTTATCCCAAAATTCTCCCTGAAGGCAGCAGCGTTCCCTGGATGCCCTTCAGCTGTCGGTGGGAACCCTCATGGGGTTTTCCTTCTCTCCTTCCTTCTCAGGTTGTCCTCCAGTTCTCTCTTGGACCCACGGGGTTTGGGAATGGGACCTCCAGCAGCCCCTTGGATTGACACGGGAGTGGGAGGCAGCTCAGCTCTAGTGAATCACCCGGATTGCCAGATTTTCTTTAAATGTAGACTTCTTGCTGTTGATGAAAAAGACAAAACTCTCCATCGAAAGCTGTTCAATGTCTGGACACATCCAAACCCTCACCAGGAATGTCCTCCCTGACTTGGGCTGGGGCAGGCCTTGTGGCCTGGGCATGGCTGTGCTGGGATCTGGGGTAATATCAGTGGGAACAGTAACGCTTGAGGGCTGGAGGTCTTCCCTGTTCTAATTTCTTGACCAGTCTAAGTCTGGTGCAGGTCTTTCTGTGTTCTTTCCATCATCCAGAGGTGGCCCTGGACACGCACCAGCCCTCAGGCAGTGCACAGGCTCTGGCTTGGGCCCTGGAGATGTTTCCAGAGGGATCTTAGGAGAGCACAGCTACATTCCAAAGAGGAGGTGCTGCCCAGTACTTATTCATAGCAAAAAATATGGAGAAAATCTGCATTTTCCTCATTCTGTCTGTATAACCTCCCCCTTCTCCCCAGCCAGCTGGGCCGCCAGATACAACTTTGCCACCATCCTCCCTCTGCCAGCATCTCTGATTCCCTGGATGGCAGAAGTGGGCAGGATAACCCTGGATCTCCAGCCGTGGGGGCTGCCTTGGCTCTGGCCTTGAAGGGTGAGGAGAAATCCTAACTGGGGGCTGGATCTGCTCCAGGGGGTGACACCCTGAGTTTGGCCAAGGTGACCCTGGGTTGATGCTGAGCCTTCACCATCCATCCTCAGGCTCTTCTCCCAGCTCCATCCTGCCTTTGCCTTGGCACATTCCCATGCGCCGCCAGTGAGCAGGGAGAGAGCCCAGCCTGCCCACAGCCCCCCATGTCCCCCACCACCCTCCTGGCCCCCGTTTTCCTATTCCCAGCATTTACCCCGCCGCACGCAGCCCTGGGGGAGCCAGAGGATTGTACACAGAGGGAGAAGTTATTTTTCCTTGACATAAACATCCAAGCCTTTCCTCGGCCCCTTCTCTTGAAACATGGAGGTAGGACCTGGACTCATAACATCCGGCAGGAGGGGTTGGCCTTATCTGCCAGGAAACACTCAGCTCCGGACACATCCTCCCCTGCTCCCGGCACCCCGAGCAGCTCCCATTGGCAGTGCCGGGCAGGAAACCACTCAGCAGCTTGTCTCATTCCCTCCTCTGGAGATTCGGGAGGGAGGGTCTGATCCTGCCCTCCCGCCGTGGGGTGCGGAGGGGTTTGGAGGCAGGGTGGGAAAAAAAAGGGATGGAGGGAGAAGGGGAGCAAAAAGGGGGCAAAAGGGGATTTAGGATTTGGGGGAGTTGGCTGTGTTGAGGGTCTCCCTAGGGTTCAGTCACTTCACCCCCTTCTCTGCCTCTACTTCCATCACCTGGTTCTGCTTTGGAAAATCAGGGAAAATTGTCGTCTCCTGGCCGATTTTGTAGCAGGATCCAGATCCCTCTCGTGGGGCAGGGACTCCTCATGTTAACGGCAGCACAAACACTTGGTCCTGTTTGAACTCTGGGGAAGAGACAGGGCCTGTCCCAGACCTGGTTGGAAAAAGGGCGGGAGGGAAGGAAGAATTATCCCTGTCTCACAGACAGGGAAACTGAGGCATGGAACATCCACGTGGTTGTTTGTCATCGAGCCCACCCCTGCCCAGTGGCACTGGGACAAGCAGAGAGAGGACAGAGAGGAGTCACCACCTGCTCAGGGGATGCAAAGGAAATCGCCCAGGGTATGACACACAGGCAGCTCCAGGCCAGCCCAAACCCCAGCTATCCGGGAAGGTGACCTCATCCCTGCTCCTGATGACCAGCACAGCCACGGGGGCCAAGGGGTGACCAAGGCCACTGGACACCAGTGACCAAGGCCACTGGAGACCTGGCAAGGAGGTACCCCTGTCCTGGCCCAAGCTGACACCCCCGAGCAGGAGCCCAAATGTGGTGTGAGGCCGTTTTATCCCTTCCTGCAGCCCGGATTTGATTTTCCTGCTGGTACCCAGGCCACAAACCACAAGGCTCCTTGGAGTGCGCAGAGACAGCCATGGGCTCCCGGATTTGGGATGGGGAGGAAGAAGAAACATGAACAGGACTGATGGAGAGCGAGTCCTGCTTGGGGTGGAGACCTTCCACACATCCATAAACCACCATGGCCAGCAGTCTTTTCAAAGGAATGCCCACTTCCCAAGCAAAACCACTCCTTCCCACCTCTGCCAGCCACTTATTATCCCACAACAATGCCCTGCACTCCAAAAAAAACTGCTTTGGGGAGAGGGGATTGACCCACAGCATCTCATTCTCCATCCCACCCTGCACCCTAAAAAAAACCTGCTATATGGGGAGAGATTGACCCATAGCATCTCATTCTCCATCCCACCTTGCACCCCAAAAAAACTGCTGTGGGGAGAGGGGATTGACCCACAGCATCTCATTCTCCATCATACCCTGCACCCC
>JAHLSL010000038.1:15865877-15914625 GCA_025920805.1 Petroica traversi | reverse complement strand
CCCCCGGGCCCGCCGCGCTGCCCTCGGGGTCCCCGCGCAGTCCCAGCCTCCTGCCCGGCCTCTCCCGTATTTATGAGCTCCTTGGAAAAAGCCTCCTCCAATGACACCGAAGGGACTCGCTGCTCCTCCTTGTTTGCAAACTCCTCAGCCCCGGCCGGGATGGTGCTGCGAGAAAACTTCTCCCCACCCTCTGCCCGGCACTCCCCGGGCAAGCAGCACCCCCAGCACCCCCCGTTCTCCTTCCCACTCCCCCCTCGCCCTCTTTTATTATTATTTTTCCTTATTTTGCCCGCTGAAAGGGAGTGAGGAGAGAGCCGGGGATGTCCCGCCCCCAAATAGCGCCGCTGTCCCCCTGCACCTCAGAGACCTTCGAACTTCAAAAGGCTGGGGGGTAACACAGAGAGAGGAGATAAAGGCACTGAAAACTTGGAAAGAAAAGGAAAATGGCACGGAAAGGAAGATCCCACCGGGGTGCAAAATCCCCAGGCTGCAGGAACCCTCTTTGCCAGGGGAATGAGGGCACGGATCCCGCAGGCAGGGACACCTTTTCCCCACTCCTCCTGCTTTAACCCCCAGTCCAGGCTGTGCTTTGCCCACCCCACGTGGGTTTTCACCCCAAATTTCCAGGTCCCCTGGAATGGGATGGAAACTGGGACACAATGAGCCTGCTGGCGGTGCTTGCCCAGCCTGGTTGGACTCCTGAGGGAGCTTTTAGGGGGGAACCAGGCAGGGATGGGGCTGGGCACAGCTCAAGGAGGTTGAAACATCCCCAGTCTGTCCGCGCTGCCCATCCCGGGACACTGCGTTTTATGGAGTGCTGCCCCATCCCACAAAGCCAGGATGGGATGGAAGTCCCAAATCCACTCAGTGGCGTTCCCCACTAACCCCAGCTGGGTGTCCTCAAGGGTGGGAAACTCTCCTCCCTGGGACAAAGGCTCTCCAGGACGGTGATGGCCCCGAAAATCCCCAGCCCTTTCCCGGCTCATCCCTGAGCCTGCCCCGAGGAGTTCATTTGGTGGCCGGGTCCCCCGTGTGATTCTGCAGCCTCCCCGCTTTTCCTGGCCGTGGGTTTGCCCGAGAAGCAGCGGGACGGGGGTGCGGGATGGGCTGGAGTTTCCTGGGGTTGGCCAAGGCTGCCCCATCTGACCCCAAACCAAGGGGGAAAACCCCGGCGCGGATCCCAGGCCGGGCAGCTTTCCCATGGGTGTTCCTATTGACTCTTGTCAGATTAGAGAGTGATGGAGGGAGCTCAGGTAAATGTGAGCCGGGCAGGATCCGCCTGGGCTTCCTGGTCTCTGCACGGGAGCGGGCTGGCTCTGGTTTCTTGTGGGCTGCAGCGATTTTGGGGTCGGGAGAGCTGGAATCTGCCGAGCCCTGCCCGAGCTTTTCCCCCGGCCCGAACTAAAACCCTGCGGAAACAACAACATTTTCCAAAGGAACTGATTAAATCTATTAAGCTATTTACAAGTGGGCTCCATCAGAGCTGCGTTATCTGGGAATACAACAGGAAGGCAACTTCTCTTAAATCTAAAAGGCGCAGGAGATTTCCTGGTCTCGGGACAGATTTATAAACCCTTTCCACACACACAAACACACACAGAGAGAGACTGGAGCTGCCTTTTATCTGGGGTTTGGAGCCGGGCACGCTCCTGGGGACAGCTCGTTCTGTCCCTGCAGCTCCAGATCGCTCCCAAAGTCCCCTCTCACGCCTTGAAGTGCCGGGATGGGGCAGGGAAGGAGGATGCCAAACCCTCCACCCTGCACAGGTCTCCCGGCTGCGTTTTGTAGGCTGGAGAATTTGAGAAGAAAAGCTGGGAATATCCTTTATTTTGTTTAGTTCCCTTTAGGAGGGGTGGAAATGCCCTGGAAAAGAGGCTGCCCGGGGTTGCAAGGTTTTGTTTTTCAAAGGGTGGTGCTTTGGGTAGGGTGAATATGGACTGAACACGGCTCAGAGTTACTTTTAAACCCTCAGGATGCTCAGGACCTGGATATCATTAACATAAAAACACCTCTGTGGAGGCCCCAGAGGCCAGGAATTTTTAGTAGCAGCAGCAGAATTTCCCTTCCTGGGAAAAGGAAAAAGACATGGATGAATTCCACTTGATCCCTTTGACAGGGCTCCACCTCGCCCTGTGTTTCCACATTTTGCAGGACAGGAAGAAAGGTTTGGGAGAGGATAAAACCCAGACTTGCACCCACCTCCTGGTGCCTGGAGCGCCTCTCTGGGTGTTCCTGATCCTCATTATTCCCTCCACATCCCGGGAGTAACATTTGACCTCCCAGAGGTACCACAGGGGTCAACTCACGGCCCTTCAGAACCCCCTGAGACACAATCTGGGGCTCCTGTGTGGTTACAGCACAAAGAACTCCAGCAGAATATTCCTCCTTTGGATTTCCTCCCTTCCCAGGGCCCCCACGCAGAATTTTAAGTGCAAACACCGCTACTATTATTAATAACCTTTTTTTTTTTGTTGTTTCCCCACTCCCTTTCTCCCCCTCTCCTGCAGCACCTGACATTCTGATGGCATTAGTAAGGAGGGTTTCATTCTGCACCCTGCCTAAAATGCTGGTCAAACCTGTCCTGTCGGAAGCTCCCGCGTTACATAAAGGAGGCTGGGGCCATGTGAAAACGCCACCTCTTAATTGCCACCGGATCGGGGTAATTAGTGTGGAAAAACCTCGGGATTACCTTTTATATTTATTTTTTTTATTTTTTTTTTGGTGTGTGTGCTCACCTTCCCTGCTCTGCTGCGAGGCTTCACCTGTATCTGGGGCACAGGAAGCAGCAGAGCTCTCCCAGGGCTTTGGGAACAGGGAAATTACGGCGAAAAGCCGCGAGCGAAAATAGACGGAGCAGACAAAGGGGGGAAGAAAGCTTTGTTCTCCCCCATTTTCACGGATGGGGAACAGTGGCAGCAACTCCCATGGGCCAGGCAGAAAAGGAGAGGCTGAACCCTGTGAGGAACCACCATCTCTTTAAAAATATCCCTCTTTTTAATATTTTTTTTTAATTTTTTTTTTTTTAGGGGGGTGGATCTGACATCTGGAATTTCACTCCTGCGAAGGGAGGTTTTATTTTCACTCCCCCCGACCAACCTTCAGGGACATTAAAAATGTGTGAGAAAGTGCAAATGCTAAATTAGCTCGATATTCACATGTTCCTTAATTATTGATGAAACTCTCGGCTCCCAAGGGAAGTTTTTGCAGAGACAGCTGGGGGTTCCCAGCAGAAGATTCCCTCAGTGCTGCTGGGTTCCCAACTCTGCCCACCACCCATCCTCCCTGATTCCACCAGGTTTTCCCCAGGGATTGCTACCTGGACCATTTATTTTCTAGGGAAAAAACCCCATGAGATTTCCCCATTATATATAAAAAAAAAAACAACCAAAAAAACCAAACCAAAACAAAAAAGCAGACAACCCCTCCCACCCAGGAAATTCTAAATTTTTCAGCACGGTGCTGAATATTTCTGCTCTTACTACTTTTAAAAAATGCAGTTTAAAGATTACAATAATATGTATTTTAGTGCCTTTAGGTTAAAAGGAACTGGGAGGAGTTTTCCTCTTACACCTTTAAATGTATAAAGATGGATTAAGATATGAAAAAAATATCTTTGAGTGATTCCGAAGCAGATTTTGACTTGCTGAGAAATGGAGCTTCAATTTGTTTTACATCAATATTCCCACTTGTGCCACCACTAAACTCTGTATTTGTACTGCGTTTCCCAGTCAAAGTTTCCTGATACAAGAAAAAAAAAAAATTGGTTTATCCCTGGATGGAACAGGTAGAGAGATGAAAGCCTTGGTTATTGTCCCAAATTCTCAAAGCTCTGATCCCTCCTTGGGATCAGGAATGAGGGGGAATCAGGCAAAGGATGGCTTTGGATGCCCAAATCCTCCTGCTGTACCCAACAGGATTCCCAATTCCCAGATAATTTTTCCAGCTAGGGGTGATGCTGGGCAGTGTTTCCAATGGACTTTGTGTGGTTTCCCTCTCTTCTTGGAGCTTCCTTCCTCCCCTCAGCCTTGGCAGGGTCGGAGATTTCGTGACGTAAATTGTTCCTTTTGAAGGTGGGTGCTGCAACAGCTTCGCTCTGGTGTGTTTAAACAGGAGAAGATTGGTTAATTACGCTGATGAATGCAGCTAATTGTCCTTGCTGAGGGCTGAGGAGCAGCAGAAAGCAAACTGCAGCCATGGACACCACGCTGAGCTGTCCCAAACGTTTCACAGAGCCACAGGATGGTTTGGGGTGGAAAAGGCTTCAAACACCGAGTCCAACCATCCCCAGCACTGCCAAGGCCACCTCTGCCCCATGTCCCCAAGTGCCACATCCACAGGGCTTTGAAATCCCTGCAGGGAGGGGGACTCCAGCACTGCCCTGGGAAGCCCCTTCCAGTTCCTGACCACCCTTTCCATGAAAAATTATTTTAAAATTCATCCTGAGCCTCTCCTGGCCCAGCCTGAGGCCGTTCCCTCTCCTCCTGTCCCTGTTCCCTGGGAGCAGAGCCCGACCCCCCTGGCTGTCCCCTCCTGTCAGGGAGTTGTGCAGAGCCACAAGGTCCCCCCTGAGCCTCCTTTTCTCCAGGCTGAGCCCCTTTCCCAGCTCCCTCAGCCTCTCCTACTGCTCCAGCCCCTTCAATGCACAAAAGTCTCAAAGCAGCTGCATCTCAATGGACTCAAATTCACTTAAACACAGCACGGGTGGTTCTGAAATCTGAAATTGTGCCTTGTATTTATGCTTTTAAAAATCCCTGACTGTTATTAAGGGGCACTTGGGGACATTGGTCAGTGGTCAGTCCCTTGGCTGTGCTGAGGGAATGGGTGGATTTGATGGTTTTAGAGGGCTTTTCCAACCTCAGTGATTCCATGATTCTACAACTCTACCTCTGCTGGCTTTTTATGTGTGAACTGGAACATCCTGGGAGGAAACTCAAGGACTGCTCTCTGCTCCACACGTCTGGGCTGTCACTTGGGGTGCTCGGGTGCCATCTCCCATCCCTGGCTCCAAGGAAAGTCAGACAAAACTCCAAAAGCTCTCTCAGATTTGGGTCCAACAATGGTACCAGGACTGTTTTTTCCATGGTCACTATTCCCAGGGTGATTTGGTGCCTGCAGGTGTTTACAAGCACGACTGAACCTCCATTCTTGCAGCTCTGACACCGCAATTGCCAATCCCATCCTCGCCCGTGGATCCTGCAGAAATTCCAAGCCCCAAAGCCAAGAACAGCCCTATCCCTGCAAAGAATGGAACAGCTCAGGAGAAAGCAGGGTTGGAAAGCTCCCAATGCAAAAAGGAAAATTTCCTTCAGTCACTGCTGACCCCGAGGTTACCAAAACTAAAAACATTTTAATATCTGTGCCTCGTTCTCCATCTGGGAGTGACAGCAGAGCCGGGAGTCTCATTTTCCTTGGTGCCCAGGTAATTTCACTGGGAGCCACCTCATTCTCTGAGCACAATAGACGAGTTTCTAACAAAAGGCCTCGGAGTTTGAAAGTCTGATTTTCGCGGAAATGAAACCAAGTCGCTCCTTTGTGCTCGCATTCTGCTAATTCCACCATCTGGGCACTGACGTAATTTCTTTTTCTTGTGCTTTCTAAAAAAGGCCTTCTTGCCAAACCAGAGCTGGGTTAAAACCGAACTCAAAACCCACCAGAAACAAACAAACAAAAAAATATATATGTAATTTATTGCTCTGAAACATGTTCCTCTTGTTCCAATCATCCATTTCGCTGGACGGTATCGGGTAAGAAGAGCTTTTCATTGAGTAACACTGACCACAAACACAGAGCAGAGCAGTTAAATCAATTGCTGCTGTCAAATACAAGCAATTCATGATTTATGATTATTTATTTATTATGATTTTTCCCCTCCTAAAACCACATGCAGAGCTCGGGGCACATTAGAATCCCACATTTCCCAGGATAAAGTTGCTGTGTGCTTCTCGCAGAAACAGAGAATCTTCCAAGGGGAGCCGATACTTCCATCTGAGCCAGATTTAAGTCTTTGGTATCCTGAATTTAACAGGGGCAACAGCACAAATTTAAAGGTTTACTCCTGGGTTTATTCTTCCTGTGACTGACACTGGAATGAGGCCAAGCACCCATAAGAATCAGCACACATGGAAATTCAGAGAGGGAAAAAACAAACAAGGCCAGTGGTATCTGGAGAAGGAAACTTTATTCCTTGACTTGCACCTTTCTGAAATCCCAGAGAGGCTGTAAAGTTTAATTGCTTAAGAGTTAAAAAGTAATAATTGGAAACAATCAGGCTTTTGGATTCTAATAAGAAAAGATTCCAACTTGTGGTGAGCAAGAAATCAGGAGGGATGCTTCAATGTAGCATAAAACATTATTTTGCTCTCTTCTTCCATCGAGAAGATAATTTTTTCACCTCAAGCATGGAGTTTCCTCTCAATTTGACAGCAGCTGATGGTATTCAGTGGTATTTCATTTAAGGAAGGCAGGGACAAGCAGGATTATGGTGGAAAATAATTGCACAGCCAGAAAAGGAGATGCAACAAGGGCTAAAAACCCCTGGCATGTGAAATCCAGGGAAAGGCATCTTGCTCTCCCATACAAGAAGTGAAAATTCATTTTGCTGCAGTGAATGAGCATGTCCTGAGGGCAGAAAAAAAAAGATGCTTTGGAAACCAAGAGATCTTAAAAAAGTTGAGCTGCAAGCGAACCATCCATGTGGTCTGGGTGCTGCAGATGGAGCTTCCTCCACTGCACAATGAAGGCAGCTTAAGGAAATTTTTTCCCCTATTAACATCTGCATCTTGACAATGTCCCTCAGACCATGTTAAGCAACTCCTCTGAGCTGAGACAATATAAAAATGTACCCGTTTTCTTCAGCAGAGCAGCCAATGGGATGTTTTAGATTTACACTGATGAAACCCAGCCAGGCCTGGATGAAACGAGCAGCAAATGGGTTTGGATTCTGGATCCTGCCAGGGTTGTGCTGTCAGTTTGTGCTGGGGCCAAAGGAATATCAGGACAGGACACCAGGAAGGTGAATCCTTCTTCCCATCCCACCACGTCCATCTCTTCTGACAGCTCTGAGTGACATTAAAATGCCAGAATTGATGCTGAATGTTTCAGTTCTCCCACAAAGCTGCTCATGGCAGTGCCCTGTTCCAGCATTCCTCATTTCCAGGCTTACAATGAGAAATGAGCTCTAGTTTGGTTATAAATCCAAACTGCAAATTTTCAGTGTGTGAATGGAAATACCAAATGCATCTGACTGAGCTTTTAAAAACTATCAGTCTCCCAATTTCAGGAAGAAACCTTGCTCTGTCCAAGGCAACTTTCTGAATTCCAGAGGCACCAGTGAAGAGACCCTGAGTATTGCCTGGGAATCAAAGATTTAGGTGTGGTTAATAAATGATACAGTTAAAACACATTTCCTTTAACTTGGGTGCAAAGTTATAGAAGTTTGACAATGGTTTGGAGGCACAGGGAGGTCTTTTTATTTCATCCTTTAGTGCTGACACTCAGGAGCAAACCTTTAATCAGAGTAACCATTTTGGGAAGAAACTACATTCATTTTGTATGTAAAAAGAGATGAATGTAAAAATTAGGCACCACTTTGCAAAAATCAGTGAAAAAACACAGACAGCTTTGCAAACCCTCTCCTGCTTCCAGAAGCAGAGCTCGGCTCTTACAAATGAAAACAACTTTAATAAAAAGGCAGAATTGGGGTGATTTAAATTTTTTTTCCCTAGATTGAGAATAACACAGTCAGTGTGAAGCAGCAGAAAGTCATTCCCTGCCTTTTAACACAGCCTTGATGTGTTAATCCTCCATGTGGGTCCTGTTTGAGTGTGGCACTGAAGCTCCTGTTGGCCATCACCTTGTTCTCCCTTGGGAGAGCTGCGTTTAGATCCAGTCTGAGCTTAGATCCAGCCTGAGCTTAGGTCCAGCCAGAGCTTAGGTCCAGCCTGAGTTTAGGTCCAGCCTGAGGTCCCAGCTGGAGCCAGAGCAGAGTCCAAGCCTGGACTAGTGCTGTGTTTACACAGAGCCTCCTCTAACACAGACTCACCCCTGAGCCTGAAAGGGTTAAATGTTCTTGCTGTGCTTCTTTTTCTTTCTGGGAGCTCCTTCCCCACACTCCTCTGTCTCTTCTTTCTGCTTTTTGTGCTTCTTCTTGTGGCGTTTCTTCTGCTTTCCCTCCTGCTCCTCTGAGCTGAGTTCCTCCCCCCCAGACATTCCCATATCCATTTCTCCATTGCCTGTATTTTCATCACAACTGATGCTTTCTCCTTCGTTCTCCTCTTTATGTTTCCTCTTTTTTTTCCTTTTGTGACACTCATTTAGTGGATCATCCAGTTCTGTTCCATTCCAGCTCCCCGTCTTAGGCTTTTTCCCTGGTTTCTCACAGTGCTCTGCCCTCTCTGCCTCCCCATCTCTCTTCTGCTTCTTCTTTTTCTTTTTCACTTTGGTTTGCAGCTCTTCTGAAGGCTCCACAGCTTGGTCAGCTGCTGGGCTGGAATGATCCACCTTTGATTCTGTTTCCTTCTGGGATCCCTTCAGCTTTGCCATGCGCTGGGCAAAATATTCCTGGACAGTGAGAACGCTCTTCACTGTATTGGAACCATCTGAAGGACTGGAGAGCCACTTGTTCCTGTCCTTCTCTTCCTGGGATTCAGGATCAGCAACATCCTCCTGCAAAAGAGGAACAGGAGTGAGTCAGGAATCATGGCTTTAAACAAAATCCTGGTTTTTTGCACACTAAGAAGGAAAATGTCAACAAAAAAATGAGTGTTTTGAGAACTGACTGTGGGATCATGGACTTGGGTGGAAGCGAGGCAGCCCTTAATGTAAAAAATGCTGTGGGTTTAGGGAGAAGAGGGGGAAGGCAGCAAGAGAACACAACCAAGAGAATTTTCAGTTGTTTTGAGTGTCTCAGTTTAGCTACTCCTACATAACTCATGTCTGCCACTGCCACACTCGGAGCATTACACTGAATTTACAGAGCACGTGTCTCTGCAGGACAAAAACCAGCATGAAAAATGATCCTCCCCAATGCATTAGCCCGTGGCACAAAGGAAATCCCAAGCCTGGAATAACTCTCCAGCACAGAACTTGTGATTCAGGGAGCAATCCAGCATTGAGGCACCTCTTCCATCCTATCTGATCTTTGGAAATGTTTGTTTCGGAGCTGCTCTGCTGTCAGGGTGTCCCAGATGTTGTTATTTAAACAGGCTCTGTCTGATCCCACGTTATCAGATGGCACAAACAACACCACAGGTTACATCTTACAAGGTTTCACACAGACACGAAACAAAGAGCTGCTCATCTCCAGCTGCAGGTGAGGAGTCTCTTTCTAGGAAGGAAATATCAAACTAAAAGCAAAGCAGAGCTCTGGAGCTGGGTGTTAGGGATGGCACGAAGAGAATGGACTGAGAAAGCAACAAATGCCACAAGATGGAAATGTATAATTTGTTAAATTATCTGAGATTTACAAAAGAAAGAAACCAGAAAGGCAGCTGAAATTAAGGCTTGTTCACATACATACCAAAGCACTCAAAACAAAGCCTTTGTGGTGGAGCCTTTTGCTTGGCAAAAGTCACAAACGACTCTTGGAAATGTCCCAAATTTTCACAGAATTTCAGAGTCATTCAGGTTGGAAAAGAGCTCCAAGACCATCGAGTCCAACTTGTGACCCATCCCCACCTTGTCACCCAGCCCAGAGCTCTGTGTGCCACATCCAGCCCTTCCTTGGACACCTCCAGAGATGGGGACTCCAAACCTCCCTGGGCAGCCCCTTCCAGTGCCTGAGCACCCTTTCCATGGAGAAATTCCTGCTGATATCCAACCTGAACCTTCTCTGGCACAGTTTGAGGCCATTTCCCCTCATCCTGTCCCTGTTCCCCGACCATCCCTGGCTGTCCCCTCCTGTCACAGAGCCACAAGGTCCCCCCGAGTCTCCTTTTCTCCAGGCTGAGCTCCTCAGCTCATTAATTGCTTTTTTAAACCATTTTTCTACACACCACAGGGAACCAGGCACCCCCTCTGGTAAAAAGCTGGGAAGGGTGGTGGAGAATCCTCCCCAACACCTGCCCTACAACCCCTTCTGGAAGGGAAGGGGATCCACAGGGATTTCAGTCAGAGATAATTCCCAGTTTCTCCATTCATAAATGCACGGATGGGTAAGAGCATCCTCTCTGCCCACACACCCTGAATGAAGGGACAATAAAACCCAGATTTCACAGCCACTTTCACTGCCATAACCCGATACTCAGGGAAGGCCAGCAGAGAGCTGGGAGATAAAAATCCCACTTATCTCAACAGTTTATAGTTATTGCACGATGCTTCAGATAAGGGACCTGGCTCTCTCCAGGGCATCGTTAAACTTGCTGGCTGAAGTGGGGTTTATTAGGGTTTGTGAGGAAGGTTTTCCAGGTCTGCCTCCTTATGAATCCATAACCTTTACTCCCACGAGCAGGAATGCAAAAAATTGGTGTCATTAGTGATGCATTACGAGTGGTGATTTCCTCATCCATCTGCTTTCAAGAGAGCTATTCCAGTGGAACGAAAGTAAGGCTGCACTTGAGATTCCTGTGATGTTTGTGTGGGCACTTATCAAAATGAGGGACTTTTCTTGTAGGGATATGTTGGAGTGTTCCTGAAGGGGTTATGAGGTAACTGAAACTATTTGGCTTCTGGCAAAGAAGGCTGCAAGGGGATGTGGAACATGGGGGAAAACAGGATGTATCCACACATGTCTCCACACAGGTTCCATCTGAAAGGGGACAGCAGAAGTTTCACAGGACAGAATTCCCAGGATAAATGGGTTGAGCTGTATTTATATTAAACCTGTTCTTAGTAAGACCTGACCCAACGAGCATGGAATCCCACAGCATCACAGAATCGTTCAGGTTGGAGGAGAACTCCAACACCACCAATCCATCCTGTGACCCATCCCCACCTTGTGACCCAGCCCAGAGCCATGGATAGGCCATCCTCGGACACCTCCAGAGATGGGGACTCCAAACCTCCCTGGGCAGCCCCTTCCAATGCTTGACCACCCTTTCCATGAAAAAATTCCTGCTGATGTCCAACCTGAACCTCCCCTGGCACAGTTTGAGGCCATTTCCCTTCATCCTGTCCCTGTTCCCTGGGAGCAGAGCCCGACCCCCCTGGCTGTCCCCTCCTGTCAGGGAGTTGTGCAGAGCCACAAGGTCCCCCCTGAGCCTCCTTTTCTCCAGGCTGAGCCCCTTTCCAGCTCCCTCAGCCTCTCCTGCTGCTCCAGCCCCTTCCCTGGACACGCTCCAGCCCCTCAGTGTCCCTGTCCCAGAGCTGTCCCCAGCACTGGAGGTGCCCCAGCAGTGCCAGCACAGAGGGACAATCCCTTCCCCAGTCCTGCTGAATCCCAGGCAAACAGAGTCATTTTCCTCCCCCCCACAGCAGGATTTTGACACCCTGGATTGCAAAAGGACAAATAGACTCCCAGGTTTTCATCCAGAACCGTTTCCCTCCCCACCCCGATGTGTAAAGCACAAGCCCAGAACACCCCCTGGTCAATCAGGAAAGGATTTTCTCATTGCCTTGGTGACTTCAAGTCCTGACAACTTAATTACTGTAATTGAAGGCAAATATTGCTTGAACTCTACACGTTTCTTTCTTTTCATGAAGTACATTAGGCATAAAAACAAATGTTCCTTTGCTTAAGCAGAGGAGCTCCAAAGGTATGTACGGGTTTAGAAAATAAGAACCTTGCTCAGAAACTCCTTTATTGATAAGAATTTTAATAACCACGGCCCACTGAGCACAGAACTAACAGGGCATGGAGACAAGCAGAGAGGTGCCAACCCTAGAAAACCTCTGGGTTTAGGAAAAGCTTATGTAAAACCATAAATCACCTGGAATGCCAAGGTATTCCCGTTTCTGTGGTGTACCTGTCCCAGTAGCCATGGGAACACTGCTGAACTCTAACCCCTCACAGTTCATGCAATTCCCCCCCTGCTTGACCAACACAGAGAAAAATTTCAAAGAAAAATAAGGTAGATATCTCTAAAAGTGGATTGAGCTACTGCAGCTTCACCCCATGAAAAACAGAAAGAAATATTCTTGCTCCAGAGAACTGATGATCAGGTAAAAGGGAAAGAGCAATTGTGCTGTAACTGAAGACTGGGCTTTGGAGAAGAGTTTTGTCCATGCCATGAGTCCCAAAAGTGCCCACAAAATCGAGGTGAGGAGATGAAGTCAGAAGGAACTGGGAATAGGGAATTGGTAGGATGGTCCCAAGCAAAAGAAAAGAACTGCTTGGAACATGGTGTTAAATGTGGAATGAGTAAGAGGAAACAATAGGAAAATTCAGGGAGAGGTTGAGAAGTGCACAGGAAGAGATGAAGGTCAATTGCAGGCAGAAATCCCCTGTAAATATCATCTGTTTATGCAATTAGTGAAATGTATGGAAAATAATCTGAAGGACATAAAGCACTCCATGTACCACCGTGTTTTTCTCTGCCTTTCTTTGCTTGCTGATTAAATCATTAAGGGAGAACTCTAAACTTAGAGAGGGAAATCCTGGCTCCTTTGAATCCTGCAGGATCAGGATTGCATCCCACTCCACAGAACCTCTCAGCTATTTAGTGAAAGGAAAATTATCCAAATGGCCAATTATCAAAGGAATTCACATCAGAGAAAGCAGTTTGACAAGAGCAGAAGTCCAAAGTGGGAAGGGTTTAGACACCTCAGGGAATTATGTAAGTT
This sequence comes from Petroica traversi, assembly GCA_025920805.1. Classification (NCBI taxonomy): domain Eukaryota; kingdom Metazoa; phylum Chordata; class Aves; order Passeriformes; family Petroicidae; genus Petroica; species Petroica traversi. The sequence goes on along the minus strand of JAHLSL010000038.1, from coordinate 15,901,908 downwards.
TGAAACCCAACTTGGTCCAGTGGAAGGTGCCCCTGCCCATGGCAGAGGTGGGAAATGAGATGAGTTTTAAGGTCCCTTCCAACCCAAACCATCCTGGGATTATCAGGATTAATACTCAGAAAGAAGAACTGCACCTGCAGTCTGGAAGGAGAAGTGAGACAGAACCAAGGAGCAAAGCAAAGGGGGCTGGCACAGGAGCAACAGAAGCAGCCTGGATTAATTCAGAGAAGTTTCCCTCTTCTTCAGAATGCAAGTATTTACTTTGCAGCACTTAGAATACTAAAAAAAAGGAAATAAAAAACTCTCTTTAACCATCTCAGTCTGCTACACATGAAACACTATTACTGAAGCCCAGTAATTTCACGTGCCTTTGCTTTGTTGGTACTAATTCACGACGACTTTGTGAAATCTGATTCACAAAAACGACACAAAAGGCAAAGTCCAGAAGGGATGAGCACAAAGGCAGAATGAAGCTAAACTATTTCACTTAAATTACAGAAGGAGGGCTGGGTGAAGCACATGGGGCCTGAGTTCCATGGAAAACACAGGATCACTCTCAGCCTTCAAATGCAGCCACCCCTGTTCTGCCCTTCTCACCAACTTCCTGGCTGAGAAACTGTAACAATAAGATTAAAATAATCCTGTTCTGCTCCTGCTGCTTCAGATCCTCACTGAGAGGTTGGCAGGAACCCTGTGCAGTGCACGAAACTTGAGGGCATCCCTGTATCTTCCCATCCCAGGAATGGCTGCAGATAATTCCTGAAGAGTCACTCTGGAGCTTTGCAGGCATCAGTGATGACAGAGCCCTGCTTGAAGGAGTTGACAACTTCAAGTAAAGTATGAGCATTAACGTTTGGATTGGGATCAAACAGACAAGAGGGTGAACAAAGACCTGTAGCCTGATGAGTTTAAGCAGGATTAAAATAAATACATGCATAAATAAGGCCACAGAGCACCGGTTCTGCAGTCAGTGCTGGCATCAGAACAGGTACCCAGGAGGCTCTAATGCTTTTAATTTACCTGATTAAAATTGGTTTATTGCAGGCAGCATCTTGTGAAGGTGAGAACAGGCTCCCAGTACAGAGAGGGCTGGTGGAAAGGGAAAACAGGACAATTTCCCTGGTGCTCAGGAGGAAAAGGACAAGCAGCAGATGGAAATTTATCCACAGGAACCTTTGCCAGCAGGAGAAATCAGCATCTTTGCGAAGCCTTGACAACCTCTGGGAGTCTCAAGCACTGGAAGAAGCTCAGGAAACTCCCAGGGAAGGGTTAGGGGGAGTTAATCCTTGCTTGGAATGGAAAATGGGGGATCTGGACTCCAGAACCATCTTTCAGTCCTGTAATGCTTCAAAAACCTCCACAGGGCTACAATGTGACCTCCTGGTGATCACAGAATTGTGAGAGCTGGAAAAGCCCTCTCAGACCACTGAGTCCAAAAATTCCCCAGCACTGCCAAGGCCACCACTGCTCCATGTCCCCAAGTGCCACATCCACAGAGCTTTGAAATCCCTCCTGGGATGATGATTCCACCACTTCCATGGGCAGCCCATTAAAATAAATGAGAAAAGAACCAGGGATACTCAGCCTGGGAAAAAAATGGTAAAAATTCAGGTCACCTGAAACTTCAGTTTGTTGTTGGCCATGGTGGTGGAATCGCCAGGACACACCACATATCCATAGGAAGGTTTAATTTCACTGCTATTTATCCTGAGTGCAAATGGAGCAATGAATCCACTGATGGGAAATGGAATGAAAATCCTGAATGTCCAATACCTGGATGACATGACACTTGTTAAAAGGACAAGTTCCAATTACTACAGGGAAGCACTTTCCTGTTTGACTCTGTTAAAATAAATCCTGTGCCAGAATATATTGAAACATCAGCTGCTGTCCTGCAGTTGATATTAATTTCTACACTCCACATGAGCCATCAGCTGCCTCCATCCCAGCAAGGACAAGAAGAGAGGTTAGGAAGCAATTAATGGAAAGGCGACAAGGAAAAATGTTTTTAAAAATGCAGTGTTTTCCCATGGAATGATGAAGCTCCATTTTTGCTACACTTGCAACTACAAAAGAGCAGATTGTTTCTCCTGCAATCAAAAGGCCGAGGAATTTTATTACAGTAGATCTCTGCCTGGAATAATTTAGGGGTTATTAATAGAATCATTGACCTCTGGAGCAGAAGTACTGCGAGCGTTAGGCCAGCTCCATTTTTTTTTTAGCAGAGTCATGGAAACCTGAGAGAGAGGTTTTCCCATCCTTCAGCAGACCCCTGTTCTGATCACAGAATGATGGAATGGTTTGGGTGGGAAGGGACCCTAAAGCCCATCCAATCCCATCCCACTGTCCCAGGCTGATTCCAGCCCCTCCAGCCTGGCCTTGGATGTGGCACCACATCCTAATGGGGATGTTTTGTTACCACAGAACAGCCCCTGTTTCACCCCACTGCAGCAGTCTACAGGTGCTTGGTTTTCATTTACACTGAATTTGCTGATTCTGGTTTTTATTTCAGTTTTAAATTCTGTGGTGATTCGCTTCTATTAAAGCCACATCCAAATTCTCCCAGCCTGTCTCATCCCACCCCTCTACTTTATATTTTTGTCAAAAGCTCATCCTGTACCTCAGCACGTGGCCAGCTTTAGCAATTTTCATTCAATCTCATAATTCACACGACAGAAAGCCCCCATCTCTCTTGCTGAATCCTCCTGGTATGCAAAATGCCATTTGCTTGTGACACAAACAATCCATTTTCAGGGGTGTGGGATGAGCTGGAGCCCAGCCTGTTCCCATCAGTGAAAACAGGAGCTGCACAATAAAGCTGTGACACTCAGCCAGGTTTTGCCTCCAGCCTGCAAACGCCAGCGGAACAGGAAGCAACGGGGTTGCAAAAGTGCAAGGGATTAAATTTTGGCCGGGGACTTGATTGCAAGGATAGTCCTGGGGATTCATTCCAGCTGTCCCGAGCAGATCCTGGGCAGTTCACAGCACCTGGATTTCCAAGGGCAGCTTGGGAATCCCAGCACTGTGTCCCACAGGGCACACACACACTTCCTCCTACTGTTCTTACACTTTTCAGGAAAAAAAACCAAAAAACCCTACAATTTATTTAAGTTTTTGCACAACAAAGGCAGCGAGTGAAATCCAGGAGCTGAGGCTAAGGGGGAATTCACATTGTGGGATAATAGAGATACAGAAGAATGAACATAAGGAAAGAGTTAAAAAACTCAGCACATGGCAGAGAAAATCCTTTTCCTATCTTGAGAGACTCTTAGATATCCCTGTGACATCTCAATCCACTCCAGCCCCTCTGCTGAGGCCAGCACAACCTCTCTTCCTTCACATTTCCCTGCAAATTACATCTGTGCCTTAGACTGGATATAAACAAAACTAAAGGAAGAGATTTCCCCCAGGATCTCTCTATTGGCACAACACAGAGATCCAAACACAGTGACTTCATCTTCCCCAAAAGCACCTAAATCAATCCTGGCTGTTGTGTTCTCACCTTGAATAACAGAGGAAGTGCAGTCCAGCAGAGAGAGCACAGCACTGGGAAGGTCACGTTCCCCAAGTTCTCTTCCCGGCTGGTGGGAAACCCTGGAGAAGCCATTCCTGCAGCTCTGGCACAGGTTACCAAACACAGAACGTGCCTGGTCACCTGCAGGAAACTCACAGCAGAGCTAAGAGTTTCATACAGGGTTTGTAAGGTGTCCTGAGATCCTTCCCAGAGGTGTCCCAGGTGAACAAGGATGGGAACAGCCCTGGAATTCCACCCGCCTGCAGCTGGGGCTGGGACACTGAACACGGAACTGACCCAGCAGCGCTGCTGTGAAAGATCTGAGAGGAACCAAATCACCAGGAGTCTCAGATATTTTAGAGGAGAAAAAACATGGAATGGTTTGGGTGGGAAGGGACATTAAAGCCCATCCAACCCCAGCTCCTGCCATGGGCAGGGACACCTCCCACTGTCCCAGGTGGCTCCAAGCCCTGTCCAGCCTGGCCTTGGGCACTTCCAGGGATCCAGGGGCAGCCACAGCTTCTCTGGGAATTCCATGCCCAGCCAACAATTCCTTCCCAATCTCCCATCCATCCCTGCCCTCTGGCAGTGGGAAGCCATTCCCTGTGTCCTGTCCCTCCATCCCTTGTCCCCAGTCCCTCTCCAGCTCTCCTGGAGCCCCTTCAGGCCCTGCAAGGGGCTCTGAGCTCTCCTGGATCCTTCCCTTCTCCAGGTGAGCACCCACTGCAGGTGGGGTCTCACCTGAGCAGGGCAGAGGGGCAGAATCCCCCCTTCCCTGCAGCCCACACTGGGGATGAGCCCAGGACACAAATCCAAGTGTAAAACCAAGTGCAGATTGTTTTTTTTTTATCCTGAATCCAGACTCTCAATGTCCAAAAAGTCTTCAAAAGTCCAGGACAGTCATCCCTGTCCCCAGTACTGTGGGTATTGGTTCCTGCCATGTCCAGAAACAACCCAAGCCTTCTCCATGTGTCCTGTCCCTCCCTGGGCACTTTTTGTTATTCCTTAATAATGGGGGTGAAATTGGCAGCTGTTATTCAGGATTCAGGAGATCAAACCCTCATTGATCCTTGAGTTCAGGATTTCTTCCTGTGCTCCACAAAACCCCCACAAAAACCCCACAAAAAGTAACAAATGGGCCTGGCCAGCCAGACTGTGAATACAACCAAAGGTACCATGAGGGCTCTGAAGATTTGGGGTGCTGAAAGAACGGAATAAAAACCATTGGAAGAAGAGAGAAAGGAGCTCTGGCAGCAATTCCAAGAGCAAGCACAGCCCCAGCATCACAGCAGTGGCTTCTGGTAGAGGAAACCACACGTGCTTTGAAATCTGAAAATAACACCTGCCTGTGTCAAACTCCTGGCTCTTTTCTAACAATAAATGTAGAAAAGCAGACCTATGTACAAATAAAGTGCTTCCAGGAGCATTTGAAGAGGAAATTTAAACCAAAGCTTTGCTCCTTTCCCTTTGCCTTCTGAAAAATGCTTCTCAAAGGGGAAATCCACACTTGAGCCTTTTTGTCCCTCTGATCTGAGCAGGTGATTTGTGGTGGAGCTGATCCATGGATCCAAAGCAGCTCAGACCTCTGCGCCAGGGGATGAACATTTCCTGTTTTCCAGCAGCAGCAGTGGCCCAGGAGCCCCTGAGAAATACCTTGTGTCACTTTTTAGTCACTTTTTAGTGTCCCTTCCTCAGGCTTGGTTCCTTTCCTCTGAGCAGGTGTGAAGGGGGACACAGAGCCCAGGGAAATGAATCAGAACTTCACAATTTGGGGCAGCACAGACCAGAAATACCATAAATACCAGCAGGGCCCTCCTGTGCAGGTGAAAAGGCAGATGCAGAAGCACAAACAGCAAGAATGAGAATTAAGTCTGAAAATACAACAGCAGGGATGTGTGTGCACAATTTTTTTCCTTCTCTCCCATCTAGAAGGGTCTGAAGGAAAGGGTTTGTCTGAGAAAAGGGGTTTATTTTTTAAGGAATACCTTTCATGCAATGTGCCTGGAGTACATGTGGATCATATCCTTGTTTTTGAGGATTCACACAGCACTGCCCTGTGATTACAACCCAGGTACAACCTCTCTGCAGCCCCTTTTTTTCATAAATTCTTGCATTTCTTCTTCATTTCTGCCTCTGGTTTCGGTGCTTCCTTAAACAACTCTTCTGACAATCAGACCAATTCCAACTGGGACTCATCCTCCCCTCCAAAAACCATCCCAACTCTTCTCCTCTCAGCTCCAAAATGCTGCTCCAAGTGTTTCCCTACCCGTCTTGCCCGTGTCCTACCTCACCCTCTTTGCTCTCTGAGATGTGTAACATCCTGCCCTTGTTCTGTCCATCATTTCCTTGCAAGCTCTCTGGGGAAGCAATTAGCCCACTTGTGAGCACTCTACAACATAATTAACAAATAATAACCACTGAGAAATGTAGGCCAAAAAAGCCAAGTTATCACAGCCCCATTTCTGCAGAGACTTGCATTGTTCCCTGCTTGCCTGCAGCTTTCCAAGTTCCTGGGGGTGAGGATTCTCCTCCAAGGCACCACAAAAAGCAAAGGTGAGCGCCGTGTTTTAAAGAAGACACCAAATGTTCTGGCTTCATTTGGATTCCCAGGTTTTGTTGCTTTTCCTCCCCCATTAACAGAGCCAGTTGTGGGTGTTTACACAGAGGGCACTGCAATAAATCTCGGAATTGGAGGTGAAAGGATGGTAATTTGGTTCTAAATTAACTTTGGCAGCGGGAGCACCGAAGGAAGGAAAGGCAGGATGACTGTAACCATGAGCAAGATGCAACACCAACGTAATGACATCATTTAGGATGAAAAAACTGCTGGAGGAGACAAAGACAGAACCTCTGTTTTTGGGTTTTCATCTTCCCACCCCACAACAGCCAGTAGGGAATGATAATGGTTATCAGGGAAAGCCTAAAAACTCCATCTTATTTCTGCAGCAAACAAAATATTTTCAGTTCCTGAGGCTTCCTAATGTAAGAGAGCTCTTCCAGGCTCTTGCACACTTCCTAGGAAGTCTTACAATTCCTTCAATACTGAAAAATAAGGTCCTAAAACAATTAGACGAAGGTTTCTAATAAGGCTGAAGCAAAATTTCCACTTCATGGGGATGTGGAGAGCCAAGGAAGCATAAAGGAGGATGAAGAAAAGAAAGAAAAGGAAAAATGATCAGTCTGGAGTGGTTATTGGAATGGAGAAAGATGGCATTTGGGATGTACAGAGAAGGAATAATGTCCAGGAAAGAAGGGGGAGAAAATGTGTGATTCAATCTCCACATTTTACAGCCTTGAGCAGATCAACAATGATGATCATATCCTGAAATACTCATTTTAGATCCACCCACCACCGATCCTGTCCTGAAACACCAAACTGAGGTGGTCCTCACTAAGAACAGGGCAGTGATCAGCACATTTCAGCCACAAAGCAGCTGGAAAACCTGCACTGGAGCAGTTGGCACCAATTCATGGATAATCCCTGGAGCCTTCGAGTGCCAGAGTGTCCCACCCAGCCCTGCAGCCTGAGCAAGACTGAGCACATCTGCTGTGACCTGGGACAAAGGCTCCTCATGGTCACTGTGTGAAATCTGCCATCCCTGGCACAACTTTGGCTCTGCCAACCTGCAGAACAACTCACCTGGTTTGACCTTAGGTCATCTGAGGAAAGAACAGCTCAGATCAGCCTGTACAGCATTGGCATTTTCTAGCCCTGCTTCAATGGCAAAGAAAATTTAAATTGTCCAGGAGAAGAAGAGAGGTCTTGTCCTTCAAAACTGATAAAAAGCCTTGGCGTGGCTGGTACTCAGTGATCTTTAAGGACCTTCCAACCCAAACCCTTCTGTGATTCTCTGACCCTATAATGTTGAGACACTTTGTAGCCTCACTGTCAGGGTTTTATCTCAGCTTTTCTGCTCATGGACAATCCAGCCCTGATCTCCCAAGCACTAAAGGTGAAAACATCTGAATTTTTTTAACATCCGTATCTGTCCAGTCTGCTCCTGGGTTTACACTGAATTTCTTTCTTGGGAGTAAAGAGCTTCATTTTCCACCTTCAAACCCATCCTTAGATTTATTTTCCTTTGGGCTGCCTTGGTGTTTCTGCTCTGCTTTTCATGGAATCACAGAAGGGTTTGGGTTGGAAGGGACATTAAAGATCATCTCCTTCCACCATCCCAGGTTGCTCCAGGACCCATCCAGCCTGGCCTTGGACACTTCCAGGGATCCAGGGGCAGCCACAGCTTCTCTGGGGATTCTATTCCAGGGCCTCCCCACCCTCCCAGCCAGGAATTCCTTCCCAGTCTCCCACCCATCCATGCCCTCTGGCAGTGGGAAGCCATTCTCTGTGTCCTGTCCCTCCATCCCTTGTCCCCAGTCCCTCTCCAGCTCTCCTGGAGCCCCTTTAGGCCCTGCAAGGGGCTCTGAGCTCTCCCTGGATCCTTCTCTTCTCCTGGTGGGCACCCCCAGCTCTCCCAGTCTGGCTCCAGAGCAGAGGTGCTTTCCCTTTTTTCCCCTATTGTTTTGGTGATGACTGCAATCCCAGGTTTTGATCTGGGTGAGTTTTAAAGACACCCTTGTCTTTCATTACACCAAGCATGAGCTTTCTGGAGCTGCATAAAGATCCCACAGCAATGCAAACAAAAACAACAACGAGAAAATCCCCATAGCTGCAATTCCAGATAGATTTCCTAGGATTTTATTATTAACACTTTGAGTAAAGCCCTGAGGGGAGTGAAGAGCTCTGTGGTTCCCCAGTGAAGCACATAAAACACAGAACCTGTGCCCCAAAGGGACCTGCAGGTTAAAGCTCTGAGTGGGTACAAAACAATACAAACAATTGCCAGGCAGGAGATGCCGCGGGCAGCGCGTGCTCCAAGCCAGGACATCTCCTGGCAGCTCCTGGGAGCTCTGGAAAAGGAGTGGGAATGGGAAGCTGAGCCCAGCTCAGCAGCAAAGTGCTCCAGGAATGAGCAGCAAAGGGAAGACTCGAGAGGAAACATCAGATTAAAGGGAAGAGCAATTTGTTCCCAATGTCACATTTGCTCCTAATGCTCTGCAGTCTGCAGGTAAGGGAAGGAAAACAGAGTTGTGGAATCACTGAGGGTGGAAAAGCCCTCTGAGATCATCCAGTCCAACCATCCCCCAGCACTGCCAAGGCCACCACTGCTCCATGTCCCCAAGTGCCACAGCCACACAGCTTTTAGATCCCTGCAGGGATGGGGACTCTACCCCTGCCCCAGGGAGCTGTGCTGGGCTGGAGAACCCTTTCCATGAAGACATTTTTCCTAATATCCAATCTAAAACTCCCCTGGTGCAACTTGAGGCCATTTCCTCTGGTCCTGTCACTTGTCACCTGGGAGAGGAGCCTGATCCCCACCTGGCTGCCCCTCCTGTCAGGGATGTATCAGCCCAGCACAGAGCTGCTGTCCCCAGTCCTTCTCCTGCTCCTCAGCTGTGGGAAGCTCTTCTGTTGGTTGGGATCTCAAATCCAGAATGGGAGGCTCAGAAGAGCTCACCAAGAAGTCCTGAGTGTCCTGAAGCAGAGAAAAAAGCAGATGCCAAACAGCAAAGAAATTCTTGCTTGACACTGAGCATTAAAAGGGTGTAGAGAAAAAGGGAATGAAGACTCACAGAATGGTTTGGGTTGGAAGGGACCTTAAAGACCAGGGGCAGGGACACCTTCCACTATCCCAGGTTGCTCCAAGCCCCATCCAGCCTGACCTTGGACACTTCCAGGCATGGGGAGTGTCCCCTCATCCAGCAGACCTGAGTGACCCTGCATTTAGCAGGAACACAGAAGCTTCAGGAAATGTAGCCTAGCCCCAATTACACCCTAAAATCCACCTTAAATCTGCTTTTCTACTTTTGCTTTGCCTCCTTCCAGTTAATCCTCCACTGCCCTGTTCTCTCCTTGGCTCTGCCCTCTGCTCATCCCTCCTGCTGCCTCCAGAGCTGGGTGGTCCCTCCACCACCAAGCCTGAAATCCCTGCAGTGACTCAGCAAGGCCAGCTCAGGTTCATTCCCTTCATTTCCCCACACTCAACACCCTGACAAAAGCAGGAGGGTGGAGCCACCGAGCTCTCCCAGAAGTCATTCCAAGCACAGGTGAAGGTCACGGCTGCTCCAAGGTGGGAGCTCCATTTTTCATGTAGGAAAGAGGGATTGTGGTCACCTTAAACAAAGCAACTCGACTTTCTCTGGATATTGTGGCTGGATGAGCCTGGAGCTGATAAAGCTTCTAACAGGTTCTGTAGAAGCTGTTATTGGGGTTATGGAGTTTTTATGGAGTTTTTAACAGCTTTGCTCCATGTGGATTCTCTGATTTCTAATACGACAGTTGAACCCAGCTGGGAAAATAATTTGTCTTTCCTTTTCATGCAACCATTTAGTTTCACAAAGAGTAGGAACTTCGAATTTGTGAGGCTGAAGTCTGCCTGTGGATTGAGCCTAAAATCAGTGAGAAAGGATGGAATAAACAAAAAAAAGAAAATCATGGAATCATTAAGGCTGGAAAAACCCAGCACCATGTTCACTCATAAACCACCACATCCATGGCTTCTGAACACTTCCAAGGATGGTGAATGTTCAAAACCAAAAAAATAATCATCTGTGTTTTAACTGGCCTGCAAACCAGGCTGAAAGTGAAGCAGTCGACAAAGTAGATGAAATAAAACCGAAGTAATTCAGTGTTGTTGATAAATAAAAAGAAATGCACTTGGGTAAAAGAGAACTTAACACGGTAGAAATTGAGGAAGTCAGGATGTATTTCAGCATTTCATCCAGCCTGTTATTGATAGTTCTGCATGTCTAAAATACCATATCCAAAAGCAGCTGGACCATTTAAAAATCAGCATATCAAAGAGGTAGAGGTTAAACAGAAACTCCTGATTGCTGATTGGTCCAAAGTCTCCCAAAACCAAGTGTGCCAGAACTATTTATCATTAATTCAAACTACCCTTAATCTGATTTCTCAGACATTTCTCACCTCCTTCATGAGAACAGGACTTGTGCTAAAAGGAGGTGTTGATTTAAGGTGTAAGTGAGGCTCAGTGAGAAACAGGAAAACAATAACAACAGTATAAATGACCACCAAAGACCATCTAGAATGATATTTTGTGCTGAAGCAGACAAGAAGCAGCCACAGAGAGGAAATCACTCTGGAAAAGCAGCAACAACACCCAAATGGAAGCAGTGAGAATAAGATTTCAACCATGAACACGACGATTTTTGCAGCAATCAACACCTCCTGAAGAAAAAAAAAAGCAAGAATCCATGCTAAGTCATAGGTGGTAAGAAGCCAACACAACTGAAGAGGAGGAATTGTTCGATTTTTATCCTGGGTATGAGCATTGCAAATGCAGGCACTGACATCCCTGTTACAACCTGCAGCTTGCTGAAGGGATTAAAAGTTAATGACAGGCCACCAACCCTCTTCAATCCCTGTGCCAGGCCAGGGGCTTCCACTTTCTCAGCTGAAATATCCCTGGTTGCAACATCAGCCCAGCGTTGTTTGTTCCTAATGAAAGAGGTGATTCACTTTCTTTCCAGGAGCTGCACTGTAAAATGTTGATCTGAGCATGAACCGCCCCCAAAATTAAAAGCAGAGGGGGGAAAAGAACACAAAGGGAGGTGTAAAAGGAGCTGGGAGTCGAGGGGGAAATCAGAGCAGGGAATTCACCAGGAGGTAGAGATTTTATCAAAGCGATTGGTTCATTAGGCAGAAAATTTGACTGTCATTAACACGGTGCTGCAGTGATTTTTGTTAGTGAGTTCTTCAGGGCAGACACCTTTGTATTTCCACTTGTAAAACACCAATTAGTACCTCGGGCAGACTACAAACAAATCAACATTAAAACAAAGCAACGAAACAGAGCCATTTGTATCTCCTGCTCTGCCTGGAGTCACCAGGACAGATTCAGCTCTCTGGAGAGAGACCTCATTCTTCATTCCTTAATATTCTCCTCATTTGCTGCACATCTGTAGGAGTTAAAAAGCACAAATTTGGATTTATCTCCCTGCTTGGGCTCAGAGGGATTCACCGTGGGATGCTGCTCCGGGAATTCTTGCTGCACGTTTTGTGAGTGTGGATTCAAGCTGGTTTTCAATTAATAACAGTGTAATTGTAATTGTAATTGTAATTGGGTTGCAAAGCCCACCCAGCACAGCCAGGCACCACTGCTTTCCCAGCGTGGAAGTGAAGGGACCTGTCAGACACCTGAAAGGCCACATTTGGGGATTAAAAACATGGTTGGAAGGGTTGAAGGAGCCAGACCTGGACCAGTTCATATGACTGGAAGGGGAAAGGTTCTTGACACTGCCTCCAGAAATTCAAAGCGGGAGAGAAACAGCTCATTCACTTCCAAGCTGAGTTTGGGAGGGAATTCACTTCTGAGGAGGATCCATTCCCTCTCATCCTGGTTTTTGTTCCCTGGGAGCAGAGCCCGACCCCCCTGGCTGTCCCCTCCTGTCAGGGAGTTGTGCAGAGTCACAAGGTCCCCCCTGAGCCTCCTTTTCTCCAGGCTGAGCCCCTTTCCAGCTCCCTCAGCCTCTCCTGCTGCTCCAGCACCTTCATCTTTCAATCTGCCCCCTTCCCACACACACTTTCTAAACAACATTAAATGTCTTTTCCCATTTCACTCCCTAAAATGTGTTTAGAGGAAAGGTCAGACACAGCCACAATCTGCTGGTTCAGGGTCACAGTGATGGTTAAGGAGCCAGACACAGATTGAGAGTCTGAGCCTGCTGTGATTCACACTGAGGGCTGGTCAGGTTATACTCACTGTAAGGAGAAAAATGGTAATTTAGCCTTGATGATTGAGAAAACCTGAAAATCTGCCAGCCCCATCTCTGCCTGGAGTGCCAGTAGCTATTAAAGCCTTAACCAGGGACACAGGCAAGGAATGCATGATTTGGGGTTTGTGATTCCTGGAGCAACGTGAAGTCAAAGGTTGGGAGAGAACCTCAGTGTTCTACTCCCTGTGGTAAAGAAATAATGATTGTAAACAGAAACAGGAATGCATTTTTTAAAGAGCTGGAGAAGCCTTTCCATGTTTAGTCAGGCACACAAGAACCTGTGCAGGGCCTGTGGGGTTGGTGTAAAAGAGCACCCAGTTATAGTGGAATTTTTGAATACATCTGTCAAAACTCAGAGAGCAGAAAACGTGATGGATTTCACAAGCTCTGAGGTCCTCTCCTAAACGACCTCCTATGTAAAGAAACCTGGACAGCAGCTTGGAAAAAGAGCTCTCCTGAAGGAGTTAACCATCCAACCAGGTAATATCTGAATTTTGAAAGAAATTCAGATATGTAAAGAAACCTGGACAGCAGCTTGGAAAAAGAGCTCTCCTGAAGGAGTTAACCATTCAACCAGGTAATATCTGAATTTTGAAAGAATTTGGCCACTGGAGCCACTTCCCTGCACCAGTTCCAAGGAGCTGCTGCCAACGTTAACATCGGGAGGCAGCTACTGACAGGTTTCACTTTGCCCAGTCTGATGCTGCTATTGACACCCGGGCAGACAAGCCAGCACAAACAGCAATAAAAGGCCACCTTCCATGGCAACGCTTCTCAAGGAACCCAGGAATTCACTGACAGCCCTGAAATCCCTGGCAGGAGGTGGGATTTGCTTCCCAAATGTCCCGGGGCACGGAAAAGCTGATGGGACTCAGGTAACAACAGCTCCTGCAGTGCTGCTGGGCAGCTCCAGAGATGAGTGACAGCCCCTGCAATACCCAACAGGAATTACTGATGTGGCCTCTGGGGCAGTGGCCAAGTGATGGGGAAGGTCAGGGATAAATTCCAGCTGCAGGTCAGGGTCCTTTAGAGAGGACAGAAATTTTTTGCAGAACCAAATTCAGAGCTTGAATTTCTCTTCAGCCTCCACAGCAAATGGCAAATTTCTTGCACAAGAGTTACTGAACAGGGCTTGGAGCAACCTGGGATAGTGGAAGGTGTCCCTGCCCATGGTATGGGGCTGGAATTAGATCCTCTTTAAGGTCCTTTCCAACCCAAACCATCCATAACTGGAATTACCATCCGAATTTCTGCCTCTGCATCATCCACCACCTCACCAGGCAGCTCTGTGCTAGTGCAGAAGGTAAAAGTGATTCAGAGGGAGGAAGCTGAGCTCATTTTGCCAAGTCCAGGGGAAGGGTGAGCTGTGTACAGGAATGTTCCCTCCCAGACTGGGATCTTCACACCCTGTGCTCAGAGCAGTTCCCAGTTTTCCTGCCTTGGAGAAAACTCCCAGCTCCAGCTCCTCCAGCTTCTCAGAAAACTCAGCATCCCTGTCTGTGGATTTTGAATCCAAAATTTAGCCCTTCAGGCCATCACTGGTTTGAAGACTGCAGAAAACCCTTGATCTCAGCAAATTTAACCCGTTCTCAGATTCACACCACTTTAGGAGAAGATTTTACAACATTGCCCAGAGCTGTGCTTTGTCTTTAAAGCAGGGCTGACAATAATGTGAATCCTGGAGAGGTGAAAGCTGTGGAACCACATCAATGTAAAGGTTTCAAGATGATTTTGGGAACACCAAAATGCCTGCAGAGGCAGCTGAGAGCCTGCTATTGATGACAGATTAGCCAGCCCCACAGGGTACAATTTGAATCTGATTCACAGGGGCTGGAAGAGAACTGGGAAGTTGGGATTTTAATGGGATTAATCACACGACTCCAGGGATCCCATTCATCCCACTGAAGGGTCCTAGAGCTGCTCTGCACTGCCTGAGCTGCATTTGGGAAGTTATTTGAGGTTTGCTGGGACAGGAATATCAGATTGAGGGAGGGAAGAGATAAAAGTTTGCTGGTTTTCCATTCAAAGCCAGCTTTTATCAAAGTTATGTGACCACAAGCTGAGATTGAGGACTTCACTAAACCTCAAATCCCAGCCTAGAGCTGAAAACCTCTGAGATTTAATGCTCCTAATTCCTCCAGCCCTCACATTTACTAGGAGTGACTGTTAAAAAAAATTAAAAAAAATAAAACAAATCAATCATTCTGGAGGAACTGCTGTGCATCCTGAAACAAAGGGAAAGGATGAGATCATTGCTGTTTCTCCAGCCTTGCTGAGGTCTCCAAGTGAACGTAGGAAGCAGATGAGGAGACTTGCCTGAGCAGGGCCTGCCAATGTCAGAGCAATAAATAAATGTTCAGAGAACGTGGCTGCACCTCCAGCTGATGTGGCAGCACCTTGAGCTGCTGTCAGAGCTGGGAAAGCTGTGGAGTCCCAGCATTTGTGGGAAAATGAAGATCAGGAGCTTCCCTGAAGGGAGACTCCAGAGCAAAGCCACTCTGAAAGGGTCAGGCTGCCAGGCTGGCATTTCATTAGAAGAAAAACACTTCCAAAAACTCTTTGCCATTGTGATCTTCTGTGTTGAACTTGGCATTACCATGGAGTTCTTGGGCTGGTCCACACCAGGGACACCAAGGCCCAGGAAGCACTGAAGCAGATTGTCCCAAAGGGCTCAGCATCAATATTTCATGTGGGGACTCCTGGTTTTCTTCCTGGATTTTAATTCCTGCATTTCTCTCCCTGGGCTTTGGCCACTGAGGTGGATTTTCACATGGAGCCAGAAGAGCTGGGACTTTCTGTGCTTCTCTTAATGGTGAAAATTAGGAATGAACCTTAACTGTTATTAAGTTAAGAAATGAGCTGCTCTGACCAATTCCCAACTGTGTTTACAGTTTTCCAAGAATTTGTTCCCAGCCCAGGCCTTGGCACAGCTCCAGGCACACAGAGGCTCAGGCATTCCTGGTGGAAGGTTCTCTTTGCTCCAATTCCCATTCCCTCTGCCTTACACCCTTCACTCTGAGGTCACAAAAAGACAATACATAAAAGAAAACCTCTGATGTTCATCTGTAACAACACTGTCCAAATAACCTCTCTGCGAGGACAATTTTTGTCTGACCTCTGTTCCAAATCTGGCAGCAAAATTCTGATTTTTATAAAACTGTCTTAAAAAACACTTTCCCTCCCCACCTAGTTTTAAACTTCATTCACCTTCTGTAAACTAAACAAACAATTAGGAGTCAGCCTGAATTTATGCCCTTTGGGGAAAAAATAACCATAAAACACCACAATATCTACAAAGCTGCCTATTGACCCAGCAGTTATCAGAAACTTGGTGGGGTTTTTTTTTTTTAATTTTTATTCTTTCTGGCACAAACCCAACTTTCTAAACAGCCAGTGACCCACTTTCACCTAGCTGGCCTCTGAAGTTGAGAGAAGATTCCTACCCTGTGGATGCTGGAGGTTCTGTTTGAAGTCCCTGCTGTCAGGAGATGTTTCAGTTTACGTCTCCTGTCCTAGGACAGGAAAAGGATGCACTCTCAGCTCCATGTGCTGCAGGGAGATAAGCACAGAGATTTCTGTCCTATGCCCTTATCAGCTTTTCCTGCTACTCTCCAGAACAGACACCACCAGGGCTGGCAGTAAAAATTAAACTTAAGCAAAAGGAGGAGGGAAAAAAAAAAAAAGAGAGAGAGAAGTATTTCTCATAACTGTAATTCAAAAAGTTGAAGTTTTGGGAAAAAAATTATGCTTGGGGTATTGAATATGCTTTTTAGGGTACTGAAAACTATCTAAAATGTTCTGTATCCTCAGTGTAAAGTGAGCTACTCTGACACACCCAGGACGATTTAGGGTTTAAAAGATACCTCAACCCTTAAATAATCTTTACTACACGAGAATTCTTCCCCTTGCAAATAAAATGGATTAGCTGGCAAAAGGACATTCCCTGCATATGGAAATGATCATGGAATTACAGAATGGTTTGGGTTGGAAGAGATCTTAAAGATCAACCTCTTCCACTCCCTGCCACGTGCATGGACACCTTCACCAGACCAAGCTGCTCCAAACCCCATTCTATCAATTAATATTTTTATTTAACAGTTTCTTTTGCTCCAAACCCCATTCTATCAATTAATATTTTTATTTAACAGTTTCTTTTGCTCCAAACCCCATTCTAAAAATTAATATTTTTATTCACTTTTTTTTGCTCCAAACCCCATTCTAAAAATTAATATTTTTATTTCATGGTTTCTTTTGGTCTAAATCCCATTCTATAAATTAATATTTTTACTTTATGGTTTCTTTTGCTTTTCCATCCCTTTCAGCTGTTCCCTCCTTCTCTTTATATTCCTTCAGTCCTGCCACCTCATTTTCTGGACAGGCCAGACAGAGCCTCCAAGGATTTTGTGTTATCTCCCATCTTTCCATCTCCTGCCCACACAGGATTTCATTTGTGGGTGCTTCACACCCCACCCTCTATAAAACTGGAGTCACTTCTTGTTAAAACATTGCCAGACACAATGAGATGGACTCAATGTCATTTCAGGAGTCACCTTCATGGAAGACTTGAACACAGAGGTCATAAATAAACCTTCAGATGGAAACCAA
This sequence comes from Petroica traversi, assembly GCA_025920805.1. Taxonomy (NCBI): domain Eukaryota; kingdom Metazoa; phylum Chordata; class Aves; order Passeriformes; family Petroicidae; genus Petroica; species Petroica traversi. The sequence continues at coordinate 15,884,996 of JAHLSL010000038.1, read as the reverse complement.
GGGTCCAGCTCTCCACAAAGCCCCACCTGGATCTACCAATGCAGAGAAAAACAAAAATCATCCAGGAAATGCCCACAAATAATTGCCAAAAGACTCTTTTAGAAACCTCCAGAATTGCTCCTCCTCAGCCCTCAATAACATTATTAAAATTATGGCTGAGTGGTCAATTTATAAATTAAAACCATTTTAGAAAATACCCCTCATGTGATTGCAGCAGCTTTTGAATCCTCATCACAGATGGCACGGGGAGCAAAAAAACAGGGGGAGAACTTTATGGATGTGACAGGGCACAGAAAGTCCTTGAGCACTTCAAGATCCCCAAATTCAACACTTCCTTCTTCTTCTACAAGGTGTTTGGGGTGAAATTTAACAGAACAGTCCAGTTTCATTTTTTAAAGCACACAAGATCCTAAAATATATTAACTTTCCAAGTGATTGGAAGGCATTACTATGAATCTATACAGAAGAACATCTGGAGACCCCAAATGAACACAGATCAATGAAACCATTAATCCATATATCAGATTTTTAGGCAAAACAGAAATTCCCTCTTAGAAGTTCCTGTTCCTCATCCTTAAAAGAAGCTTCTAAAATTTTGCTTTCAAAACAATTGTGTTGCTGATGTTTTTATCCTTAAACCTGATTTAGTGCCTCCACTAAAAGAAAAACACAGTTTTCTGTATATATAGAATACCAAAACTTATGATGTTACTCCTACTGCTATTGAGTAAAGAATTCAAAAGGCAAATCATGAGATCTCAGCATTTCTCCAAATTCATTCTGCCACAATAAAGAAAAATTTCCTCCCTCAAACCTCCTGCAATAAAACAAAAATAAGGAAAGGACGATGAAATGCTCTTTGGGCAAGACAGGAATTATGGTGATGGCATCAAAAATGTCAAATATTCCTTCAGACTGGAATGAAAGAAGTATTTTAAGACTGTAATCACATGAAAGCAGCACTGAGCCCAGCGTTCTGGATAAAGCAGCATGTGTGTGTATCCGGGTGGGTTTATCCCTGGATATCAGACAGGACAGGAAAGGAAGAGTTGAAACACTTGTCCAGAAAATGCTCAGAAAGAAAACACAGCCAGGCCAAATTTAGCAGCTTTACTTAGCTGGGATATCAAAGGCAGGGCTGACTGGAAAAGCAACCACCTCTCAAGAATGGCAAAATAAACTCAGCAGAGTCTCGGGAGGAAAACCCGGATCAGAGGCTGGATTTTGTTAACTGCTGCTGTTTTGGGTAAGTCAGGTCCTTTCTGACACTGCTGAGATAATCTTGTCAAAGAACAACAAAAATGAAAAGCCAAAAAGAAAAAGAAAATACAAAAAGACACCAGCCATTTCAGGGGGAAATGTTTGGCAAAGTGGCTTTGAGGCGGCGTCTGATGAAACAAAACTTGGAATGAACTTCCTAAAACTTTTTTTTTTTTTGTCTCCTTTGGAAAAGTGAATTTCAATAGGCTGATTGGCAACTTGTTTGTTGATCAAAGCAAAAGTCTGAAACACATCTGAAATTAGTTTTCTGAATAAAAATAAAAAAGCATTTCACGCTCAATTCAGAAGAAAGTTTCCCCAGCAGAAACTAGGCTATTTGAATTTTATCCTTTTTTTTTTTTAAAAGATGTTTCCATCAACTAAAATGAGCCAAAAGTGACATATTTTAATGAATTCTGTCTTGAAGACATGCAGACCTATTACCTGGATATGATACTGAAGTCATGCCTTGGAAATGTGACTTTCTGTCCAAAGTTCAGTAATTTGCCTGTGTTACACAGAAGAGGATTCACCTCAGACTGGGAGAAACATCTGCATCTCTCAGCGACCAGAATCACAATTTGATGCTCAGAAATAGAGTGGGGTTAGATGGGAGGGTGGCATCTGCCCACATCTGGCAAAAAAAAATAACAAACAAACCAAAAACCAGAGAAGGTAAAAGGGAATAATAAAAAAAAAACCTGATCTTCTCAAGCTGCTGCGACTTCACCTGGGGAAGCGTTCCTGGAGGATTTTGCAGAAGCAGCAGAGGAAGTGTTGTCAACATGATCTGCACCATCCAAGGGATAAAACTGCCTTTGGAATTCACCTTCCCAGTGCCAAGAGAGATCCAGAAATTGAAGTGATGTCAAGCAATTTCCCTTGGCTCCCAGTCATGCCAGAGACAGACACTCTGACGCCGAGGGAGGATGATGGGGAGATAGCAGGTCCCTCTCATTTTCACAAGAACTCCAGGGAGCTGCTCCCCTATCTGGTGCAGAATTAATCAAGATAAGTTCATGTGTGATAATTTGTATCTGAAGGGGAGAAAACCCGGGCAGCTCCTGCCTCTCCAGGAGCACATTAAGGGCTCTCCAAGAAACACAAAGGTGTCCTTTTCTGCACTGATCCACCCCAAAAGCAGAGCTCAGGCTGGAGAGCCACAAAAAAGGCCATGGTAGGGACAGGAATGTGACATCTCATAATATTGATAAATCATTGATGCTTTTACACCCTGGCACAAGAAACTTTCACCTGACCCACAGATATTCCTCCTGCTGCTACTCTTAAAATACCCCACATTAAAAACAAGTAAATGGGTATTTTGAGGTATTTCAGTGAGGTCTAAACCTGTATTATTGCTATGCTGCCAGTGTGATGAAAACATCATGAATGATTGGAATACTTGGAATTGTAGGGAAGGTGGGAAATTGGAAAAATACTCACAAATCATTGATGCTTTTACACCCTGGCACAAGAAACTTGCACCTGACCCACAGATATTCCTCCTGCTGCTGCTCTTAAAATACTCCACATTAAAAACAAGTAAATGGTTTGTGCATCCACAAAAATGGGTATTTTGAGGTATTTCAGTGAGGTCTAAACCCTGTATGATTGCTACATTGCCAGTGGGATGAAAACATGAATGACTGGAATACTTGGAATTGTGGGGAAGGTGGGAAATTGGGAAAAGGTTTGGGTTGCAACCATGGAAAGTGGAGTGTGAAGAGACTGAGCAGACACACACAGACACTTTCTCTGTGTAACCCAACTGCATCAAGGGCCACAGAATCCCAGAATGGACTGGCCTGGGAGGGACCTTGAAAACCATTCAGTTCCACCCCTGTCATGGACAGGGACACCTCCCACTGTCCCAGGCTGATCCAAGCCCTGTCCAGCCTGGCCTTGGACACTGCCAGGGATCCAGGGGCAGCCACAGCAAATCTGGGAATTCTATTCCAGGGTCTCCCCACCCTCCCAGCCAGGAATTCCTTCCCAATATCCCATCCCTCCCTGCCCTCTGGCAGTGGGAAGCCATTCCCTGTGTGCTGTCCCTCCATCCCTGTCCAAAGTCTCCTTCCATTTTCCTGGAGCCCCTTTAAGGGGCAATTAGGTGACCCTGAAACCTTTTCTTCTCCTGAACAACCCCAATTCCCTCAGCTTTTCCCACAGCAGAGCTGCTCCATCCCTCAGATCCCCCTGGTGCCTCCTCTGGGTTCTCTCCAGCAGCTCCAGGTGCTCCCTGTGCTGGCCCCAGGGCTGGAGCAGCTCTGCAGGTGGGGTCTCACCTGAGTGGGACAGAGGGACAGAATCCCCCCTTTTCTGCTGCCCACCCTGTGATGTTCCACCAGCTCACAGGGTCTAAACTCTCTCCTGCCTGTGCCCTTTATCCATCCCAAACGAGGCACTTTGCAGATCCCAGAGACCTTCAGGCCCCAAGGCAGCACAGGATGCACCAAGAATCCCACACAGGCAACCCCAGGCTGATGGCAGCACCCAAAACCTGTGCATGGAGCACTCTGAGGTGTTCACAGGGAATTCCCAACAATTGGGTCTGATTTATGAACCAGGCCAGCTGATTAATGAATGAGCTGGGTGTTTGTACTCACTGATTCAGAGTTTGTAACAGGAGACTGGGGCTCCTAAACCAAGAAAAATCTTGCTAAATTAATTGTTTAGAAAGCTGGTCATTCTGGCTTTTACTGGAACCAAAGTATCTTTTCCATTTTATTTTGTTTTAAATGATAATTTATGATGACCCTTGCTCTATACTTTACCCCTCCTCTGTATCCAGCTGGGAGGGACCTGAGCTGTTCAGTCATTTTTCAAGTACAGAAGCAAAAAGTCACATTTAAAAGCATTTAAAAGATTTGCTACATCCTATCCTAATATAATTATCTTATTCAGAATTACCTAATAATGTCACTCAGAGGGAGCTGGAACAGCTGCAAGTGCCCAAGGTTGGACAAAACTTGGAACAACCTGGGCACACCAAGGAGCACCAGGCCTGAGTGCATTGTACACCAGGACATCCCTCACACCCAGGTAGCCAAAAATATCACCTGGGGTTTTTTACAGGGAACACTGTCTGGAAAGCTCTCCTGCTCCATTTTCCCCACATGCATTGTTCACAAGGTGACATCCATCAGCAGCATCCCAGATGGATGGCAGGGATTAATGGAGCAACTCCAGAGTTCCCAGCCAGGTATTTATATCCCTTCCCTTGTGAGTGAGCTCACTGTACCCATCTATGAAACTCTAACCCTCCCAAAAAAAGGCAGAAGTGTCAATACATCAAAAAAAAAATTGAATCCAATAGGGAAAAAAATCCAAATTTGTCTGTTTTGTTTGCAGACAGGTCGGATATGGAATAGCCCTCTAAACAGAAGGAGATGTGACCAGCATATTTCCCTGAGGTGTAATTTGCCTCTCTAATAAAACAATAACTTCCCACTGTGCTCTCATGAATAATATCACCTGAAATAATGCTCATTCCTTTAATCCAGGAAGATGTGGAAGGATGACAAAAGCATCCCCATGTTTGACAAATGAACAGCAAAGCAGCAGGGCTGACATCAGAAACTGTCTCCTCTTTAGTACTTCAGTTATCTCACCAGAGACTGGTAGTGAAAACACAAAATCTCTCAGCTCCTGATGTGTGAATTTGGGATCAAACTCAACCATTTGAAGCAATATGAAAAGAGAAAGAGCTGAGCTCTCAGCCACCTCAACCTGCAAACCTAAAATCAGTAAAAATATATTTTGCCTTGTGGGGCAGCTGCACCCAAATTGCAGATTTTGATTTGTTCTTCAGGTTCTAACAAATTGTCCTCTCCAAGTACCTGATACCAACCCCAGACCACAGAGGGAAGACAAAAGAAAGGATGTAGATACAACTGCAGTAAACAACACAGAAAGAATATTCCCAAATTCCCAGCAAGAATATTCCCAATCCTGTCTTCTAAACAGCATTTGAGTTGCATGTAGTAAATAAAGACCAAGGGCACACCCTAAATAAAAAAAAAACAAACTGAATAGCTGTTCATGATGTGAGTGCCATTTCCAGAGAAATGAACAGTACATAATTATGTAATTAACAATTATGATTGTCTAAATAATCTCATTGCAGGGCTGGAGCGAGTCGAGTTACACGATCAAGCTCAGATTCAGAATGTGCAGGGGGTTTTTTGTTTGGTGTTTTTTCTTTTTGCTCACACAAATTGATATTTGAATGAGCTTCAGTGTAATATGTGGAGAAGTGACATTATAGAGAGCAGAAAAAGGATGAAATAAACCTTCAATTCCTGACTGTACAAGAAGGGCATTGTGTAAAGTCCTCTAGGTCTGATCAAACCAACTACCAAGATTAACACCCTCCCCCTCAAGCAAATAATTTTCAAATACAGTGCTGATGACACCAGGCAGAAACTGTGAAACAATTCAGAATATTGATCACAACCAAAACTCAAATGTACAGTGTACTAAAAATCAGGTGGAGGGAATTTACATTGGAATGTTCGAATAAATAAACAGAAGGGAAGTTCCAATGCAGAGAAACTAAAATGTTAAATATCAACACATTATTTCAGCTTGCATTGAAACTTAGAAAGCCACTCTTTGTATGTCATGGTTTAGATTAGATATTAGGTTTCGATTAAATCTGGGAAGGAATTGTTCCCTGTGAGGGTGGCGAGGGCTGGGCTGGAATTCCCAGAGAAGCTGTGGCTGCCCCTGGATCCCTGGCAGTGCCCAAGGCCAGGCTGGACAGGGCTTGGAGCAACCTGGGACAGTGGGAGGTGTCCCTGTCCATGGGCAGGGGGTGGAACAAGATGAATTTAAGGTCCCTTCCAACCCAAACCTTCCTGTGATTCCATGATTTTATGTCAAAGCAATAATGGCTTTTTACAAGAAAAAAAAAAAAGCCTTAAAAATGGATTTTTTTTTTATCAAATGCTCCTTGAAGAATTTTCTGAAGGCAGTAACATTTTCACCCTTATGGTTTCAGAGTGGACAAACCCCAAGCTTTTTTTTTCTTCAGACAGAGGCACAGCAATTCCTCCAGGAGCTGACATTGCCTGTGCCCCAGCCAGGCAGTGCTGAAATCAATATTGCAGGGCTTGCAAAACAGCAATTCCCTTCCCACTCACAGGGTTCCAACCTGCCTGCACCCTGCTGGACTCCCTGGAGCCACTGGATGCTCCAATAGTTTTGGCAGTGGGAGCTCCCATTTTCACTGGGCTCAGGCAGAACAAGATCAGAGCACATTCCTGGTGGCCAGCAGGAGATCTGTGCTTGTGAAAGCTCAGGGACAAGGCACAGGTTTCTCTCTGTGTCCAAATTCTGCAGCCACTTCACTCTGCTGAACCACCCACAGTGAAAAGAGCAGCTCAAGAACAATTCCCAAAAAAAAGTAGCCCACAGGGACAAGGTCTGGCAGCAAGGTCCTGGCAGTGGAATTCACCCACCCTGGCTGCAGAGCCAAGAAAATCCCTTGCACCTTCGAGCAGCTCAGTGGTTTCTTTTCACATCGCCAGATGAAATTGGAGAATGAGTTATTCCTCCTCGTTTAATGAGGATTAAAATTACATTAAAATGCTTTAAAAGTGTTCAAGAATGGTTTTAGCAAGAATTTCTGGGAGTTGATCTGCCCTGCAAGCAGAGGACAGCTGCCTGGAAGGTATCAACCCTAATAATGTTGTGACTAGAAAATTAACCGACCAGAGAATCCCAGAATGGTCTGGGTTGGAATGGAATTAAAGATTTTTTCAGTTCCAACCCCATCCCATGAGCTGGGACTCCTTCCACTGTCCCAGGCTGTTCCAAGCCCTGCCCAAACCTGGGCACTTCCAGGGATCCAGGGGCAGCCACAGCTTCTCTGGGCACCCTGTGCCAGGGCCTCCCCTCCCTCTGAGTGACATTATTAGGTAATTCTGAATAAGATAATTATATTAGAATAAGATGTGGCAAATCATTTAAATGCTTTTAAATGTGACTTTTTGCTTCTGTACTTGAAAAATGACTGAACAGCTCAGGTCCCTCCCAGCTGGATATAGAGGAGGGGTATAGAGCAAGGGTCATCATAAATTATAATTTAAAAAAATAAAATGGAAAAGATACTTTGGTTCCAGTTAAATCCAGAATGACCAGCTTTCTAAACAATTAATTTAGCAAGATTTTTCTTGGTTTAGGAGCCCCAGTGTCCTGTTACAAGCTCAGAATCAGTCTCTCATCCCTATTCTCTCAAAAGCTCTTCAGGACAGCATTGGGCAGCCCCAGGGAATTAATCCAGCATTCCTCAGTTTCTCTGGTGGAGGGAAGTAGGAAATGCATTCCAGGTCTATTAAAGAGTTAATTAGGGAGTGCTTTGTGCAGCCTCACTGTTTCAGCAAGTCTCCTGTGACACCTAATTAACAAATCTCTGATGAGCTGTTTCTTGGAGATCTCAGCACGAAAATCTCCTTTATCATCCCAGCCACGCAGCTCCAGTGTCCTGCTGCCCCTCTGGCCCTGGGTGAGGGGATATCTGGGATTCTCCTGGCTGGCTCTGAGCTGTCAATCCTTCCCCCCTCCTCAATAAAAGTTTATTTACTAAACTTGGGAGCATTTCGTACAAAGCAAAAAAACAGGCAGCTACATCAAAGCCTCCCTATTATCACTCCCTAGTGAACTGTGAAAATATAAATTCAAAGCTGACAAGCCAGTTAGACTTTTAACTAAAATCTGAGGGCAATTAACTTTAACCGTGCCACTCTGCTACTGTACTCCTGGCACCAACTTTGAGAAGTGGCCCAAATTCCTCTGAGGAACAGAAAGACCATTTATCTCCTCTATTTATTCAGGCTAAACCTCCTCCTTCGTGTCAAGCTGGGAATGCAGCCTTGCTGACTGTGACTGGCAGTGATAAAGGAGCTGGTATGATTTTCAAATGAGCAGCATGTCCTGCTTTCCCAAATACTGCAGGAAAAGTGAATAATGTGCCCTCCTAAAGGAGAGCCAGGTACTGATCCAGAGCTGCACTCTGGGGAAAAGGTGCTATAAATTCCTGGACACACAAAGCTCCTGCCTTAAGAAGGATTTCTGCTTACATCTCCTACAGAAAGATATTTTTATTTGCAGATCTTGGGAAAGGAAAGCAATCAGAAGTGACAGAAAGATCATTTACCTAAGGATAAGTCAGGAAGTGGCATTTACAGAATAATTTCTGTACACGTGGTCCCTTCTTTAGCCACGTTCTGGGACTGAGTCCTTTAAGTAGCAGCAAAAATGGGAGTTCCTGACCATGAGATGATTTTTAAGGCCCCTTCCAACCCCAACCATTCTGTGATTCTGTTCTATAAAAAATATAAGACAGAAACTGTCAAAAGCATATTGCCTTGCCTAAGTATCTATGGGGAAAGGAAAATAATATGAAGCTTTTATAAATTTGCAATATATGACTATAAACCACGAGCTTTGCACCCAGAGCTCAAAACAAATATTTAATGTTGAGTGAAAGTTTTCCATCTGGAGTCCCAAAATCAGCACATCCAACGGAGAGGTGACCCTTAAGTGCACAGGCCACACCTTAACCAGGTTAAATTGCCCTTCACTGGGGCTTTTCTCATCGCCTGCTTCTCAGATGTTACATCACTGTATTTAACCTCTCAGCTGGGATTAATCTCCCTCTCCTTCAGGCATTTAGCTTAACTCTGAAACACTGGAGAACATTGCCTTGAATCCACCAGGATCAGCAAATCTTCACAGCAGCAGCACATCCTGAAGGACAAAACAAGAAGCCAAGTAGGTGCCTCCTGCAGGACTCCCTGAAGGTGATTTTGTGTCAGTGCCCTTAAGTGGTTGCAAACCCCACAACTCCCCCTTGGGAGCAATTTCATCTTTTCTTTCAAGGATTTCAGGAAAACAGAGAATCCTCCCATCAGCCTGACAATCCAGGCTCCAGAAAAATTGGTTACTCATTAGGACAAAAGAGTTTTGCAGCTTTCAGTCCAAAACTTTTAACCATAAAAACTTCTTGGAAAATTAAGTATGGAAAGTGTTTTATAGCTGCCATGGCAAAATTCTAATCTCTCATTGCCTGACGTGAACTTGAGATAATTTTTCCTACTTCCCAAGCTTCCCAAGAGTGTCAGCAGAGCCATCCCTTCAGCCACTCTGTAAAGAGCACTTTGTTCTGCTGACTTAGAAAGGAGTTTCAAGATTCCAAATTCTGTGATTGGAACAGGATTGGAACTGCAAGGCTTTAGGGCACAGGATTTGGGAGCAGAGAGCCCTACAGAGCCCACTGGGGGTTAAAGCAGAGGGGCAGCATCTCCTGTGGCCTGGCAGATTCCCAGAAAGCGAGAGCAAGGCTGGGCAGGGAGCCCTTTATTGTTATCGGTGTTTTTGTCCAGGCAGTTGCCAGAGTGACAGAGCTGTGTTTTCCAGGAGCCAGTGCTCAGCTCAGAGCCCCGGGGCTGGAGCAGAGCGAGGGCTCTGCCGCTGGGCGTCTCTTGGAGCCGCCCATTTCCCTCCAGCGAGGCCGGAAAAAGGAACGGCCACGCTCCCTGCCTTGGACCACATCCATCCCAGTTGCTACACACAGCATTCCTTTGCCATTTGGTAACCGACAAACACCGGGCTTATTTAAAAAAAAAATAATTAAAAAAAAAAAAAAAAGGGGGAAAACCTGAGCCTGCAGCTGGGGGGAAAACACACCCTGAGTGTGGGGAAAGCAGGAGAGGAGGGCAGGGAATCTGCAGAACGAGGGATCCACCAAGTCCTGGCTGTCCAAACAAAGCTGCTGCTCCACTTGAACACTCACACAGACACTCCTGCAGGTGAGATGCTGCTGCACTTCTTGCCTGACCTCAGCTTCCTAAAATCCACAAATGTCCTGGGTTACACACCCTCACCTTCAGTCATGCCCTCAGGTGATGCTCTGGAGCACAGCACCCCCCTCCCACCCAGATTTTATGTAAATAGCCCTGTTTTTGCAGGGATTTCAGGAAAGCTGGAGACAGTCATGCTCCAGGACTCTCTGGAAGTTTAATTAAGTTGCAATGTCTTAAAACCACAATATGGGCACTGTGGCTGTAAAGTTGAAAAGGTGAACAGGGAAGAAGCACACACAGAACACACTTCCAACAGCTCTTCCAGAAATACCCACAGGGAGAAAGCTCCCTGCTACACTTCAAAATTCCCAATTATCATCTCAGTGTTCCAATGCACTTCATGGAAAACCACACACCAAACAAATGAGGCTGACACCACTGGCTTGGGATGTGTGAATCATGGCCAGGTTTAGTGGTTGGGAAATTGGGCTGCAGACGTGACCCAAGGCAGCAGAGCAGGTGGAGAAAGGGAAGCAGAGAGCCCTGAATAAATTCCTGGGATCCACCACACACAAATCCCACCCTCCAAACCCAGAGGGGCTGGCACAGAGGAGCTCCAAGGCAGTGATTAATGGGAGGCTTAGCAAGGCTGAAGTTAAAATGGGGACATTGTGCCTTCTCAGTGTGCAAGTTCCAACAGAAAACTTCCTCTTCCAGCCACTGCTGACTTGTGGGATTGCCCAATTTTCTCTCATCACCTCAAAGCCTGGCCCAGCATTCTCACTGCCCTTAAAATGAAATGTAAATGAATGTTTAAGCTCCCAGCATCAGCACAGCCACAGGTATTAAAAGGCTGAATTTAGGTCACTTTGGGCAAGGCTGAATCAATCTCTCCCCACTGAACGTTCACTGTTTAATTCAGGAGGAGAAACATTTTCAGGGGGAGGCAATGTGGGTAACTGAGAGTCACATGTTTTGTTATATCACTGCCCCAGGCTGGAGCTGAGCAGCACCAGGAGGTTTATGCAGTTTCTATAATTTATATTTTGTGCTGGTCTGCATGGAACAAGTGGAGTTTTGAAGTGGTGCCACCACTGCACTGATTGAGGCCTTAGAAAAGGGAGATATTTAGAAAACTTAATAACCCACTGGGCTAAATGTGGTGTTTACAAACTGATTAAGGGATGAGCTGAGCCAGGCAAGCCAATAAAGACTGGGAGCTCTGAAATAATGTGGGAATTGTTGGAGGAAACAGCTTTTGCTTGGATGTGACAGCAGGGACATGGAGAGTCAGCCACCCCCAAAATAATAATAAGAATTTGGGATGTTGTCTTTGACATATTTCATATCAAATTTCTTAGTGGCTTAATCCTTTAGTAGTTGGAGAGAAATTCCACATCCACTGACACCCAGAGGACTTCACAAATATTTTACTAAACCTGAGAATTCTGCAGGCACTTGGAGTGTTTGGTGCTTTTTCAGTATTTTTAAGAGTTAGAGCAGTGCATCAAATTTGGAGAGAACCAACAAAAACCTTCTGCTTATTTACTTGAACTGTCCCTCTTTTCCTCCACTAAATATAAACCCCAGATCCATATTATGAGACATCAAAGAATAAATATATAAATAAAAGGTTTCCTGAAATAATAAAATTGCTTTTTTGCCTCATCTAAGATTTTTTTACTCCATTATTAGATTTAGTGGTTTAATGAATAATAAAAAAGCACTTTCAAGCTTGCACTTGACCACAGCAAGATGTTAGTAGTAATTACTGCTTTTCTAACTGCAAATATTCTCCACAAAACACATGAGCTGACAATTTGAAATTAAGACATGCTTTTTAGAAATTTTCAGAAAAATAAATTGTATTTTCAGTGAACCAGAAAACATTTCCTAATTAGCATTAGCCTTTGACTACCTTGTAGTACAGAAACTTTCTTCTACTCTCAAGCTTAGATATTTCTTTGTAAAAAAAGTATTGAGAATAAATAATTTTCTTTCAAGTATTGAAGCACTGAGTGACATTTAAATTCTTCAATATTCTGGAAAACAGGATTTTAGGGCATGCAAGATTTTTGATCTTCCCTTCATTTGTTAAAAAAAACAACCTGTACCACACGGGTGACACAGGATCAGTGTTACCCTGAGCTGGGTTGGGTTCTGCTGTCAAAAAACATTTCCCAGCACTTGGAAGAAGTGAAACAGAGCAGGTTTAAAGTCAATCCCAGGAAATAAAGAATTAAAAACTGAATGCTGTGGACCCTGTCTGTCCATGGCAAAATCATCTTTGATCCTGAATTTTCGTGGGAGCTGAAAGTTCACCTGACTTAGGGGATACAGTGGGAATCAAACAGCCCTAGGAATTCTGGATCCTGAGGGACTCCAGCACTTCCCACCAGCATCATCGAGGCAGAACCTTGAGGAGATCCAGCCCACAACCAAAAATTCCTGAGGAATTTCCACTGCCAGCAGCTCCTCCTGCTCCAAAGGCAGAGCAGCCTCCAGCCTGTGCTCCCCACACACATTTCAGCACTGAGAGTCTGCAAATCCAAACCCAAGGGCAAAACCAGCTGTCCCCAAGGGAGAAGGGACAAACCACAGAGCACAGAGGGATTCACATCCTTAATGCAGTGCAGGGAAGAGTTCAGACCCTGCTGTGGGCATGGAAATCTCAGGATCCGCTCAGCAGAGCATCCAAACTCTTTCCAGCTCAGCAAAACTCTTGAGCTCCCCTTGGCTGCCTTTTCTGTGGCCAATTCCAGTTGTTTTAAAGGAATGGGTTGGGATTATCCAGTTTCACCCCCTGCCATGGGCAGGGACACCTCCCACTGTCCCAGGCTGTTCCAAACCCTGTCCAACCTTGGACATTTCCAGGGATCCAGGGGCAGCCACAGCAAATCTGGGAATTCTATTCCAGGGCCTCCCCACCCTCACAGCCAACAATTCCTTCCCAATATCCCATCCATCCCTGCCCTCTGGCAGTGGGAAGCCATTCCCTGTGTCCTGTCCCTCCATGCCTTGTCCCCAGTCCCTCTCCAGCTCTCCTGGAGCCCCTTCAGGCCCTGCAAGGGGCTCTGAGCTCTCCCTGGATCCTTCTCTTCTCCAGGTGAGCCCCCCCAGCTCTCCCAGCCTGGCTCCAGAGCAGAGGGGCTCCAGCATCCCTGTGATTCTAACATTCTAACAGGTCCACAGGTCTCTTCTTGCTCTCTCCCCTCAACAAATCAAAACTGGTCAAAATTCCCCCTTAAATCCAAACCTGAGGCCTTTCCCACAGAGTTTTCCACGGGGGAGAACAGCAAGTCCTCATCACCAGCATCCTGACAAAAGGACCTTTCCAAGCTGAAGCCACCTGAGCACAGAGGGCACCAAACTCCCCCTGCCTGATTTGTCTCCCCCACCATCCTCTTCCTCTCTCCTCAGCTGAGGGATGCACAGTTATTGATAGATGGCCACATTAATGTCACTGATCAGGGCTTTTGTCACAATTGTCCCGCTCTCTGTGGCAACACCAGAACTGCTCAAAGGAAACCTGGCTGGGGTTGATGGTGGCTTGCACAGGGAGGCTGCAGATGGAGTGAAAAGCAGATCCTGGATTCTTAAACTTGTCTTAACCTCGGGAAAACTCAAATAAGCCCAAACTAAGCTCAAATGGGCACATCTGCAAACCTGTCAGGCTGGAGGGAGCTCAGAGAGAGGAGGGACCAGTGGTGAGGAACTTCACTCTACAGCACCAGAGATTTCTCCTGACTGGAGAGTTAAAGCAGCAAATATTCACAGCTGAAGGAAGAAGCTGAAATACAGGCCTGGAAGTGGAAAAGCTTGTTTCTTTAGATTTTAAGCACTTTCTCAGGCTGAATCATTTCTTTTGCTCCGGCTTCTGGTTTGTTTAACCCATCTGAACCAACCAGCAGTTTCATAACCAGTCTGATGAGGAGCCAAAATTCAGAAGACACCCTTGGAGGAAGGTTGGACACCCTTTAATGACACCAAATCAGCCAAAGTCAGATTGCTGTGAACCCCCAGTCCTTGCAGGCTGCTTGAGTGGATCCAGCTGCCACCTTGGAGGTAAAAAAATATATCCTAACCCAATTTCTGAGAGACCAAGCTGCTGTTTCCCTCTCATTCCCACAGCATTATCCCAAATCCCACTCCTCCAGACCCAGGAATTAACACATTCCTACCCCAGGGAAAACAGGGCAGGGAGGGAGACCAACTCACCCTCAAGAACTTGCCCACCTGGCTTAAAAAATCAACAGGAAGCCACCTGCTTAGTTCACACTTCCATATACAAATCCTGTTATGATAGGATCAAAAAAAAAAAAAGGTACTTTTCCTTGTTTTGAACTGCTGCACTGCAATTTTTTTTTTTTTAAGGAAAGGTCTTTGATCAGACAAATATTTTTAAAAGGAAAAACAAAACAAGTCTGGTCTGTAAAGCTCAGGTCCATGGCAAGGGCTGCCTGTGGAAGGGATTACACAGGACAAAAATAAGGTGAGGTTTATTCCCCAGTAGCTAAACCCATATTCTTAGGTACTGCTGTGTTATTTTCTCACATTATACACAGTTAAAAAAAGAAAAAAAAAGAAGACAATTGCAAGGAAAAAAAAAGCACAATTAGGATTTGTTTTGAGCACCCAATTAAGCAGCTATGCCAAACATTGTTTTGTGGCTCCTTACACGACTCCACTGCTTTAACCCTATTTACCCCATGGATAAAAGTGTTTCTAGACCACATTTTTTAAAAAAAATTAATTTAGACGTGGATTTCCTTCCTCACCTTTTCACTTTCTTTTTTTTTCCCCCCTCTTTCTTTCTTTAAATCTCAGTGCAGAATCCCACTGGGGAACCAACTTTGCAGGACAAGGTATTATAAAATATACAGATGGCAAGGGCCAGCAGAAAGATGCCAAAAGCCAACAGGAAATCAGGTCAGCTAAAGCCTTTTACCAACACAGACCTGCTTCTTACTCCACAGATTTCCCCAATTATTCATCAGACCCATTTATGATCTATTTTTTTCTCCATGGATATGTCCAACAGAGCAGCCTGAGGACATTTAAATGCCAAAAGCAACTGAGCCATCCTGATTTCAGACCCCTCAATCTCAACACAAAGCCACGTCAATGATTTCCTCTTTTTGAGAGGGGATAAAAATCCATGAGGGGTTTTTTTTTTCCTTCCAATTCTGCAAACAGAAGAACTCCAGTCGTGACAAAGTTCTGATGGGCCTTTTCCCCTTGCAAACTCCCACAGCCTAAAAGCTCCCAGGATGGCAGAAAAAGCAAAGGCAGCAAAAATCCACCTCCGAAAACGCAGCTTTCACACCGAGTGCAGTTAAAAAATGACTAAGTTTTCTTGATCTATGAATTTGTGGGCAAACCATTTATCAATGACCTGTTTACCTGTGCTGCAGAGTCCCTCAAGCCGAGGGCCATGTCATTCCCCTTTGACTGATTAATTAGCCAGTCAAGGGGTATTTTTCACTGCGAGGAGGATGGGTTATTCCTGCTGATGCCTGGGGCTCTAATGGTAACACATTAAAGCCAACTCGGCTCTTTAAGCCTCTGCAAGTGACCAAAAGGGAAGGAGAGAAGATAAATCAAAAAGAGCTGCCCCCAGTTTTGTTTCTGTTCCTTAACAACCCCCCCAAGGAATGAATGTGGAGGGAAGACTCTTCAGGAAGAAAACGCACCTTTAATGCCAAATTGGGAGATGTCTCCTCCTCTCCCTCTCTCCTGATATCTGAGCAGCAATAATTTATCCTCCGGTTGATTAACAAGGTGCTTACAGAACAGGCAACAAAACATCAATACTTTGCCCTTCCTCTTTTTTATCAAAAGCACAACTGGGACAGAATGCTGGGTAAAGGGGTTCTTCCTTTGCACCTGAAACAATTTCATCTGCATGGAAAAATATTCAATTTATGGCCCAAATGAACTCCTTGAGCCTAATTAATTTCCTGTCCTGGTACATAAGATTTTGCAAGTTAACAGCTCAAAGCAACAGGGCTTTAAATCCACTTTCCACAGGTCTGTGCTGCCAGATTTGCTTTACCTGCACAGGGGATTGGAGCTGGATGAGCTTTAAGGTCCTGTCCAGCCCAAACCATTCAGTGGTTCTGTGGTTGAGCCCTTCAGCCCCATGGTCCTGTTGTCCTCCTTGTGCCCTTGTGTCACCAGCCTGTCCCGATGCTCCTGAGGCACAGCAAAGGCCTTGCACTGCTCACTGCTGGCAGAACCTGCCTTTGGGTTGGTTTTTCTCTTCTTTTTGACCCTTCAGGCTGTGAGAGCCCTTGGTGGGTGCAGAGCAGGGCTGGAGAGGCTGAAGAAGTTCCTGCAGGACTACAGAGGTGTGAAAACTCCTTGATAATAATTACAGAATGGTTTGGGTTGAGAAAGGACCTTAAAGCTCATCCTATTCCAACCTTTTCTATGGGCAGGGACATCTTCTACTATCCAAGCCCTGTCCAGCCTGGCCTTGGACACTTCCAGGGATCCAGGGGCAGCCCCAGCTTCTCTGGGCACCCTGTGCCAGGGCCTCCCATCCTCACAGGGAACAATTTATTCCTCATCTCTCATCTGAACCTCCCCAGCCTCATCTCAAGACCATTCCCCCCTGTCCTGCCACTTGAGACTAAAATTCAGAAGCAATTAAAACGTGCTGGTCAAAGCAGCAGAGATTTCAAAGACTCTCAGGTATTTTGTGACTGGACAGGGAAGGCCACAGATCCACAGGACAGGGATTCCAGCCTGAGCTCAGATCCTCCAGCCCCACAGAATCCAAGCCCAACCACAGGGAGCCACTCACAGAATGGATTTGGGGAGATGTTTAAATCCAACTGATCCATCTCTGCCCATCCCAAGGGGTCTAAAAGTGTTCAATTCATCATTTTCTTGGCGTCACTCACTGAGGAGCTGGGATTTCCCTCAGGAGACTCCCCAGTGCCCCTCTGACATCACTGTGAGGAAGCTGAAGAGCAAGTTGTGCCTTCCTCTTTCTAATTGAAGTTCTCACCCCCCAGTCCCACTCCTGGCTTTTGCCTCCTCTGATTTCTGTCCCTTCCCTTCCTCTGCTCCTCCCTCCCCGTGACCCCCTGATATTTATAGACACAGAGGTCACCTTTTTTCTGCCTCTCTTCTGAGATCCAATATCCAGTTCCTCCACTCTCTCCTTCTAGGACATGCCCTCTAACCCTGTCTCCCATTTTACTAAATCCTTTTGGACTCTCTCCAGGTTTCTGATGTATTTTTTTTTTCTTTTTCTGCTTCTCAATCCCAAATACCTCATGCTAACTGTGGTCTCCAAAGCAGAACGGTGAAAAATCTGTGTTAATTTGTAACTCATTTTTCTCCTCTGCGTGTTTTTTTTTCCTTTCCTTGGCATTGCCAAAAAAGGGAGCAGCAAATTAATTTTTGTGCCAGCCCTGCAATGAATTTGGTCAGAGATAAAAAAATAAACACCCTGAGATTAAACTTGCAACTTGCCTAAAAGTCCCAATTGTGAAAGCTCACAAACACCAATATCATAATTGGAATTTTGCAGAGAGAAAGTCGAGGGGCAGGGAATATCAGCTCACCCACAGCACCAGGGAGCCCATGGCACAGCCAGACTTTAATGGATTTTCAGCTATGTCCCTTAAGATTAGCCAACATGCTTTTCTGATAAGTGCTGGGAAATACAAATCAGTCGAGGAAGTTCTGCAAAATGTGTCAGAAGACAATTTCCTGATTAAAAAACAAAACCAAAAAAAAAAAAAAAAAAGTGAAAAAGCACCAGGGCTGGACAGTTCCATTTCCAATGCCTAACAAGGAAGAAATCACTGCAAGCCTGAGACTTTTGGGCCACTTGGATTGGGTGGCTTAAAGGAACTTACGCAGGTTTTACATCCAAGTTACACAAACTTGGAGGAAGCAGATTACTCATGGAATGGCCTGAGCCTCACATGTGAGATGGACACAAAACACTCAGGTTTTTATGCATCCCCAGCAGGGGCTGAGCAAATCAGAGCTGCTCCCCCAGCCCCCAGAGTGAAATCAGTGCCAGAATCACTTTGTTCAGCAACCAAGTTGCAACTCATTCCCAAATCCTCAGCCTGGCTCAGGAGCATTTTCTCCAGTGATAAGGCTTCATCAGGAAACACAGCTGGATGGAGGAAGGAAATTCTGAGAAGTAAAAAAAAAAAAAAAAAAAAAATAGTGGGGGTTCCAGGAAGTTCAACCAGATAGGAACTAATGGAATTTGTTTTTCTGTCTCCCCAGCTCCCAGTGTTCCCTAAGCAAGTGAGAAAATCACAGGGAAAGTGGGGGTAAAAAACAAGTCTGGCAGGTCTTACCCTGCAAAACAGGTCCTTGCTGCAGGTCTCCAGAGAGCATCATAATTACAATTCAATATTTTTGATCACTTGCTCTCCCTGGGAAAAACTGCAGACGTTTTCAATTTAGGTCCACTCTGAAGCCCAGCCATTGTTTTCTTCCCCACCTCTTTTTTTTTTTTTTTTACTTGTATTAATTTTTTTGTTTTGTTTTAAACAAAGGTCCCTGTGTAGTTTATTAAGGAGGTTTGAGTTGGACACATGATATATCAAAAATAATTTTAAAAGGACTGCTATGTTGAACATTCAGGAGAATTAAAGGTTGCAATTGCCTCTGATTAGTACCACATATCCCAGAACTACCAAAACAACAGCACTGTAGTTTTATTCCTTCTAGGGGCAAAAAGCATTTCCTTCCACATCCTCTGCAATTCCCCTCTTTTGCAATCTTTACAATCCTCTGCCCTGATCCCTCTTCCTTTGATAAGGTTGGAAATCCAAGATTCAACATTCCCCACTCACTGCTGCAGAGCTGGTGTGGGCCAAGAGAAAGGATCCATCACCAGATCAGCCCCTGAGACAGCCAAAAACTGAGTCTGAGATCAGTTAAGAGAGCTCAGATTAAGCTCTCACAGCATCTCCTGCCAAAAGTCATGAGCAGAGAATGATTGCTGATGATCAGAAAATGATTGCTGATGATCAGAAAATGATTGCTGGTGATCAGAAAATGATTGCTG
>JAHLSL010000038.1:15848822-15865867 GCA_025920805.1 Petroica traversi | reverse complement strand
GATCAGAAAATGATTGCTGGTGATCAGAAAATGATTGCTGGTGATCACAGAACGATTGCTGGTGATCAGAAAATGATTGCTGGTGATCAGAAAACGATTGCTGGTGATCACAGAACGATTGCTGGTGATCAGAAAATGATTGCTGGTGATCAGAAAATGATTGCTGGTGATCACAGAACCATTGCTGGTGATCACAGAACCATTGCTGATGATCACAGAATGATTGCTAATGATCACAGAATGATTGCTAATGATCACAGAACGACTGCTGATGATCAGAAAATGATTGCTGGTGATCACAGAACCATTGCTGGTGATAACCCTGGAAAAATCCCAGCAGCAGTTCAGGGGTGACAGATTTTTGACAAGCCCTTCAGAAGAGCCAGGATTCTCTTGCTGGTCCAGAGACCATCACTGAGCCTTGAGTCCTCCCAGTGACTCCCCTTGGAGCACAGATGGAATTCCCTGTGTTTTACTTTTTTCCTCCCTTTTCCCAACCTCTAAAGGCAGTTTGGTGCAACATCAACCAACCAGCCAGGCCTAGTGCAGCAGGGGGGAGGTTTAGGTTGGATTTAGGAAAATTTCTGCCTGGGAAGGGTTGTCAGGACTGGAACAGGCTGCTCAGGAAGTGGAGGAGTCACCATCCCTGAAGTGTTCAAGAAATGTGGCTACAGCACCTGAGGACAAGGTTTAGTGGTGAACAGGCTTGGAGTTGATGACTGGTCTTTTCCAACCTTAACAATTCCATGATTCTGTGATCTCTTCTCCTTCTCTTTCATCCACCCACTGAAATTTTGTCCCAGGCTTAAACTGGAGGCTTTAAGGAAGGCTGATAAACAAAACTCTGGATGAACTCCTGAAGAAGCTGCCACAGCTGACCCTGCTCTGAGCAGGGGGGCTCCTCTGGAAACCTCCAGGTCTCCTCCAACCTCAGCAATTCTGAGATTCTGTGAAAAGCAATTCCTCCATTTTCTCATTAAGTTCCACCCAAGTTTTTTCTGATCACAGACTGAAACAAATAGAAATAAGGGGAAAAGAACTAAGCTGGAAATCTTTGTCAAAAGACCAAGAGTGGAATGGAAGCTCTCTTGGGGGCTGGTGTCATCCAGTGCACACCAAATGGGAGCTGAACACCTCTCAAACTGCAGCTCTGAGAACCCAGGAGGGAGCTGATACCTCAGAAAGAGCCTCACAGTCAGGACTTCAAGAACAGCCTGAGATGGAAGGGACCTTAGAGATCATCCAGCTCCACTCCTGCCATGGGCAGGGACACCTTCCACTGTCCCAGGCTGCTCCAAACCCTGTCCAGCCTGGCCTTGGACACTGCCAGGGATCCAGGGGCAGCCACAGCTTCTCTGGGAATCTGTGCCAGGTCCTCCCACCCTCACAGGGAACAATTCCTTCCCAAAATCCCATCTAACTCTGCCTTCTGTATGTTCAAAGCCATTCCCCCTTGTCCTGTCCCTCCAGACCCTTGGAAAAGGTCTCTCTCCATCTTTCTTGTAGATCTTTTCAGATACTGGGAGGCCACAATGAGGTCACCCCAAAACTTCTCTTTCCCAGGCTGAACAATCCCCATTCCTTCAGCCTTTCCTCCCAGCAGAGCTGCTCCATCCCTCTGACCATCCTGGTGCCTCCTCAGGACTCGCCCCAAGAGCTCCACTCTCTCCTTGTGCAGAATCCCCCCCTCCCCTGCTGCCCATGGGGTTTTTGGGCTGGCTCATGTCCAGCTCTCACCCCCAGCACCCCCAAACCCTTTATCCCTTCTTCCCCAGCCTGGATTGATCCCTGGGGTTGCCCTGATCCAGATGCAGCACCAGCTAAATCCATGTTAAATCCATGAGATTCCTGTGGGCCACTGCTCCAACTTTTCCAGGATCAAGGGGGAACTTCCAGGTCTCATCCCCACTGCAGCCACAGCTGGGACCCTGAATCAGATTCTGGACAGGAGCAGCTCTGGCTCCCATGGAAGTTCTTACCCTGTGAGACCAGAGAAACCTGCCCAGGGTTGTAGGAGCTGAAATCAGAAGGAACTGGAGCCAAAACCTCAACCTGCAGGAGAACCCAAGGCTCTGCTGGGCACCAGGGCCCTTCCCACATCATCTCCAAGCAAGAACAGCTCAGCTCCAGAATGGCAGCACTTTCCTGCTGCTGCAGGAAATGCCCAGAGCCTGAGGGTTTCAAATGCAAACACAAAATTCCTCTGTGGGCACCTCCCTTTGTGCCACCTTAAGGAGCAGCTCTGGAATATGATGGAAAGGGATCACAGGAGTCCATGGGTGCAGGGCAGTGAAATTGCTCAGAGCTGGAGGGCCTCAGCAAAGCACTTTTGTTCTGTGCAAACTCCACAGATCTCTGATCCATGAAGAGAAGGAGAAGGGGGAGCTGGGGGAAGCAATTGTGCTGCCTCTGGCTTGCTGTGCCTGTGGCTGCTCAGCAGCAGCCAGAAGATGACAATGCAGCTCCAAATTCAGTTCCCTCCTGCCTGGATTTTTGCATGTGGAAATTTGGGTGCTTAAGAGGGAACAATCTGGGATTTTCTGCCTTGAACCATTTCAGGAAATCTGCACTGTAGCCATCAGCCAGCCACAGCATCTGTCAAGGGACTGGCAAAAACATGCACAAACTTCATAAAATCCACGTGATCCAAAGTGTTTATCCACAAAAGAGCAAATGGTCTGCAGGAAAAAGTCCCAGAAGAAGCAACTTTCCAACCCTGAATTTCAGAAATTATGGAACAGAGAGAGAAAGCAAAACCAACCACTTGAGACAACTCATGAGTGGGCAAAATCTGCTGCCTGAACCCCAGCAGTGCTGAGGAGCTTTAAATCCCACTTTGTCCTGCATTGTTCAGGCAGCAAGGGAGCCAAGGAACAGATTCAGGTGACCAGAACCAACAGAGCTCCCTGGCACAGGTTCACCCACAGGATCTGAGAGCCCCAGCAGCTCTCACAGATTTGGGAGTTCCCAAATTTCAGCTCCCAGTGAGTTGCAGTGAAGTCCCACAACAATCTCCAAGAGCACAAGGAGCAAAGTGTGAAACACTCCAGGGTATCCCAGAAATTTCCACTCCATTTCAAGCCCCATCTTTCCCTTAAAAGCAGAGATTTTTAAGAACTTGGAACCCACAGGGCAATTCCTGCAATATATTAATCTGTGCTTTTCCAGAAGTTACTTTTCCCTAAGAATTTTTCTGGATTTGTTGAACATGTCACAGTTATTTTATCCACTGACAGAGCTGGTCTGTGCTCTGCAAGTGCAGAATGAACACATAAATAAAATAAAAGCTGCTCCAAACCTGGATCTCATTACACAAAGTCAGGGGAGAGGTCTTCTCATCAAATATTTACCACTGCTCAGGCCTTTCCCAATTTTTGTGAAAACAAAGGCAGTTTGTGGAGATTGCCCAGTTGCCACTGAATGTCCAGTTTTGGTCTGGATATTTATGGATCTTTCATGGAATATTTAGGTTGGAAAAGACCTCTGAGAGCATCGAGTCCAACCTTTGACCTTTCAGGTCAAGCAAAATTCTTTTTTTGTGATGTGCATTTCCTAATAAAAAATTAAAATACTGGAGTTCCAAAACTCTAAAGAAATGATGATAATACACAAAAATAGGGATTAAATTTACTCTTATTTTCTCACAGTTCAAGCACAGCACTTGAAATAAAAAAACAGACTGGCAGAAGATATTTGGATGTTTTGTTTAAGGGATAAAGAACAAGGAAACAGGAGAAAGGAGAAGATTCTGGTTTACCTGGGTCTTTGCACCCTTCTGTCTCCTCCCAAAAATGCAGGACAGGTCCTGTTCGGTGCGTGAAGAGAGATCCTTCCCTGGAAGGGGTAAAGAGAGAGAAAAACCCCAAACCTTCACATCTGAGGATGCATTTTGGTAACAGTGCTCCACAGGCTGAGAGGAATTGCTCTTTGAGGTGAACAAAGATCAGAAAGTCCAGGTTTGGATGGGGTTTGGAGCAACCTGGGATAGGGGAAGGTGTCTCTGCCATGGAGATGAGCTTCAAGGTCCCTTCCAAACTAAACCATGCTGCAGTTCTATGCTGAAGTCACTAAAAGAAGGTACATATGAGGAAATGTCTTTGGATTCTCATGAGGATTTCTGACAGAATTAGGGAGTTACAGCTGCTCCACACAATGAAAAAAAATCCACTTTTACTCAGTGTGGGCTTTACTTTGATTTTTGATGTTCCTCCTGAAAAGCAAAACCTCCACCTGTGCTACACACTGATTATTCCAACTCAGAACTATCTCAAGGGTGAAGCAGAGATTTCCAGCAGGGCCATTATTCCCATCTGATTGTGGTGTGGTGAGCTGGATACCAGACATGGAGCAGGGAGGGGGAAGCAGGAGGGTGTGACTGAAATTCAGAGATACAGGCAAAAGTTTAGCCAATTCCACAGTGCAGGAGTTGTTGAGCTGTTCACTGCTCCTGACAGAAAATCCTCTTGGAAAAGGTCAGCAAAAGTTAGAGAAACAAAATTATCCCAGACAGGTTAACTTGTAAAGAGTCTGCTGGGGTCTTAAATCACTTGATTTTCTGATTCCAAAATCACTGACTTCAAAATGAATCATGAAATGGTGAAAAAAACCCAGAACAAAAATCCCTAAATCTGACCATTCAACCTGTTTCTTTTTCTTGGGATCCTTAACTGCCTTTGGAGGGTAAAGAGACCCATCAGCCTGGAGAGGCAAGTGCTCCCCAGCTCCTGCTGCCTCACTGCCCAGCCTCTAAATGGCTTTGCCCAACCAAGGAGGATGAGTCTGGGGCTGTTTTCAGCTTTCCCTTGGCCAAGGCTGGGAATGTGACACCTAAAATCCTCCTGCTCCTGTTTTTAGGCTCCCTTTCTGTGCCTCCCCCTGGATGCATCCCCTGCTTTTCCTCAGAAAACCAACCCAGCTGACAGCCCCAAATCTCCTGCAGCAGCACAGGGGAGCAGCCACTGGAAAAGCAGCAGGAATCAGTGTTTTAATCTGAGGCTGGGGTGTATTTCCCACATCCAGGGGGGCTGCTCCTCCAGCAGGGAGGCTCCACAGCAGCCCCGGGAGCGGAAGCCGCGTTTGGTGCCGTTGCTGTTCCCTTCTCCCTCTTTTGTGTCTTGTTTAGTCTGAAAGGAAGCAGGACTGGACTTCAACAACAAGGGCCTTTCTCAAATAACTTTTCCTCTTTCCCTGAAAAAGGACAGTTTCCCTAAGTCAGGCCACAGAGGGTACCAGCAAATGAGGGGCTGCCTTGTGGAAATGTGAGCGAACAAATCAGGGATATTGTGAATATGAAAACCTTGAGCTGCGTTTTACATGCTCAAAAGACAATTATTTTTTTCCTCTATATTTAGTAAAAGGTTAAATCCAAATCAAAATAAATCCTCTTTGCTACTACCTCAAACAGGCCACGGCCTCTGTACTTGCAAGCCCTGAACCAATTTAATTGTTTAATGTCATAAAGTGGCAGGCTCATGTCAACAGCTCGGGCTTCAAGGTCGAATAATTTCACCAAAAATCCCAAACCCGATATGAAAATCTGGCCCCCATTCAGGTATCAATGAGCTCTGTTTTAGCAGAGGCATTTGCTGTCAGAAAACATTGCTTCAGTTTAATAAATCAGCCATTAGTGGAAACTGATCCTATCCATGCCCTCCAACAGGCACTCACCGTGTGAAAGGGGAACAGAGCAACAGGGACAGCACTGAACAACTGTCAAGGGCCAGAACCTGGGCTGGCTGAAATCATGTCAGCCAATAATGAAATAAATCACTTTGAGAAAGAAAGAAAGAAATTCCTGAACTCCACAAGTTCTTGGTAGAGTTTTTCTGGCCACCAAGTTAGCGCTGCCCTAATTTATCCCATAAAGTACCTGGTCGATGTAAGAGGGTTTTCCTCTTCCTTCGTGCAGGTTTAATCTGATCCCTGATCTCATCCACATGATCTCTGAGCAGGGGTTATGGGGATTGCAGGGTTAGAGCCACACAGATCCCTAAATCACTCCCATCCCACCTTTGCCTCCTGCTCCCACCCCTGCCCACGCCCCAACCTGCTGGGAATATTCGCTGCTCCTTCACTCAGGAATTGTTTTATTCCCAACATCAGCAGCCTGAGGTCATCCAGAACTGCCCAAAATAAAGAGGAACAGAACATCAGAGCTTTAAGCAAGGAGCTGCAGGGGGTGTTTCTAAACCCAGGTTTTACTTGCCAAATTTAGACTCCAGAAGGCAACAGATCACCTTGAGCAGGGTTTGTTCTAAAAGATTAGAGCCAGGGCTTATGAAACAACAAAACTCCTCTTACCTTTGGCAAACTTCATATAATGGACACGTTTCTTGGAAGATTTGGATTTTTCTTCCAGGCTGAATGTCTTTTTCTGCTTTTTCACTGAGGGCTCTAAAAAAAAAAAAAAAACAAACAAAACCCAACAGGTTCCAGCTGTTAGAGGCACTTTAACCACCAAATTCAAACATCACTGTATTTAACTTTCTCAAAATCCAGTCAACAACATATCATGAAGTATTACTTAAGGAAGCACTCCAAGTTTTGTCTGCAATATGTCAATGTTTGATTTTTTTTTTTTTTGCCCCATCCCCTTTCCTTCCCATTTCCAACCCGATGTAATTTGGAAAGGCAGGTACAGATACTCCAGGTCAAAGGCAAAATCATGTCTGTGGTAAGAAAATAATTAATTGTGCTGTTTTTCATAGAGTAACTCCAGAAACAGAGTTTGAAAAAGAGAAAAGAAATAGTAGGAAATAAAATACTGAATCTGACTGGGCAGAAAGAAAAATGGGGGAAAAAAACCACCCAGAGGATTTAATTTCTAACCCAACACAAAATACCTTTATTTGGACATGAGCTGATACATCTGTGTGAGAAAACTGACTGGTGACAAAGCTTTTCTGTCCCTGAGGCCAGCTAGAACAAATTGCCACATCCCTATTATCTCATTTTCCAGGCTTCCAGAAGAGGGATTGCATCTAAACTGTCCCCTGGGAATGCTCTCTGGGGCTGGCTCAGCCCCAGAGCCACTCAGGAGTATTTTGGGAGCAGGTTAGAGCCACGTGAAGGATTAACCTCACTATTTAACAGCACACAGATCACGTTCCTGGGCTGTGGCAGGTTATTTTGGGGCTGCAGGTGGTCTCTTTGCAGCCCCAAAAATTCATTTTTGTAAATTAATTTACAAAATACTGCCAGAAAGAGAGAATTAACCTGTTGTACAGTTAATTACTGCCTTACTAGTCCTGAAGAGAGGCACCTCAGGAGCCTCTGCTCTGGAACTCCACAGAAGGTTCCTCTGGTGAGGTGGTTTTTCCTCCCAGTGGGATGGGCAGGGAAATCAACCCATGCCCCGGGGGCCAAGTTGAGTCACCTTTTTTTGTGTGATCCCACCCTGGAAAGCTCTGCTGGCCCAGCTTTCCTGACACTGGAATTCCAGCACTCCCCTGTTTGACAGGCAGAGCCACCTGATGACAGAATCCCTGAGCTAAAAGTGAAATCCTCAGCTCAGGGCCAGCAGCCTGGGATCCACTCTCATGGGAGTTTTGAACAAATCCAGTTCTTAACAAAACATCCTCAATAAAAAAGGGTCTGTGGGGAAAGCAAGGATCACAGCTGAAATGTCCTGACAGAGATGCAGCACTTGGAGCCTGATTTCCAATCTCCTGGTAGCAAAAGGAGCAAAGAGTTTCCTCAGAGTTTCCTGCTCCACGTTATTCCTGCAGGGAGAGGGGCAGCAGCACCGCCCTGTGCCTGCAGGGAGGAATTTCACTGCAGAACTTCTGGCACTCACAGCAGGCAGGGAAATCCAGCCCTGTGGCTTCCAGGGCCTGGAAAATCCTCTGAGCAAGCACTGCTGGAACATTGATGTGCTTTTCAAAGCGCTTCAGTTGGGGCAATAAAGCACCAGAGTGGCATTTCTGCAGCAAATGGAGGTGCCAAAGCACAGCCAGGGGGTTGTTCCCATGTTTTACCCATGGGAAAGGGACAGTCACCATCACTGAGGAGCCCAGCAAAAGAGGCAGGAATTACAGAATGGTTTGGGTGGGAAAAGACCACGATGTCCCAAACCTTTCACAATCCCAGGGTGCTCCAAGCCCTGTCCAACCTGGCCTCGGACATTTCCAGGGATCCAGGGGCAGCCACATCTTCCCTGGGCACCCTGTGCCAGGGCTCCCCACCAGTAGATGAATTTCTTCCTAACATTTAATTTAATCAAAACCTGCCCTCACTGGGTGCTCAGCTAGAAAAAAAAAAAAAGGAAAAGACAGCTAAAGCTACAGACACTGAGGGTATTTCAATGTTGGCATCAACCCTCAGAGGGCCCTTCCTTTCCAACCTCTAATTGCAATCCAGCTCTGGCAACTGCACCAGTTCTTTAAGAACAATGAAGTTTTTCAGCTGACTTTTAATGCAGTTTGAAACTGGAGGGTGGCCAATAATGGAACATTTGCTCCTGCAGCACAGCTGCAGGCAGAGTTTTTTTTCTGGATGAGTTTTGCCAGCTTCAACAACGGCCAAAAAAATAAGTTTCAGAGTGATGCCTTTCTGTAAACCAAGTGTGACTCTGGCCTGGAACTTTCAAGGTGCACCCAAATTTGTTCTCAGTGGCTGAAAACTTGTCCCAGCTCCTAAAAGGACCTAAAGAACCGAGTGAAACAGGGAGGAATAAGAGTTTTCAAGGGTCACTTGGCATGAGGTGACCCAGGGAAGAGCTCAGAGCTCAGGACCAAGCCTTGCTCCCTGAACCTGCCCCTGCTGACTCACCCTGGCCCTGGGCAAGTCATTTCAGCTCTCAGCTCATCAGTCTGCAGGTTTCCCACCAGTTACACCTCCCTGATCTTCCCAGGGCTCAAGTTGCAACTTGGGCAGGATTTAGTTCTAAAGGGAGACAGGAACTTTTGGAATTTCCCCACGAATTGCTCTCCTGCCTCTGGAGGAGCTGAGTGACAGCACCGAGTGCTGGGTGGCCTCAGGATTTCACAAGGACAACTTGCTCAGCAAGTTAAAAAATGTGTTTTGAGCCACCAGGCTGAGATTTTTAATCCTAGGTCTCCAGGATTAGAAAACTTCCTTGCTAACGGATTTTCCTTCTGTTTTTTCTGTTTGCTTTCCTAGAAAACCTTCAGGTTAAGAATGAATGAATGAATGAAGAGTTGCTAAATTCACAAAGCTGCAACTCTGCCCCAGCAGCTCATGGCAGGGCTGTGTCCAAGCAAGACACCCTGGTTTAACAACACTCCAGAGAGGTGTTCAGGTACAAAATCAGAGTTTAAACTGAGTTTAACTAAAGGAGACATGATAAATCACTTGATAAACCAAACCCTTCTCTGTGCTCTCACCCACCACAACTTCCTAACTTCATTTTCACAAAGCAAGGTCGGTTTGTAAGGAGATTTTTCAAAAATAGAAGACTTTAAAAATAGCCCTTTTGGGAAAGTTTCCCCACTTGTGTGCTCAGCACCAGGGCTACAAAAATCACTTTATGCCACACTCAAAGCAGAGATGCAGAACTCTGAGGCAAAAGCTCCAGAGCAGCTCCCCAAGGACAGGAAAAGGAGGTATTTGAGAAGCCACTGGAGCATGGAAGCCAAGTGTGACAGCTCATTAACAAAAGGAAGGCAAAGCATTGCAGTGCTGAGTGATTGCTGTGAGCCTTCAGGCACATTCTGGGTGCTTCACAAAGAAAGAAATGCTCCTGTGTGTCCCAAATATTGTGATCCTGGATAAAATCAGCTGGTTCAATATTTTATGTTTTCTCAGCAAAACTGATCCACTGAGATCCACAAACCCATGGCCACACATCCTTTGGCTCCCACTGATTTTGGGCAAGAAGGGGGACTTTTAAATCTTCTTTGCTGCCCAAACTGAGCCTTAGCAACTCTTTTAAGACACAGAATGGAAACTCTGCTGAGCTTCCAGTATCTGATTGAGCCAAGCATGAACCTACCTGTTTCACCCTGTCCATGGCAGTCATTCAGCTCAGCCAGAAGCTGGTTGAAGTCATCCTGATGAGCAATCCAGTTGTCCTGTGAATATGAACACAAGGCAGAAGTCTTCAGAACCAGCACAAGTTTTAGTAAAACAGGGATTAAGTCCCTTAGAAGGAAATTAATTGGATATATCCAATCCTTGCTGGTGGGAGGGATCCCCCTCACCCCAAAGTGAAATGGAATTACCAGGTTTGTCTTGGAAAGTCCTCAACAATCCTGTTGGGTACCTGCTACCACCAGCTGTGACAGCAGATTTCACTAATATTCCACTCAAATAAACAATTATTTTTATTTATTTTGCTGAAATGGGACCCATTCCCTGCCCTGGGTCCAGTGCTCACCTCGTGATTGATGGCAGCCCCTAATCCCAGCACGTCGTTCTTCACCTTAACCCTGATGTGCTCTGGATTTCCTTGCTCCTGAGCCCCGAGACCCTAAGGAGGATTTGAGGGGGAAAAATGTAAATATTTTACAGCAGCAATTGGAGCTTTTGGATGTAAGACAGTTCACAAAGAAACACAGCAAGAAATCACAGCTTCCTAGTAATTTGCCTGCTCGTAGCTGAATTAATTCACAAGCACCACACACAAAGTTTTTTTAAATTCACTACTTAAGCCTCCAGCAAAGCATTATAAACACCAAAATAGCAACAACATTAAGCAGTTGGGTGATTCATCAGGAAGCCACCTGACATCCCTAAGCAAGCCCAAAGTGTTTCCAGTCTTCAAACAAGACACCACATAAGAAGAACGTGCCCTTCCCCAAAAATCCCTCTGTCACTGGGAAGGGTAATGGGGGAAAGGCAGATCCACATGGAACACACAACCCAGAACAAATTTCTATGGGAGGAGAGCAGAGAGGGGCAGAGGAGAAGGAAATTTGAGCCAGCAGGACATTGGCTACTCCTTCCACCTCAAAAGGGGATGAAAGTGTTGGAGCAAACAACTCTGGGGTTGTTTAACATGAGCAATATTCAGGTCCAGGGTTATCTTCCTCAGCTGTATGATCAAGGCTAAAAAATGAAAAGGCAAAGATTTTGGATTAGAACTTTTTTCCTGGAATTTACCTGTTTTTTGCCTCATCTGTCACAGATCATCAGCCAAGTGCATTCAATTTAATAAACATTTATGTGGTGCTGCAGTGGAGAGAAGCCCAGCAGACACATCCTGGGATATGGAATATTTGAAGGGATGGGGTCTATTTGGAAAAGGCTGTTGCTGTTACAAACAAAGAGTTTCTTTGGTCAGCAGGGTGGAAAATTTGCTTGGAAACTTCTGCTGACCAAAAGACAAGGAAGCAAGCAGGACCCACATCCTGCCCTGACCCAATTCCAGTACAACCAGTAACAGGACTGGTGTTAAGCAGCTTAATTTCACTGCCCAGATGGGCTTCTGCCCCTTAATTTGATCAAGGGAAAGTTCCATTTGCCCAAGTTTGCAGTGGAATGGAGACACAAACCCTTCTTGCACAAATATTGGCAAGGAAACTCCAGCAGCTCAAGTGGGAAACGTTGTGAGACAACTGAGGCAAGAGTTTAAACCCAAAAATTGGCTTTAAGGCATTCACAGAACTGACCCTAATTTTATTCCTGTTAAGGAAATTCTGGGAGAGGAAATCCAGAAAAATAATTAAAGGTGGTGGGGTTTTTGTGGGGATTCTTCTCACTAAACACTCTGATGTGCAGCCCCAAATCTCAGCTTTGCTGAGGCACCTCTGAGGGATTAAAGCTGCAGTTTTCAGGTGTCTGTGCTGACCTGGAGCTTGTTGTCCCCTCACCTACAGGTCCTGGCTGGTTTTTGGGGTTCAAGGACCAGATCAGAAAAAAAAATCTTAAAACCACGTGAAAGATTAAAGCAGGTCCTGGAGTGGCTTTAAGGAGTATCAAAAGCAGGGAGAGAATTGAGGGTTTGAAGGCAGCTTAAACCTTTAACCTGATTTGATGTTCAATCTCCTGCTCTCACTTGGGAATTTAAATTGTCAGAGAATGGAGAGAAACTGGAAAAATGGGAAAGGGAAAGCAGGAGAGGCACAAACTCTGTGACAAAGTGCAGAAATCTGTCACTGCTCACATTCTCTGTGCACTAAAGAGAATAAACCAAATTAGAGTCCCTTGGCAGTTTTAGACCCTTCAGCTCCACAATTCTCCTTTAGATCCTACCTTTCCTTTGGTCCAGCCCATCTTTTCCAGCATCTTCTGGCCAAATTTGGAGTCATCATTGCTCCAGGCACTGTTTCGTGGATCCACAGACCATTTCTGCCTTCTCCTGGCTGGAGGAGGAAGGGAAAATTCAAACAGGCTCTCTTGGCATTCCCAGAGAGCTCCTGGTACTGGATCAGTTCAACCAAAGCCTTTCATTGCAGAAAAAAACACCCCAGAACTGATGCCAGGCTGAATATATCATGGGGGTTAATATTACTCAATAAAAACCACTACAATATCAATAAAAGCCCAGTGAAAATCTGAATTATCAGTGGGGAGATGCCAAAGTGGGATTGCTAAGGAAGTTGCTGTCCCTCAGGATGGGCTGCAGCTCAGGGAAGGCTTTAAGGATTTCCATTTAGGTGTAAATTCCATATTTTTTCCAATTTTGTTTTACATCTGGCCTCAAGATGGAGAGAAGGAGATTGTGATGCAGCTTTCTCAGTTCTGGACAAAATCCATTCTCTGGACTTCCCTTTAACCAGAACCCAGAAATTTTAATATCTGCCTTCCTAGCAAAAGCCAATGCAAAAATCCAACGTAAGTGAACAGAGAAAGGGAATGAAAGAACACAAACCCACGGGATTTCAGCTTTTAGATTGCTGAAAAATTGTCTGTGGGAAAACTGAAAAGCTGCCAGAAATTACTGCAGGAGTAAAGAGATCCAAAGGAGAATCAAGGCTCCTTTGTCCAGTGTGGATTCCTAAAGAAATTACACATTCCCAGAGCCACTCGTTGCCTTTCCCACCAGGAGCAGCTTCCTTGAAATCAAGGAAGAGAAGGCAGCCCAGTTAACCAGGCACTTGCAGTGTGCACCTAAGCCCAGGCAGGAAGAGAAGCTAAATAAACAAGACAAACAAAGCATGGGAGACAGGAAGATCACAAACTTCATTAAACACCATGGGAAATGCTGCATCAAAAATGCCCGGGCAACCCAAGGCCACACAAAGGCAGGGAAAAGCCAAATCCAACGAGGTGTTTTCAATGGAATCAGGAAGTCATCGTTCCCTAAAAGACAAGATTTGGGATTTGGGCCAGAGGGAGTGAATATTACAGGGATGTTTGACTCATTTTTCGCCCAGTTTTGTTTCATTTTTTTTCAGGCTGTCAGAACTCAAGGTGGGGGCTTTTGAAAAACAGACTTCCGAAACTTTGAAGATTTAAACAGTCCCTAAACAGTTTTTACAGTGGGTTAAATACCCAAGGGCCGTGAGGGGAATCCAACCTTTGCCTGGTTCACTTCTTGACAGGAAAAAACTTATTAACCTCAGGGGCTGTGGCTGCCTCATCCCTGGAAGTGTCCAAGGCCAGGCTGGACAGGGCTTGGAGCAATCTGGGAGAGTGGAAGGTGTGAAAAGGGTGGAATGGGATGAGCTTTAAGGTCCCTTTCACCCCAAACCATCCTGGGATTTTGTGATTATTCCCACCAGGAAGCCTTGAGAGCAGCAACCCCTCCAAGCCCTGCCAAAAAAAGGTGGGGAGCAGCTCTGTGGTCTGGGATTTTAAACTTCCAAACAAATTAGGATTCCCTGCTGGCCCATAGAGAACAGAAGGTGTGGCTCCCCTAGAAAAGTGGCTCATTTCACCTCATTTCACCCAAATATCCAGCTGGGAATTCAGGAAAAGGAGGCTTGGGGGGACCTTGTGGCTCTGCACAACTCCCTGACAGGAGGGGACAGCCAGGGGGGTCGGGCTCTGCTCCCAGGGAACAGGGACAGGAGGAGAGGGAACGGCCTCAAAATGCACCAGGGGAGGTTTGGTTGGATATGAGGGAAAAAAATTCTTCATGAAAAAGGTGGTCAGGCATAGGAATTTGGCTGCCCAGGGCAGTGGTGGAGTCCCCATCCCTGCAGGGATTTAAAAGCCATGTGGATGTGGCACTTGGGGACATGGGGCAGTGGTGGCCTTGGCAGTGCTGGGGATGGTTGGACTCGATGGTCTTGGAGATTTTTCCAGCCTCAAAGGTGCTGATTCAGAATTCCAACAGAGTTTATGCTCCCCAGGTGAGCAGCTGCCCTTCTCTTCAGCCACAAATTCAGAAGGAATTTCTGTGGCTTTCCCTTCTGTGGAGAAGCCCCTGAGATGTTTTGCTCTTGGGAGGATTTTGGTAACAAAGCACAAAGGCACCTGACACAAACAGTCCTTGAAATTAAGGCACCTTCCCTTTCCCAGCACTTTCAATCCAAGTATTGCAAATTTCTCAGCCACACTGTGGGATTAATCCTCGTGTTTCTGACAGGTTAACATACTCTGATTTTTTAAACAGG
Source organism: Petroica traversi (assembly GCA_025920805.1). Classification (NCBI taxonomy): domain Eukaryota; kingdom Metazoa; phylum Chordata; class Aves; order Passeriformes; family Petroicidae; genus Petroica; species Petroica traversi. The sequence goes on along the minus strand of JAHLSL010000038.1, from coordinate 15,851,405 downwards.
GCGAGTTCCATGCAGGAAAAAACCCCAAACAAACCTGCTTTCATCTTCAGAGAAGTATCTAAGAAAGCCAGGAACAGCTCCATGCCATTGACAGAAAACATAAAATCATCTTCCTATCCCAAACAAAAAATCCACTAATCAGCCAATAATTTATCAGAAGTGTTTGTTCACTGATGTCTTTAGGGTGGGAGAGGAAACCAGGTTCAGCTCCTGATTTAACACCAATTTTCTGGGCTGCTCTGAAAATGCTGCCACAGATGGTGAGAGAACTCTGGGAGAGCAGCACCATCCAGTGGAGAAAATCCTCATTTCTTCAGGGAATCACTGAGGGTGGAAAAGCCCTCTGAGATCACCGAGTCCAACCATCCCCAGCACTGCCGAGGCCACCACTGCCCCGTGTCCCCAAGTGCCACAAATCCCTGCAGGGACAGGGACTCCAACACTGCCCCAGGGTTTTACAACTCAACTTCTTCACTGGGATATTCTACAGCCTGGAAAAAAATCCATTACGAATCCCTTTTGTCAAGATGAATTCCATGCCTGGAGCATGTTTTTAATTCTAATTTCTGAAAGTTCACACCCAAAGCCCAGAGATGGTCTGGGGACACGGGAGAGACAAAGCTCTGGAGCCAGGCTGGGAGAGCTGGGGGTGCTCACCTGGAGAAGAGAAGGATCCAGGGAGAGCTCAGAGCCCCTTGCAGGGCCTGAAGGGGCTCCAGGAGAGCTGGAGAGGGACTGGGGACAAGGCATGGAGGGACAGGACACAGGGAATGGCTTCAAACTGGCAGAGGGCAGGGATGGATGGGATTTTGGGAAGGGATTGTTCCCTGTGAGGGTGGGGAGGCCCTGGAATGGAATTCCCAGAGAAGCGGTGGCTGCCCCTGGACTCCTGGAAGTGTCCAAGGCCAGGCTGGACAGGGCTTGGAGCCACCTGAGATGGTTGAAGGTGTCCCTGCCCATGGCAGGGAATGGAACTTTAAGGCCCCTTTCACCCCAAATGGGTCTATTATTGACACGACCAATTAAAGCAATTAACAAATTCTGGAAAAAATAGCACCAACGTTTACAGTGAAAATACTTAAAAACTTCCAAATCTGCAAACGCAGATTTTATTTTTCCTCAATTCACGTCTTTATTTCCCACTGCAAACCATGTTTGTTATTTGCATTGTCCATATTTCCTGCAGCCCAGCAGACAAATTCAGCAGAGCCCGAGCTCAGGGTTAAACGTGACCTGACCCCAGCAAGTTCTGCCAGAAATGGGGAGCCCAAATTCTCAATCCCCTCAGAGGCAAAAGTGAAGCTCTTTGTTTCCAATATCAGGGAAATTTAAACTCCCAGAATCACAAAATATCCTGAGCTGCAAGGGACCCACCAGGATCATCCAGTCCAACTCCTGGCCCTACACAGACACCCAAAAATCCCACCCTGTGCATCCCTGAGAGCGTTGTCCAAACCCTCCTGGAGCTCTGGCAGCTTTGGGAATGTCACCATTCCCTGGGGAGCTGCTCCAGTGCTCAAACACCCTCTGGGGGAAGAACCTTCCCTGAAATCCATCCCAAATTCCCCTGGCTCAGCTCCAGCCACTCCCTGTCCCAGGAGCAGGGATTGGATCTGTCCCTCAGGAGGAGCTGCAGCCCTGGTGGGGTCTGACCTCAGTCCCCTCCAGCTGGACACCCCCAGAGCCCTTGGTCACTCCTCGTGTGGCCCCTCCAGACCCTCCCCACCCCCCAAAAGCTCCTCTGGAGGCTCTCCAGGAGCTGGGGATGGGCTCCAGCCCTGAGTGACCCAAACACCAAAGCCCTGCCACGTCCCCTGAGTGTCCCCAACACCCCCGGGCTGGAGGTGCCTCCCCACAAACAGAGATGGCCCCCAGCCCCTGACAGCCTGAGCTGTCCCCAAAGTCATCCAGGGGACATTCCCACAGCTCCTGCCCTGCCTGGGACACCCCAGACCCCACAAAGAGCCCCCCAGCACTCCCTCATCCTGCACCAATCTCCCCCTGGAGCCCCTTCCCGCCTCCCCAGCCTCCAGATCCCACCTTTTCCTTACCCCTGGGATCCCCTGGGTGCCCATTCCTGCCTTTCCCAGTCCCCAAACCCTCCATTTTTAACCCTAGAACCCCCTTGATGCCCTTTCTCGGCCTCAGCCCAGCTCTCCCCTTTTCCTTGACCCTGGCACCCCAAATCCTGCATTTCCCAGACACGAAACCCCTCGTTCTTCACCATCGAGAACTTCCTGAGCTCCTTCTCCCATCCCCCAGATCCCCCATTTTCCCTGACACTGGGACCCTCTGAACCCTCATTCCAGCTTTTCCCAGACCCCGCTTTTCCCTGTTACTGGGACTCTCCAGACCCTCATTTTTGCCTTTCGCAGCTCCCATTTTTCCCTGACACTGGGACCCTCTGGACCCTCATTCCTGCCTTTCCCAAACCCCGCTTTCCCCTGACACTGGGACTCTCCAGACCCTCATTCCTGCCTTTCCCAGACCCTGCTTTTCCCTGACACTGGGATCCTCTGGACCCTCATTCCTGCCTTTCCCTGTTACTGGGATTCTCCAGACCCTCATTCCTGCCTTTCCCTG
>JAHLSL010000038.1:15834248-15848812 GCA_025920805.1 Petroica traversi | reverse complement strand
TTCCCTGTTACTGGGATTCTCCAGACCCTCATTCCTGCCTTTCCCTGATAGTGGGACCCACTGGACCCTCATTCCTGCCTTTCCCAGCTCCTGCTTTCCCCTGACACTGGGACCCTCTGGACCCTCACTCCAGCCTTCCCCAGCTCCCCCATTTTTCCCTGACACTGGAACCCTCTGGACCCTCATTTTTGCCTTTCCCAGCTCCCATTTTTCCCTGACACAGGGACCCTCTGGACCCTCATTCCTGCCTTCCCCAGCTCCCATTTTTCCCTGACACCGGAACGCTCCGGACCCTCACTCCAGCCTTCCCCAGCTCCCCCGTTCTTCACCGCCGGGAGTTCCCTGATTCCTCTCCCCGGCCACCCCGGGGCCTCCCCACGCCATGACCCCACGTCCCCTGACCCAGGAGACCCCTGAGCTCCATGTCCTGGACAGAAGGGCCCTCTCTCCCCACCTCTCCCCGTCCCTCCACTCTCCTCAACTCCAGAACCTCCTTCCCCAGCACCCCCTCGAAGCCCTTTATCCGGCCCTGGGACCCGCCCGCACCCATCGAGAGGGGCAGCGCGGCCCGGCCCCCTCAGGCAGGGCTGTGGGAAGGGTCTGGGCCCGCTCCCGGGGCTCCGGCTCCCCCCGTTCCCGCAGAACTCCCGCGGAATTCCCGCCGGGATCCGCACTCACGCTCCGCCAGCATCGCCATCTTGGGGGCCTTCGTCCCTCCAGGGGACTTTCGTGACATCCGGCGCATAAAAAAGGGCGGCGAGAGCGGCGCCTGATTTAAAAAAAAAGTTTTAAAACAGGCGAGCGCGGCAGGCACCAAAATGGGAACAACAAATGAAAATAAAGTTTGCGAATTTGCTAAAATTCGAATAAATATCTCCAGACACGCCTCGGGTTGTGTATCCGCTGTTTCCCAGCCGGGGGAAGGGGAAGCGGCGCTGTGTGTGTGTGGTTGGGAATAAGGGGCACGGGAAGGGTGAAAATTCCAGGGAATTTCAGGTGGGATGTCCCTGGATTTCCCCAAATCTCGCTGTCGTGGGAGGGAATGGAGGCGGGGGGATACACAGAGGGATGCTGAGAAACATCCCCTTCTTGCCCTGGTGTGGAATGTGTGTGGGGTAAAAAAACCAAACCAAAACAAAAAAATTCTTTTTGTTTTAGTTTCTGTCACAAATTGTATTTGAGGAGTGAAGCAACCCCTCAGATGAGCTGCTGAATCAAAGCGCTTCTACACAGGAATCTTTTTTGTAGTTACGTTCTTGAGCCCTTGGTCGTTCATATTTTCTGGTTTGTTTGTTTGTTTTTTTTTTTTAGCATCTCTTCAGTTGTTTTATTTGAAGAACAGCACCCAAATTATGGCTGAGTTCTTCAGGCAGCTTCCTCAGCCTCCTCCCGGCTTCATTTTACATCCAAGTGAAGTGCAATATTTTGTTCTTTAATATCCCTTTTTATAGAGGTGATGTGTAGGGGTTTTACATTCTGTATTTATGGGATGTGTCACTTCTGTCTTTTCCCCTTTCCTGAGCTAAGATTTGTGCCTTTCCTCGACGTTGTGCTGTTTTGCATTGTGGGAATTTGGTGTTTCTCCTCCTCTTTCCCAGCCGGGGTCACCTGGAAGTGATGCTGGAATGATTTTTTCCTTTTCTTTTCTGTACCTTTTCCACAGTTTGGTGTATCCACAAGCATCAGCACACTTGTAACCCTTCCCTGAGCCTGGTGCTCAGTGCTCTGGGAGTGTCCTGCAGGCCCTGGGACTGAACAGCCCAGAGCTGCAGAGCCAGGGACACCAAACATCCTCCTGGGAATGCCAAGGTGCCCTGGCAGGACAGATTCTGTAACTGGAGCTGAGCCCAGCCCAGCCCCATGATTGGGCTCCCTTGTTGGATTTGCTGATGTGTGAGGTCTGTACCTTGTGTGTGTGACTGATGGGTGTGTGCATTGCCACGCTGTCACCTGGGTGAGGTGGATGCATCCAACAGGATCCTGATTAAAACACTGAGGTAACGACCCCCAGCCCTCTAACTGTGTCTGGCTTCATTTTCCTAACACCAGGAAAAGGCATCAGAAGTGCCCCAGGTGTCCTCAGGACCTTCAGTGAGGTTGATAATGGGAGAATTGAGCCCAGAACCTCAGGGTGGCCCAGGCTGGAAGGGACCAGAGTGGCTCCTGTGGTGTCACCTCCCTGCTCCAACAGTGTCATCCCAGAGCACAGGTAACAGGGTTGTGTCCTGATGGTGCTGGAATTACCCAGTGAGGAGACCCCACAGCCTCTCTGGACAATCTGCTCAGCTCAGTCCCTGCACAGGAAAGAAGTTCTGCCTCATGTCCAGGTGGAATTCCCTGGGCTCAGTCCCTGCCCGTGGCTCTGGTGCCATTGCTGGGCCCCGGAGCAGAGCCTGGGCCCTGCTCTGAGCCCTCCCTGCACACAGGGACACACAGGGACACACAGGGATAGCCAGGGACACACAGGGACAGTCAGGGTCACACAGGGATGGACAGGGACAGACAGGGACAGCCAGGGACACACAGGGATGGACAGGGTCACCCAGGGACACCCAGGGATGGACAGGGACACACAGGGATGGACAGGGACTGGCAGGGACAGACAGGGACACCCAGGGACACCCAGGGATGAGGGTCCCTCTTGAGGCTGTGATAAATACACATTAAAATATTGACTTTTCCCAAGTGTCAGAATGAATATCATGTATAGAATGTTAATCCTTATAGAAGCAGCTCTTGTTATAAAAACATAATGATTGTCAAATGCTTTATATCTGTGATCTAACTTAGACAGAGTTGAAAAATAACTGTGTTAAAATGTGCCTGACTTACAATAAACCCCCTGCTCAGTGGGATAAACATGGGTGTGACAGCACTGGCCACAGGACATCTCTACCGACAACAACATCTGCTGGGAGTGATGGACAAAGGGAGATCCTGAGCTCTCCAGAAAATCCCGAACTGCTCTGGAAAGGCAGAGCCAAGGAGGAGCCAGGCTAACGAGTTCCTGGGACATGGAAAATAGTTTGGGGAAAGTTTGAATATGCAGAATTGTCTATGAATATGCAACAGACTGATGCAATAAGAAATGTAAATAAAGAAAGTCCCTGACCACGCCAAACGTGCTCTGGCTCAGTCCAAGGGTACCCAGAGTCCTGGGCATTGTCACCTTTTGCTCTGTCTTGTCCCTTTTTGTCTTTTATTAAACCTTTACATTTTAACAGGAGCCTGGGCCTTGTTTTTCACAAGGCTCAGCAGCCCCAGCTCCCTCAGCTTTTCCTAGGCACGGAGATGCTCCATTCCCTCCATCATCTTCATCATCCAGCGCTGGACTCACTCCAGGAGCTCCCTGTCCCTCCTGTCCCGAGGAGCCCAGAGTGGACACAGCACCCCAGATGTGCCTCCCAGGGCTGGGCAGAGGGGCAGGAATTCCCTGAGCTGCTGGGAATGCTCTTCCTGCTGCACCCCCGGATCCCCCAGACCTTCTTTGCCCTCTGGGCACTGCTCATCAGGGACCTCCCACTGTCCCAGGCTGCTCCAAGCCCTGTCCAATCTTGGACACTGCCAGGGATCCAGGGGCAGCCACAGCTTCTCTGGGCACCCTGAGCCAGGGCCTCCCCACCCTCACAGCCAGGAATTCCTTCCCAAAATCCCACCCAAATCTCCCCTTTTCCAGTTTGAAGCCATTCCCTGTGTCCTGTCCCTCCATCCCTTGTCCCCAGTCCCTCTCCAGCTCTCCTGGAGCCCCTTCAGGCACTGGGAGGCCACAATGAGGTCACCCCAAAGCTCCTCCAGGCTGAACAAGCCCAGTTCCCTCAGCCTTTGCTCACAGGAGAGGATCAGGACAGATTTCCCACTGTTCTTTCTCCATCCATGCTCCCATCTGGATGGCAGCTGGGTTACAGCTCCCCTGGCTCAGCTTTTCCCACTGCTTTGCCTCCGTGACTTTGGATTTATGTTGCAATTATATTTGCTTTGGGAACACTGTGCAAGACACTTTTTAGAAGGTTTATTTGTATTTTTTTTTTTAAGACCAAGAAAACAAACATTTTATCTGTCCTATATTCTCTAAGATCCCTTCAACCTGTCAGCAAAGTCACGTTGATGTGATGGAACTTGATCCTGGCAAATCTCTAAATTTACAATTAGTTTGATGATTTATTTTTAATATTTATGTCCTATTAAACTTGGTTGCTCAGTCTGCCCTGCTTCCTCCTTTAAACAAGGATATTGAACTGGTCCTTTTATACTTTTCTAAGGCCATTTCCTGCTGCCAGGAATCCTCACAGGGTTTGCTCTCCCCAGACTTTATTGCCAGTTCTCTGCACTTTCAGGTCACATTCATCAGGCTTAGCTGATGTGCAAACAAATAAATTCTGCCCAGACCTTCACTCCGTGAGAGAGAGAGATTTTCCTTTTTGAAAATTTCACTTAAGGCTTTCCTCCAGGAGGAAAACCTTGGAGATCAGAATGGACCATAGAAGAACTTTCTTTCTGTTTTCCTGGAGTCACAAAGGATCACAGAATCACAGAATTACTTAGGTTGGAAAAGAGCTCCAATATCATCCAGTCCAACCTGTGACTGATCCCCACCTTGTCACCCGCCCAGAGCTCTGAGTGCCACATCCAGGTGTTCCTTGGACACCTCCAGGGATGGGGACTCCAAAACATCCCTGGGCAGCCCCTTCCAGTGCCTGAAAACCCTTTCCATGGAGAAATTCCTGCTGATATCCAACCTGAACCTTCTCTGGCACAGTTTGAGGCCATTCCCTCTCCTCCTGTCCCTGTTCCCTGGGAGCAGAGCCCGACCCCCCTGGCTGTCCCCTCCTGTCAGGGAGTTGTGCAGAGCCACAAGGTCCCCCCTGAGCCTCCTTTTCTCCAGGCTGAGCCCCTTTCCCAGCTCCCTCAGCCTCTCCTGCTGCTCCAGCCCCTTCCCAGCTCATCTGCTCTCCAGTGCTCACAGGTCACTCACCAGCATCCTCACAGAATTGTAAAAACCTTCCAAATCCAAGCATTCCCCCGGCACTGCCAAGGCCACCACAGCCCCGTGTCCCCAAGTGCCACATCCACATGGCTTTTACATCTCTGCAGGTATGGGGACTCCAGCACTGCCCTGGGCAGCTGTTCCGATGTTTGACCACCCTTCCAGTGAAGAAATTTTCCCTCATAGCCAATTAAAACCTTCCCTGGCACAATTTGAGGCCATTTCCTCCTCTTTTCAGAAAATTTTCCACCACTCACCCAGGGGTTCCCTGTGTTGCCCACTCTTTGCTGTCACCTGGATCTGAAATGAAATAATTTATCCCTCCCTCATCCTTCTACCTGAATTTCCTGACCCAAGTGCCCTTCCTGGCAGTAGCAGCCATTTCCACGAATTATCCCTCTGAGATCTCTTTTCCATCAGAGAAATTTTATTGTCCCCCGTGTGTCAGGGTTTGGAGCCACTTCACACCAGCCAAATTTTCAGTTTTGGGGAGGTTTAGGTCTCCTGGCTGAGAGATGAGTGCCGTGTTTGATCGCTCCAATAGGGAGCAGCATTCCCCACGTTTGGAGCAGCTTCGCTGGGCTATAAAGACATCACTGGAGGTGGAAAACGTGATTTCTGTTAAAGGATGCCTTGAGGTTGAGATTTTTCTCTTGTTTGGTTTTGAAACTTAATATTCGACTGCATCAGAGCGCTTCTGCCTCCAGAGCTCTCACTCCCGGCTGGCAAAGAATCACAAAACACAAAGGAGGTCGTATCAGGTTTAATTATTATTTAATATTTGCTTAACGGGAAGCTTGAGGTCAGGGTCCAATTTATCCGACGTAGCTCTTGCAAATTAGGAGTTTATAAAACAATTAAGCCCATGAATACACAGTGAAATTAGGCAGGGAAAAGGTTCATCCAGGGGCAATTATTGCATTTCCCAGTTACATTCCTGACTAAAAGCTGGTGTCACAGGAAAGAAAAAAATATATGGATGTTGGAATATATATTTTCTGCCAAGAGAAATAACAGCTGCTCGGGGTGATTCCAGCCCTCTGTGAAGAAAATTAATCCACAATTACCATGGGTTTCTGTCCTAAAAGGAGACAGAGGAGTCCTGGAACTTTATTCGAATAAAGGGAGAGGACATGGGGCATTTCCCCTGGGGTCTCTCAGATTTTTGGAGGACACAGACTCCTTTTTATCCCAATTTCCTGCCTGTCCCTCTCTCTTTCCCCATGGGCTGAGGTATTCCAGAGGCACAGGCTTTCCAAAAATGCCTGATACCTGAGACCCCCCTCTAATGTATAATTCCCCCCTCCTTTGTCCTTCCCTTGTGTCACTCGGTGAAATTCCTTATGGAATTTATGGATCTTCTCATTGTTCCTCTCATCTTCCAATATTCAATTTTATGTATCTGCAGACATTTGGTTTATTTGTAAATGCAAATTTCCCTCGTTCCATTCATCAATCAGTGGAATCCCCCATTGCTTCTCTTATCTCTCACTGCTGGTTTTATCCACTGGCAAGACCCACAGTTTGTTTGTGAAGACAAGTTCCTTATTCCTTTCACCTCGAAGAAAACAGCCTAAAAATCCTAATTCCAGTGTGCTTGGGGATGTTGAAGGGTAGCTAAATAAAGGGATAAAGATGCCCGGCGGGCATAAAGATGCTGGGGAGCTCCCCAGCGATTCCTCCCAGGGATTTTCCTTGGAAAGAGGTGTTTCCAGCAAGGATCACCTGGGGCTCAGAGTCTGAGCAGGGAATTTTTGTCCCTTATTGATCGCTGGCAGCTCCAGAGTCCCTTTCAGGGTTTGGGGGATTCTCTGGTGCCACTCCCAATTCGGGGCACAGGGAAAAATCTGTCTGGGATGAACAGAGCCACCAACAAGGGAGTTGAAACAGCAGGGATGGGGAGGAGGGTTGGAAATGCATCTGAGCCGGATCCTCACTTTGCTGAGCTCTTTCCACCTGGAGGAGACCCTTGGAAGTCAGGAGGGAAGGAATTGTGTTTCCTAGATAAGGATCAGAAGGGCCCCATTCCAATGCCCCATAAACCCGGGCTTATGGTGAGGAGTGGAAGGAATAAGGAACTTGTTCTTCACAAATAAACTGTGGGTCTTGCCAGTGGATAAAACCAGCACTGAGAGATAAAAGAAACAATGGGAGGGATTCCACTGATTGATGAGTGGAACGAGGGAAATTTACATTTACAGACAAACCAAAAGTCTGCAGATAAATAAAATTGAATATTGGAAGATGAAAGGAACAATGAGAAGATCCATGAATTCCATAAGGAATTCCACTGAGTGACACAAGGGAAGGACAAAGGAGGGGGGAATTATACATTAGAGGGGGGTCTCAGGTATCAGGCATTTTCGGAAAGTCTGTGCTTCTCAATTCCCTCAGCCCATGGGGAAAGAGAGAGGGACAGACAGGAAACTGGGATAAAAAGGAGGCTGAGTCCTCCAAAAATCTGTGAGACCCCAGGGGAAATGCCCCATGTCCTCTCCCTTTATTCCAATAAAGTTCCAGGACTCCTCTGTCTCCTTTTTGGACAGAAAACTCTGGTGTTTGTGGATTAATTTTCCTCACAGGAGGGAGAGGAGAGACGACCAGGAAAAGAAAAGTGGAGGGGAAAAAAAGAGGAAGGAAGCGAGGAAAGAAATAGGATACAAATCCCGGCTGTGCAACAAGTCCTTTGTAAGGCAAATCAGGCCCTGTTTGCCATAAATGGCCTGAGGCCAGGCTGGAAATGCTGATTGAGGGAGTCCTGGGAGAGGTGTGATGGAAGCACTGGGGACAGGAGACCTTAAAAGGACGAGACAGCTCTGATTTGGGACACTGATGCGAGGGAACACACGGATTAGAGGTGGCTCCGGCAGGAGAAGCCGCTCATCAAGTGCCAGGCAGGGAGCAAGAGATTAACGACGTGTGACCCACGGAGCAGAGGATGTCACAACGAGCGCCCGCAGCCAGGAGACGAGGGGTTCAAAGAACAGCGACTGGGGCGCTGAGCAGCACGAACGGGCTCGGGGAGAGGGGGTGCTGCTCCTGGAAGTGCTGCCAGCTCAGAGCTCAGCACTGGCTGGCTGGGAATGCTGGAGGGAGCGAGGCAAAAGAGGCAGCAGAGAGGAATTGTGACGATTTTCCTTCTGTTCCATGAGTGCAGTGTGATTTATTATTATTATTATTATTATTATTATTATTATTATTATTATTATCATAATCATCATTATTATTATCATTACTACTACTGCTGCTACTATGATTATTATTACTACTACTACTGATGCCAGAATGACTTTTGTCTTTTCTTTTATATCCCTTTTACACAGTTCTCTGCATCCACAAGTATCAGCAGCATGCACACTTGCAGCCTTTTACTTAGTTCAGTGCTCAGTGTTCTGTAAGTGTTCTGCAGGCCTGAGACTGAACAGCCCAGAGCTGCAGAGCCAGGGACACCAAACATTCCCACTGGCTCAGGAACCCAAGGTCTCCTGACAGGAGGTTTCTGTAAACAGGGGTTAGCCCATCCCAGCCTCATTATTGGGCCCCCTTGTTGGATCTGTGCTGTGTAAAGTCTATACCTGGTGTGTGTGACTGATGGGTGTGTGCATTGCCACGCTGCCACCTGGGTGAAGTGGATGCATCCAACAGGATCCTGATTAAAATACTGAAGTAAAGACCCCAACCCCTTTAACTGTGTCTGGCTTCATTTTCCCAACACCAGGAAAAAGGCATCACTACTACTGCTACTACTACTACTACTACTACTACTACTACTACTACTATTATTAGTATTATTGTTATTATTATAATTGCTTTTGGTTTTGCTATATCGTCAACCTGGCCTTTATGGGATCATGGAAACATGGAATGGTTGGGATTGGAAGGGATCTTAAAGCTCATCTCCTCCCATCCCCGGCCATGGGCAGGGACACCTTCCATCATCCCTGGTTGCTCCAAGACCAACCTGGCCTTGGTCTCACCCTGATGTAGGTGAGGAGGTGAAAAGCCCATAAGAAGCACTGACAGGAGACCAAAGCCTTTGCAGGTTTCTTGTTTTCAGTTTTTTTGTGAAATCCAGAGCAAATTTAACGCTGAGGGTTTGGGAGCAGGAAGAGAATTGATGGATCCACTTGGAGGTTTGCAACTCGCTGAAAGCTCAGCCTGGAAATTTGGAGAACTGTCACGTAGCAGCCTTTGAGCCAGTGATGCTGGGAGGAAGAGGGGAGTGATGGATTCAGGGAATCACAGAGGAGCCGCTTTGCCTCCAGTCCCTGGGAAAGCCCTGCAGAAGCTCTTCCATACCTGGTTCAATATTTGTGCACTGGGGGACAACGGAGAGATGAAAAACCACCTGAATAATTCACTAGGGACAATCCTCCACAAACCAACCCAATTTTTGTCTCTGACCACAATGCTGGTTTTGGTGGCTGAGGGAGCAAAACTCTTCATCTGGGCACCAGCTGAGAAAGTGGGAATGACCGAAAAGCACCAACACTGGGGAGAAAATAATAAATGAGGAAGAAGTAAAACTTAAAAATAACCAGTGAAATGAGAACCTGTGTTAAAACACCACTTCAAAAGAACGAATTTCTTTCTGGATCCATTCCCTGTGATGGAAGAGGATAATTGCTCATATCTGGCCACTGCACTTCAGGAAACCAGGGAGGAACCAGGTATGGAGCAGAGAGGAGAGGAAGAAACACAAACAAATGATTGGAAGGGATGGTCTGAGGAAGGGCTTGGATGAACTGGGATTGTTTGGTCCAGAAATGAAGAGCACCCAGGAACTCCAGCAGTGCAGGCTGCTGGGGATGGATTTGTTTCCTTGTCCACTGCCACGTGGAAAAGCAGGAATCAACATAATTGAGCTCGCTGGAGATCAGGCAGGGTACAGAAGGTCTGGGAATGGGTAAGGGGTGCTGGGATTGTCTTTTCTGATGGTCACATTTGTCCTGGATGGACTGTTTGACCTGACCACAGAATAGGGAAGGTGGCTGCCCAAAGGCTCCTCCAGCTCCTCCAGTTCTCCAGGTCTTGTCTCTTCATGGATAAATCAGGAAGCCCTCTGAGAAGGCATCTTCCCTCAGGCCTGATGCAATGACTTAACCACAAAACCAACCCTGTGCTAATTGCTCCTCTGTGAAGTGCAGCTCATTCTGCAAAACAAAGCATCCCATTTAATCCCACGAAACACTCGCTTGCTTTGCTCAAACTGAGATGGGAAAAGGGCGGGGGGAAAAAGGCATTTCCTAAACATGCAGGTTCAGATTTCAAAATTAATCCCCTTCCACCATGGTTGTGTTCTTTTTCTGAGAAGCAACTTGGCAGAAAATTTCATTTGCACAAGGCATTTGTTGCCAGGAGTTCGAGTGTTATTTACCACACACATGAGATAAGAAGAAAATGGTACTTTTGTAGATACAGGAATCACTCCTCTGGTCATGAAGCACAAAAAAGAAATAGTTGAGCAGCACTAAAGCAATGCCAATGGCTCACTTCAACAGGACCCACAAAAAATGTCAGGAAACTGCTGAAATTGAACAAAACATCCCTGCCCCAGATATCTTTTTTTTTTTTTTTTTTTGGATTTGCAAATGGTTGCAAGGAAAGTTCATCGCCTTCCACAAGGAGGAGGAAATGCCAGGCCCAGCAGAGCGTGTTTGATATATTATTCATAAGGAATTGTGTGCTGAAGGCTTGTCAGGATCCAGCAGCAGCAAACAGAGGTCAGCAGTGAAGAAAGCAAATAGACCTGCAACGGGTTTTAAACTGTTTTAATGCAGCCAATTTCCAGCCCGTTTTGTTCATTAGCCCTGGTTGTCTGGGATGTTCTCGTGGCAGGATGGAGGTTCCTTCTGAAGGTTTCAGAACCAGCACTGCTCGCAGTCCCAGCAGGGCTCAGCTTTGTAAACACAGCAAATTAGATTTAGGGCTTTTGAACAGAAATAAAGAGGGAAACCCACAAGGACATTGCTCACTTTTCAAAGTGGAGCTGCACTTTCAAGGCTGACCCAGTACTGTCATTTCGGGGCTGTTTGAGCAACCACTGGAAAATAAAAGAGCACTAAAAATAGCCAAGATGGGCTCATTAGCTCTTTAATTACACGTTGGTTTTGCTTTCTCTCATCTCCACTTTGCCCTGTGAGCTCCCCACTGACACTGACTGGGGAATGCCAGGTCTGGGGACACCGCTGTCACTCACTGCCAGTCCTCTTCCCTGTCCTGACCTTTGCCACTCACTGGAAGAACAGGATTCCCTCCTCAAGCCCATGGTAGCACAAGAATCAAGGAATGATGCTGAGAGAGTTGGAACTGTTCATGCTGGAGAAGAGAAACCTTCAGGGAGACCTCAGAGCCCCTTCCAGTTCCTAAAGGGGCTCCAAGAAGCTGGAGAGGGACTTGGGACAATGGATGGAAGGACAGGAAAAGGGGGAATGGCTTCCCACTGCCAGAGGGCAGAATTAGATGGGAATTTAGGAAGGAATTGTTCCCTGTAAAGCAGAAACTGAGCTGGAGCTTTCCTTTGCTCACCCATTGTGGAGTCAAAGAGCCAGGGAATTTATCATGGCACCCTTGTCCCACAGACACTTCCAAACCCACAGGAGAGGGAACCATCAAATACCAAATATCATCATTTGCTTAAGGTTCTCTGGAGCACCTGGGAAGGTGCTCGGCTCGGGAAGAAAATCTCCATTTCACTGCAGTGCTGGGCTCCCAGCTTGTTCTAGAGAGAAAAAGAGAGAGAGATTCACAAACAGGTAAAATGTACATGCACAAAGGTCAGAGGATTTGTTAAGCTGTAGGCAGAGAATTGGAAAACTCAGTTTAATCTATCAAGGAGTGCCTCTAACAAACCCTGGAGCAGTGTCCCCCTTCCTGGTGGCACTCAGGAAGCAGCTGCTGCCACAGGGCAGGACAGTGCCACCCACACCAGTCCTGCTGAATCATATCCAGCCCCTTCTTCATTTCCACTTGGGAATGCTCAACTCCCACCCACAGAACCTCCCCAGTGGCCTCGTATCCTGCCAGGAGAAAGCTGCTCCTGCTGTCTCACCCCACGCTTCTTCCCAACCCATTTCTTGCTCCTTTTCAACCCATTTCTTTGTCCTGGCTCGTTTACTTTCTACTCCCAGCACACAGCTTGGGTTTGGCCATGCTGACCCTCTCTGTGGGCTTTCCTACAGAATCAAAGAATGGGAAAGTCTCCAGGAAATTCCCACTGAATATCTGGTCTAGGTGGAGGCGGCTGCTACCTACCTTGTGCTGTAACATGGCAGGAGTTCACTCCTCAGGCAGGTGAGGGACAGCACAAAATCCAGCCAGGCTGTGGACTGAGCTGCAGTTGTCCTCTCCAGAAGTTGTTTGTTAGCAGCAAACCAGGGAAAATTAGTAGTGCTAACTTTAATTGTTATTATAATTTTAATTTAATGGTGCTGACCAGGGAAAGTGCTAAAATGGAAGCTGGCAGATTGGTGAAGGGGAGCAGGGAGCCTGTTTTGTCAGAAGGCTGTCCTGGAATGGGTGTCAGCAGGAGAGAAATAATTGCTGTGTGAAGTAATTCCTTCTCTTGATTTTTTCCCCAGCCTAAAAGGTGAAAGATGTTTTTTTCCAGGATTGCTGCTCTGCTCTGCTCCTGGTGTGGGTTAAAATCCCTTGGAATTCTTCTTTTGCCATTTACTTCTGCCTTCTTTCCCACCCTCAAGGAGTTCCTGTGAGTTTCTTTCTTTCCTTAGGTTCCTTCTCAGCTTCTCCCACTGTCCTGGGACCTCTGCAGCCTCATCCCTTTATCCTGCTCCTCTTCCCTCCCTTTTCCTCCCAATCTCAGAGACCCCATTGCAAAAGTGTTTCCCTGAGGTTTGTGGCCCAGACTTGCCATTTTATATGGAAAGTGCAGGAATCCCACTGCTCCTGACACCTCTGGGGAGTCAAGGGCATGGAAGGGTAAGAATTTTTCATCTCAGGATCCTTCAGCCTCTCCTGGGGCTCAAGCCCCTGCCCTGGACACGCTCCAGCCCCTCAGTGTCCCTGTCCCAGAGCTGTCCCCAGCACTGGAGGTGCCCCAGCAGTGCCAGCACAGGGGACAGGCACTGCCCTGGCCCTGCTGCCACCCCAGAGCTGGCACAGCCCAGGTGCCATCGGCCCCTTGCCCACCTGGGCACACCTGGCTGATGCCAGCAGCACCCCCAGGGCCTTTTCCAGCTTTCCTGCCCCAGCCTGGAGCTGCAGGGGGGTCTTGTGACATCCCCAGAGAGGGAAAGTCAGGCCAGAGTAAAGGACACCGTGTGCAGGGAGTGCCCACACTCACCTGGTTTTCTTCCAGATGTGTCTCCATAACCCATGAACTCTCCTCCCTTTCCCATTCAATATTTTCCCAGATCTGCCTTCCAGTCAAACTTTGGCAGTGTCCTGAATTCTGGATCCTGCCCAGAGCATCTGGGAAGCACAAGGATGTTTGGTTTGAGCTCTTGTTGTGGATGAGACACCTCCTTTCCTACTCTGTATTCTTGGATTTGCAATGAGAGGCTACACTTTCACAGCTGTGGGCTCTTGCTTGCAGCAGTCTGGAAGAGCTGTGGTATGAAAAGTTCCTGGTTTTGTCTTTTAAGGATTTTTTGAAGATGAAGCTGATACATTTTGGAGACTGATTAATACTTGGGTTTTCCCTGTGGAGGGATGGATTGAGGGATCAGTCATCATCAAATGGGTATTTGGGTTCAGGAGTGGGCTGGGAGAGGGAGGCACAAACTGAGGCCAGAAAACTGGAGCAGAAAATCATGGAACGGTTTGGATAAGAAGGAACTCTGAAGATTGTCTTGTTCCACCTCCCTGCCATGGGCAGGGACACCTCCCACTATCCCAGGTTGATCCAAGCCCTGTCCAACCTGACCTTGGACACTTCCAGGGATCCAGGGGCAGCCACAGCTTCTCTGGGCACTCTGTGCCAGGGCCTCCCCACCCTCACAGGGAAGAATTTCTTCCCAAAATCCCATTGAATCTAAATCTCTCCTCTGTAATTTTACAATCATTCCTGCTTGTCCAGTCACTACCTCTCTATGTAATAAGTTGTTCTTCATTTTTTCCAGCCCCCTTTAATTACCACAGTGGAGTCTCCCTGGATCCTTCTCTTCTCCAGGTGAGCACTCCCAGCCTGGCTCCAGAGCAGAGGGGCTCCAGCCCTTGGAGAAGCTCAGTGGCCTCCTCTGGACTCTCTCCAGCAGCTCCAGGTCCTTCTGAGGTTGGATCCCAGGGCTGGAGCAGCTCTGCAGGTGGGGTCTCACCTGAGCTGTGCAGAGGGGCAGAATCCCCCCCTCCCTGCTTCCCCAGGATTTGAGGGATTTCAAGGATGTGCCACGTCCAGTTCTCACCCACCAGCAACCCCAAATCCTTCTGACAGGGCTGCCCTCAGTGAGTTCCTCTCCCAGTCTGTGCTGGTGTCAGGGATTGCCCCAAGAGAGGACAGAGCAGAGAAACCAAAGTACAGCTCAGGGACAGCAGTAGAGATGTGTCCTCATGTGAGAGGGGTTTATGTGTCCCTGTGTGTGAGGGGTTTATGTGTCCCTGTGTGTGAGGGGTTTATGTGTCC
>JAHLSL010000038.1:15761030-15825688 GCA_025920805.1 Petroica traversi | reverse complement strand
CCCAGTGCTTTGGGGTCTTTGCTTTTCCTCCTACTCGGGTTCTGAAGCTGTCCCAGTGCTTTGGGGTCTTTGCTTTTCCTCCTACTCGGCTCTGAACGAGAGCGGGGTGGGGACCTATGTGGCTCCCCCACGGCCATACCCTGCCCATCCACACGGAGCAATGCATGTGTCGGATTAGACGGAAAGGAAACGGAACCTGGAAATCAACCGTGGAGGATGCTGTGGCTGACATGGCAAGTATACAAAAATGCTAAAATTTCAGGTATAATCAAAGATACAAAATCAGTTCTGACAAGAGGTTGGTTTTTTTTTTGTAGTTTTTTTTTTTTTTTAATAGCAACCATTACAGTGCAAGGTTTTAAAAGTTAGTATTACAGTAAAAGGTGTGTATCTGGTTTTACAGTAACTGTAGCACTGATTTTTGTTGTGTATAGTAGGTCCCTGATGTAAAGTGTATGCACCAGTTTGAGAGAAAACCCCGCACAATAACGGCTCTTTAGCTTTAAATACATTTTTTTCTTTAAACAGATACAAAATAACACATCAAGTTCACAATTTCACAAGCACGGACTTTTGCCTTAATAAAAAGCATGAAAACTTGGTTGAAACCCCGACTTTTAAAGAAATGTAAAAACCGTTCAATGAGGGACATGAGTGTGTGTTTGAGTCACGGCTTTCTGCCACCCCACCAAGCTTCTGGATGAGTCTCTGCTGTCCAAAGTGCTGCTTCTTGCTCACCCACCAGTTTTTTTTTGGCCAGGCAAAGTGGTGTTCGGCTTCCCACAGGTGGGATTTGAGTTTGTGCAAATTTAACGTTATCAACGATCTATTTTTTGGGTGGATGAGTTCCCAGAAAGAAGGATCATCCACACAGGGTCTGTGACTCCAAGCCACAGGTTCATTTGGAAGGGGCTCTTTTTTGAAATGATCAGGATGAGATGCAGATGACAGCAGCCCTGCAATAATCCTTGGAAATTGGTTGGAAAAGACCTCTACGATCATCAAGTCCAACCAGCAACCCAGCACCATGTTCTATGCCCTTCAGTGCCACATCCACTCTGGCTCGCTGCACCCAGATTTGTCTTTTCTGAGTTAAGGAAGTTTTAGGATCATAGAATCACTGAAAATCCTGAGCTGGGAGGGACCCACAAGATTCATCAAAGTCCAACTCCTGGCCCTGCACTGGAGAGCTCCAAGAATCCCACCCTGTGCCTGAAGCATCATGGTAACTTGCTAATTTAGTCAAAAACATTGATTTTACTTCACAAGCAATGTGACTTTTCTGAAAGCAAGAAAACAGTAATCAGAAAATAGCCAGGAAAATCTGATGCTGCAGTTTAAATCCTGGCTCCAAGAAGAGGGATCCAGCTGACTTCATAATGACCAAAAACACAGCCTTCCAACAGAAATGTTCCTGTCCCTCAATAGTGTTTCAGGAATTCATTTAGTGCATGATTTCGCAATTTCTACCTTCTCAAGTCGCCTTTACTCAGGTAAATAATATGTTTTTCCTCTGAATTCAAGTTATTGAAAGTTAGACTCAGAAAAGTGGTGTGGAATTACTCTCCAAAGGTGCACAACTCCTTCCACTGATGGGAGAGGAAGCAGATGCAAAGAAATCAGACTAGACACTCTGAGGGAGAGAAACTTCAGTGGGATTAATCCCTCTTTCAACTTCTCTCCCCACTCCAAAGAGGTGGATAAATAAATATGCAGTGCTCAGGTGGGAAAGGATGCAGAATTGCTTAAGAGAAATATCTTATACAAAAAATACCAAACATATTTTGAAAATTGCATCTGTAATCCTTAGCAAAATGCAGTCCCAGCCAGAGGCTGGAGGAGGTTTGATGAACATTATGAGCTCAGGGGGGATAAGGACAAATGTTTTACGAAATTTCTTCCATCTCTGCCTCCCTTTAGATTTTATTCTGGGCACTTGAGGGACTTTTAGAAGCAGCAGGAGTCCAACACAGGAGTGGGATGCCCTTGCTTGTGACAGTCACCCCGTTTTAGCTCTGTCAGACACCACATCCTCCCAGCAGATTTCTGCAACCTGCTCCACCACTGCCCCTCAGCTCTCATTGCCAATTCTCTCATGTAGGAATTCCTCCTCTCCCAGCACACCTGCATTTTGTCCTGAGGAGCTTCTCCCCAGGGCAAACCTGCCCCTGCACCTGACTTTCCTTATTTTTAAGAGCCTGCTTTTTGGGAAGAGCCTGGCTCTGTTGGTGGGACTGACCCAGCACCGAGGAAGCTCATAGCAGTCTGGCTCATGATAAAATCAGAATCTTGACAAAATCCCTGGTCAGGAAGAATTCATCTCTCTAAAGAGGAAAGGATCAAGGATTAGATGCATTTTTATCACAGTGTTCCTCTACCTTAGGCTTTAATTAATGAGCCATTCCTCTGGAATCTTGATGAGCCAGTGGAAGAGCAATCCAAGCATGGAGGCCTGTGCTAGGCCAAGAATCCAAGCATGGAGGTCTGTGGTGTTGCGTGGTGCCCCACAGCAAGAGGAATTTCTTTATGATCATTATTCTAAAGCAAAAATCCATTTAACAGACTAATTCAATGAAAAAAACCCTAAAACCTTGTCAAAGGAAAAGCACCGCTCCTCCCAAACTCTAAGGATCAAGGCAGTGAAGCACAAGCCTTTCCACAAAATGTTGAAAAGTCAGGAATTCCATGAAAACTTTATGGCCTGCCCAGAAAATACTTGGACAATTAAAGCACAGGCTTTCAAGCTGGAAAAGGAGTGGTGGAAATCAGACGAGCCAAGTTGCTTCTATCAAACCATGTCAAGGTTTGGGATCTGAGACACTGAGGCTTTTTGAGAGGGGTAGGCTTTGTTGTTCCAGGAAACAATGAAGATCTCTACTTTTAACAGTGATTTTGCCCCTTGGATGTTAATGCCTGAACTTCTCTGATGAATTGCAGGTGGAAGAAGGACAGCAGAAATGTTGCCTCATTTCTACACAAAGGAATTTGCTGCATGAGTAGTGAAAATGGCCTGTGATCTCTCCATTGTGTTATCGGATCACCCCTGGCTCCTTCTGTAGTCAGTGGAAGGAAATTGGCATTTCCAGAGGCTGATTGATCTCTCCTGCTTTAGATATCTCTGCTAGGAGGGGTGAGTGTTCTTCTCCAAGGATCAAAGACAAAGTTGAGCAGCACTAGTTTGAGTTTGGGGAGTTAACTTTTAGTTACCTAAGTCAGATAAAGTGAATCTTACCAGCAATATTCAATCTGAAATATTTGTGGAGTTCTGGATTTTTTTTAAGCACCAGCCCATTTCAATGCTGGCTTATTCCATCCTGAATTTATTAATCCACCTTGGACTAACAGCCATATTCAATTTTGGTTCCTTTTTTTCATTTCCCCAGTGTTGTCAGCAGAGTTCCTCTCATCCCACTGCACCCATGGTTTGTTTTCCCACTTGGGTCTCCCTTGTGCAGCCCTGGCCAGTGGCTTTGGGAACTGAACATCCCTTGTTCACTGAGTCATGCAATGATAGCTGAGCATCCCACAGAGTCCAGATTCCAGGACCTGTGCTTTTTGGGACACAGGGAATGTCCCAGCACTGGATCATTGACATTAATCCTCTAAAGTCTATTTGGAAGGTGAAAACAATGATGCCACTTGTGGTGCCGGAGAAAATATGTCAGTTTTGTGCAAGAGATGTGGGAACGCTGAAGGATTCCTTCTTCAAAAATAAGGAACCAGACATTGCAGTTCAAGCCTTTGAATTGCTTTTGGATGTTGCAATAAAAATCTGGAGAGGAGCTGCAGGGCCTTGCAGTGTTCCTTTGGAGGGGCTTGGCAAGCTGATCTTGGTTGTTCAAGTCTATCTGAATTCCCAAACTGAGCAAAATTGGCTGTGACCAAATCTGGACAGAAGACCAAGACTGAAAGCAACTCAAGATTTTCAGCAGGTGACACTTCTCAACTGAAACCCTGAGCTGGGGAAGAGGATGAAAATGAGATTGTTTGGAAGTGCTGCTGTATCAATAAGGTGTTAAGTGGCCATTAAGGTTCCAATGAGATCTTTTACAGAAATCAAACTTTTAAATATCATCAACCTGAGTTGCAATGCTAAAAGTGAGAAGTTATTTTCCTCCCATAAAGACTGGAAGAAACAGATCACCTTGACAGGTGAGCAGACTGCAGGGCACACTTTAAAAATTGATTTGATCTTGGGACACCGGGAGCCTCATTATCTGAACAAACAGAGATTGATGCCTGTGTTTGAGTTGCTACCTCGGACTCCTTCTAAAGTCAAGACAGACGCAGACATTTCTAGGTCATGATTCACCTGATGAAGTGCAGGCAGCTGCTTCACAATGACAGGAATTGCATCCCAGAAAGGCAGATTCCTTCCTAAACCTGGCATCCATTCATTAATCTACACAAGTGGGACATCCACGCTGTAAATGTCTAAAATTGGGTGAGCCAAATTTCACCTTCATTGCAAAGTTATTCATTTTCGCATCTTTTTTTTTTTTTTTTTTTTTTTTTTGCCTCCCGAACCAGCCAGGATGTCATGGAGGAAACACAAATCTCAAGGACCAGTCCTATTTCTAGGGGGACAGTCAGAAACCTTAAAACTTGAGAGGTTCTTACTGCAGCTCTGAGAGACTCTTTTTCTGGACAAAGAGCAACGGGAAGAAATAAAATTGCCCTGGAATAATGACAGGGAATCATTATCTTGCTCACACACCCATCTAAGGTGTACAGGGGTGACAAATTGTCCTGGGAATGGAGATGAAAGATACCTTAATAAAGAGCAGAAAACAAACCTTGTGCTAAAATCTTATGTTGTTGCTGCTAAGATAAATCTTCAGAGAACAAAACCAGCTGGGTATTCTCACAGTGTTCTTCTTGGTGTCTACAAAAATGATGATCTCAAAATCCTACCATGATAACCAGGCCTGGACACACCTGGGGAAGGACATCTGGCTGCTAAAGCCTGCAGTTTTAAGGGATTTGCCTTCTGGAACTCCTCAAGTAGCTAAATAAATTATAAATGTAGCCATGGGATGAGAAAACAACCAGATTTCAATCATTATTTAAATTTTTCCAGACTGGACCAAATGAGAAATGAGCATGGAATAGTTTCTTTAAATACCTGGTGTAGTTTTTGATACCAGATTACCTTCAGTAATTTTTGTTTTCCGTAAACAAGGTTCTTCTTTTCTTGAAGAAGGAATTGAGCTGTTCAAATAAAAGATTACAGGTGGTCTCTGCTGTTTGAATTACCAAAGTTTGGCTTTTGTGGATGGAGGTTGCTTTTGTCGTAAGCAGATAAAAATACATTTGTTTTCTTTCCTGATGAAATGTGATGTTTTAATAGAAAAAACTTCAATATTTCAAAAGCATCTGATGAACTAAACCCAGGACCTGATGGAGCCAGCATAGAAGTGATCCAGAGAGTCCTGCAGCCAAATCTGATTTGCCAAATCTGTGGACTTTCAACCCAATCTCAAGTTGCAAACACCTCCCCAGGCCTCACTTGATGCAAATTCTTTCAGTGCTCTTGGCTGTGAGTTTTAAGAAAGCCCAAGGCTGTGTTCTTAGAGTGAGCATCAGAGCTGGGGAAAGATTTGGGGAAGAAAACAAAGAATTATATTTTAAATCAGTCTTGGACTGCGGGGAAGCCAGAAAAAAAAATAGCCAGAAAAACTCCCCCTAGGCTGAAAAATGAGGCATTATTGCAGGAAAATGCAGCCATCTCTGAAGGTGCTGAATTCTGCAGAAATATCTCACTTCTTGAAGGGAAATGCACATAAACACAGCATTGTTAAAACTCAGGCTGCACTGTGGAGTCGTTATTTTTTTAAAAAGCAAATGTAACAAGGCCATATGCTGTCCTTGAGGCTCTGCTGGCAGAATAACAAAGGCAAGGCACGGACCAAAAAAATTCTGGGCTCTTCCTGGGAACATTCTGATCCCCTCAGCTCCCACGGGAAGCAGGGATGGTATTTTGGTACTTAACAAGGAACCTTTGGCACCTTGCAAAGTTGAAGCCTGTTGCTTTGGTGTGGGATAAGAACAGGGGGCAAGTCAGGAGGATGAAGTGGACCACAAAAGTTTGTTAACAACGGAATGACAACACTGGGATAAAATCCATTTTTAGACATTTCCAAGTGCTTTCCAGTCACATTTTGGGAGCTGGCATAGTCTGAGGTAATACAAGAGGCATGGTTTGAAGGGGGAGGTATTTTAATAATAAAATATATATTTATTGTAAAAGATACGACCTCTCCCCCAAACCTTGGCTCTCTCTTACTAAGCAGGGACTTGTTTTCAGGTTCAGTCTGATATCACCTCCTCTTGACTATTGCACAGTCTTTCACATTGAACCAGCAGCTGATGAGGTTCGTGGTGACTTTGTCTATAATAAATAAAAAACACTGTGACAGTGGTTCTTTCTCCCTGTGACAGTCTCCCTGAGCCTCCACAACCAAAGTTGTCTCCAGACCTGCTGCTAAATCCTCGCATGGGGAATCTTTGGGTCAATATTCACTGACTGCAGCCAAAACGGTGCCAAGAACTGAAAAAGCCTTGACAACTGAATGCCAGATTCTGCTCTGTGTGATTTATTATTGTGGGTGGAGACAAGGAATGCAACAGGAATGGGAGAATATTCTCTGTGTGTTATTAAGTTTAGAGCTTTTGTTGCCTCAAAGGACATCCAAATGTTACTCAGCCCCTCATCCTGCATCTCAGGGATGGTGGTGAAGAGACCTCAGGCAGTTCCACCAGCAAAGGAGTTTGGTTGCCCATCTTGAAGACTGAACTTGGCTGGGCAGTAAAACGCCCATGTGGTGCTCAGGAAGAGCTGTACCAAATTCCCTGCCAAGTGATGTCATTGGTGCTGAGCTAATGATCCAAAGAGGGACTGGCACCGGGAAGAGCTGAGTGTCCTCACAGCCAATGCCATTAACACCTCACAAAATAACTCAGGGTGTACATTGGAGACTCAAGCCAGCCTCGGAGATGGGACAGGCCCCCTGAGGAGGAGGAAGATCATCCTTTCAGCTTCCACCAGCCTTACATCTCCTCCTGGCATACCTAGTCCGGGTCAGGTCTGAGTGTTGATGGCATGACTGCTTTGGTGAGTGCAGGCTAATTCTCCTCAGGTTTGAGATGTTTTATCACTTGTTTGAACAAAGATCTTTTCCTGACAAGAGAATGGACATAATTCACAGGTGCCCCATCAGGCATTTTGTCCTCAGCCTCCTTTGCCGAGTCCAAATTTCAGAAGAAAATCACAATGGGCTGAAATTGCAGCACTTTTCCAATGTATTTTAAGCTCTGGTATCTTTTGTAGGATCTTCTGATGGTGCTCCTTCCTCACGTGAACCTGGGCATGTCCTCATGCCCAACCCTACAGCCATCAAGGGACCCTCAAACCATGGCTTCACCCTCATGCCCTGGACACAATTCTGCTTCTTAACTTGAGCTGAGGAGTGAGTGAACCCAATCTGACTGTGCAGGGCCTTGTGCCTCCAAACCTCAGGAATAACAGAGAGAAAATAAAACCAAGTCTTGCAGTCTCTGTCAAGGCACTGTCACTTAAAAGACCTCAGGAAATCCTTGATACAAATCAAATTAGGCTTGGTTCCTGTAAAAGCTCTGTGGTCAGAAGCTGCTCAACCTTTTACCCAAACATTCTCTTTGGTAGGTGAGACAGCAGAAGACGTTCCCGGTGCTGTTATATCCACTTGATATGTCCCATCTGTGATGCAACGGGCAACACAGAGGCAAACCCTGCTCAAACAGCAAACCCTGTTCAAACAGCAATTCCTGCTCAAACAGCAATTTCTGCTCAACACCAAACCCTGCTCAAACAGCAAACCCCGCTCAAACACCAAACCCTGCTGAAACAACACCAAACCCTGCTCAAACAGCAAACACTGCTCAAACAGCAAACCCTGCTTGAACACCAAACTCTGCTCGAACACCAAACTCTGATAAACAGCAATTCCTGCTCAAACAACAAACCTTGCTCAAACAAACCCTGCTCAAACAGCAAACCCTGCTCAAACACCAAACCCTGCTCACTGATGGATGCTGTGCTCTAGACCAGGAAAACAGCTGGGTCAGCACCATGGAAGCTGGTAAAGCTCTCCCACATTTAGCAAGGTGGAATAAGAGGAAAAATTTGCTCAGGAGCCAGCTTCCAAATCAAAAGGGATCTTTATGGAAATGAACAGTCCTGAAACGTGAAAAAGAACAGGTAGCCCAGTAGTGAGCAGGAAGCTCCTCCACAGAGATGGAAGAGACACAGGAAGGTTCTCAAAAAAGCAAAGCTGGTGCTACAGAAGGACTTGAAATCTCAGAGGTGGCATTAGGAAATCATTGCAATACGACCACAGTAACAAACCCACCAGATGTGACAAGGAAGTGCTTCCATGACCAAAACCAAAGGCATCCCATTAGCACCAGTGGAAATAATGGTGGGAGTAGGGAAGAAAACCTGAGTTCCCTTCAAAGAGATGAAGAAAAAGAAATGCTGAAGGCTTTCCCAGTTCATCAAACCCCCAGCAGCCCTCTGGACACCCGAGGACATTGTTAATGCTGGTCAGACATGAAGTTTGTCCAGCACCTGAAGCTCTGAGGGCAGAGAGGATCCACCAGGAACCTCGTTAACATTAATCAGTGTGACCCAATCAGTTCCACCAGTAATTCCAGGACCTGGTCCTTCCCAGGATATTTCACTGCAGATGAAAAAGAGAGAAAAACCAGGCTGTCTCTTCCGTTTACTGGACAAACTCTTTGCCACTCAATTAAAAGGAGACCTTTTTGACTTCACGGCAGGGATTGAAGACAATAACCACAAGGTACAAAATCCAACCCTATTTCTGAAGCAAATAAAGAACAAATAAGGCCAGGAATTCCATGTGGTTTCCAAGCAGAAATGAAACAGCTGCATCTCTCCCTTCTGCCTAATGCAAGATGATTAATGAACAGATTGAAAGGATTGAGTATTTCATGTCAAAATTTGGGGATTATAATAGGCAAAGACTGAACTCCCATAATGGACCCTCAATCAAATTATAGCAGTTTAACAATAAATTGTGCTTTTTGGTATCTCAAGCCCCTCTCAAACTTCATAAAGTCTCATTATCTCAAAATAAACCTTTCAAAAAGCTCAGTGGAATGACAAAATGCCCAAATTCAAACACACACTTTGGAAGCATACTTTTCATATAGATATTTTTCTCATTATTAGATTATTTCTTTTTCCAATTCAACTCCAACCTGTAGTTCCATCTGCTATACAACTTCATGAACACATCTGTATTTCATTCCAGGTAGACAAAATACTACACCATAAAAATAAAAATAGGTGGGAACAGGCAACCAAAATAATCAAACCGAACCGAAGAACAAGCCAGATTTGTACAGACACCAGATCAGAATGAGGAAAAAAAATGCTGTTTGTACTGAACAATTGTGCCAATTTTAGAGAGAAGACTACGCAGAAGGGGTCTCGTGAAACCCAGTCTAAATCTGTGTTTTGCAGCCCTGTCTTGTGCTTTAAGTGAAACTCAACAGCATTTTCTCCACAGAGATTTATTCTTCTTTAGGTTTCATTTCCTGTTTCTTTCTTTCTTTATTCCTTTTTCCTTTTTAATTTTTAAAAAATATTTTTTATTTTTTTATTTCCTAATGGAACAGCTGGAATTATGTTCAGTAACAATTCTTCTCCTTGCTCTTAAAAAAATATGTGTCATATTCCATTTGTGTCCAATTCTTTCTGGTCACTAATTTTTTGTTTGCTTTGACAAAGCAGTGGGGGAAAATATTACATTCCCCACAGTCTGGTGGAAAGGAAATGGAGACGATTCCCCTCATTTTACTCCCAGTAAAGTGAAATCCCTGTAAATATTTTCTAACCAAGCTAAGAGTCCCAGTATTTGGGGCTGGGAGCTTTTTTATTCCAATTCTAGCCCATGGGAGCAATGGGGTGATAGAAAGGATTTCTCTGGACAAATTTGGGCTTTGTGTCCTCACATTTCTGGCAGGAGGACCAAGCTGTGAGGGCCCTGGAAAGGCTTTCCTGGGAATAAAGAGTTGAGAGGTCCTGTCCACCTCCACAGCCCTCTCTGATTCTCCTCCCCACACTGCAAGATTCATCCAGAATTTCTGTGCCAGGTGTTGGTCATTGTGGTGTTCCTGGCTTGTCACAAGGCCCAAGGACATTTTCCACCATACGAGCACAGGGCAAAGCCTTCCTCACTTTGCCAGGAGCTCCCCCATTTCCTCACCCCTTCCACTGCTGGAGCACAAGGAACCGTGTGGCTCAGAATGACCAAAAAACGAGGGGTTTTCACTTGCTGGGATATTTGTGCTCTGACCATGGGAATTTGGCTTTAACCCATCAAGGTGAGGTGTCCAAGGCAAACCTCAGATCCTCAATTCCAGCCATACTGAAGGAGATGTGTCTCACGTGCCTTAGCCAATGGGGAATTGTCCTGGGGAGCTCTGTGTCTCTCTCCATTCCCACAGAAAGGACCTGGATTAGTGACTCTGGGTCAGTGGCTGCCATTAGATGGACAACTCTTCAATGAATGTGGTCCCAAGGCTCAGGGAAGTGCCACATTCCAACCCCCTCTTCACCCAAATGGAAAGAGATGATAGTTTTTTTCCTTCATCAGTTCTAACAGCCCCTCTTTGTCTGCTCCCTCTCTGCCTCCTGCCAAATTCAGTGTTGAGATCAGACAAACCAAAATTGAAAGATCAGGACTGCAAATAATTTTCTTTCAATTTTGCTGTTTGATTCCAGTTACAAACAGGCTGTATTTGGGGAAAAGAAAAAAAAGCAAATTCATGTTTGACAATTCTGGTGTCTATCTCACATCTCAAAAACATCACTTCAATGGAAAAGGAACAGAAATAATAACCATTCACTCATGAACACAATATCGATTCCAGTGTACAGGAAAATAGGATCCAGACAGGATTTTACAACTAAGAAGGGAACGTTACAATAAAGATTATGACATTTTTATGAATATTCGTGTTATAGCTTTGAGCTTTATTGCAAAGCAAAAAATATATATTTGTATATATATATATATATTTTTATCTACATATCACCTCTGACATTGTATACAACACTAAATCACAAGAAATCAAAGAAATCATAGTGAGGTAGATACAAAACAAAGGGATGTTGAAGAATCCAGCTGCTAAATTTGGCTTAACGCAACTGTCATTAACATCTGTATATCCACCACAGCAGTGAGCTTTGATTCACAGCTTGATCAATGGATCCTACTAACATTGATATTGATATTAGAGCCCATTTAGGAATGATGCCATTTGGGGAATGGGGAGGAAAAGAAATCAAAAGTGTTTCCTACAAACCAGTTGTCTCAGAGGGAAAATTTTCCATTGATTTTTCATGACTTTTAATGTTGATAAAACAGCTCTGAGAAATAGCCTGTGATCTCGGGGTACTGGTAGTGCCTGAGGGCAAAGAGAGAGGACTTTCCAGCAGGGGAATCTACCTGGGTTGAACATGAGCAAAAGCAAAATAAACCACTCTCCTTCCTTCTGAGAGGCTGAGAGGAAGCAGCACACCGGGAATGCTGGAGGCTGCATCCACAAACGTGTGCTCGGGACTGGTCAGGGATGGCCAACCAAACAAGGCTTCGGCAGAAGGGCAGCCCCTGGATGGATCCTGCTGCTCTTTTCAGGCAACAGCAAATATGTGGCAAGAAAATTGGTACCACTGAAGTGACCGGTGCTGGTGGGACCGGTGCTGGCACCTGGTGGGGTCTGGCTGCTTGCTCTGCATTCCCACAAGGAGACTTGTTAAGGCACCTGGATGACTGGGGCTTTATGGATAATTCTCAGCACAATATCCTGGGATGGATTTGGGACAGCCTTGAGCTTTTAAATTTAGTCTGTCAACGCAGGACAAAATGTACCTGGTGCTTCCTTGCCTGGGTGGAAAGACATGGAGATGAGAAGCTGTGGGTTTAATGTTAGCCAGGGGGAGCCAGGCTGGATCCAGGGAAACATTTCCAACCTGTTTCCAGCACAGGGATAGTTGGTAAAAGTTCTTTAGGCCATTGGATCATCTTCATCCATGAGGTGGCACGTACAGCAAAGGATGGACATGGCACCCTCATGCCATTCAGGAGCCATGAGTTATCAGGAATGTAAGGAGCTCTCAGTGCTTTATGTCCAACACAGACAAAAACAAGTTGGATTTTCCGGACTAGGAAGACCCTTTGCTGCTGCTCAAGCATCTCCTAATCTTCTTGGAAAAGCAGGACGTGGCACCCTGGAAGAAGCACAGTTCCTCAGCTGTCCTGCAAACAGTGGCAATGTGAGCTTTATTCTCCTATCATTTGCAATGTCACGGCTGGATTAAAGAGAATGAGAAGAATTGACCAGAACAAATTGTGAGTGAGCAGGAGGAGAAGCCAGAGCGGCTGCCACCAGCTCGCTGTGTGAATTGAACAAGTCGCTGTTGGAGAATGACCTTATCCTTTAGGAAAACACACAGAAGGTTATTGCTTGTGCACTCATTTCCGAGAGATATTTTGGGAGCCCCCTGCAGCGACCAGAAGACGATCACAGAAAGTGTGTAGCATTTAAGAAAATCAAATTCGTCCATTTCTTGAGTGGGTCCCACACTGAATTTCAGCCTGATGCCTCAAGTCCTGGGAGGGGAATGCCTGCTGTGGATGTCCCACTTTGGCTGGGGCTGCAGAGCCAAATTCCCGACTCCAGAGCTGTGTTGAAGGAGATAATTTGGAATGTTCATTGGCAGAGTACAAAATTCTTATAAGAAGGTGGGAAGTGTCTTGGAAGCATGGCAAATCCTGTCCGCTTTGGATGGGATTCAGCTCACCTAAATGTAACCAAATAAAGGCCACACAACAGATCTGAAATCAAGTGGGATGAATCCCTACCTGTGAGTCTCTCTTGAGAATGGAAGAGACCTTGATAACTCACAGGATACCCAGATCATCTGGCTAAATTTGAGGATTGGATCCCATCCTCATAACGCCAAAGAACTTTGGACAAACCTCCTAACCCAGGGGAGCATGTAAAAAAATACACCCTGCCTTAGGTTCTGGAAGCTGGAAGTGGCTTTATCCTTGTCCACAAGGTGAATTTCTCCTATTCTTTCCCAAAGACACTGCTAAAGGTTGGAGTTTTCGTGTCTCCAAAAAAGCCTTTTGGAACTAACACAAAATTCTGCTTTTATTGTGAGTCTAAAGAGTGCCTTGCTTTGCTTTGAAGGGCTGGGTAACACAGAAAGGAAAAATGTATTGCCAAGCGTCTTCCATACATTTCTTCCCCCTAACAGATTTTCTTGGTGAGTCATGGAACAAGCAGCCTTTGCAAGTTACTTCCTTCAAGAACTGGAGTGTATGAACTTAAAAGATTTTAGCTGCAGGATTACAGATTGAGTCAAACTTGCCTTCTAGGTTCCTCTGCTCACTGAATTTAGCAATTAGGAAAGTATCCTAATTTTTTTTTTTTACTTAAAACTTCAGCAGAAACTGGGGCAGAGGATGACTCCACTTGGCCTCTCAGCACTGCATTTTCAGGGGCGGAAATTCTAACTTAAAGTGAGCCGGGGGGAAAATACTCTCTTTGAAAAAAACTGATTAATCATGAATTTAATAATTAATAATCATTAACACAGACTGCAGATGATGACATCCAGACATAACTTGAGCAGGAAGACTCATATGAAGTTCTTGGTGAGGATCCAAATGCAAAGAGATTGACTGGAAGAAGCACCCTTGATACCACAGAATGATGTGGAAGAGAAGCCATAAATCCGTTCCCTTCCTCCTTCCCACTTTTACCAGCTTCAGAAAGGGATCTTTTGGTATCTACAGCTGTTCCTTGGAAGAGCTTCATTAAATTAAAGTGCCCAATGAGTCAGAAATGGGGTTTCGTCTCTCCCACCCCAAGAAACTCTAGGTCACAGAATAATTGAACACAGAATATCTCAAGTTGGAGGGCATCCATAAGGATCCAGACCATGGGATCTGTGTGCAGTATATGGGATAAGAATGGGTTGACAGCAGCAATCCAGGATTTTGCCCTCGGTCATACTGTGGCTGAGGAGAGTCCGATTAAGGGATTTGAAGAGTGCCACCACAGCGGGCCACGGCTCCCAAAGATGGGGAAGCCTTGCATGGAAGTGGAAGGAAGGAGAAGCAGAGCAGGAAGATAAAAATGAGGTGATGAAGGCCAAAGGAAACATCAGCAGCTTCCTGAACAGAAGAGAGCTGGAGGACAAGGGGCAGGTTGGTGAAGAACTCACCGTAAACTGGCCCGGATCGCCTCCCGCCGGCACGGAGAGGGACCCCCAGGATGTGCCGAGGAGGACCAGGAGTGCAAAGTGCTTAAAGGCTTGGTGAGCATTGGCAACCCCCGTGTGACAGGCACAGAGAGGTGGGAGCGAGGGCTCGGAGCCGCAGGGGAGCCGGTGCTGGGCAGGGGATGAGGGCAGCCATCGCTGGCGGCCGCGTGGTTTCCTGAGCTCATCCCTGGACAACCCTGTTCCCTCACCAACGCTCTCTCCATGGCAAACTGGGGCAGGGAAAGAAAAGTTTATAAAGACTGAGTCCTCCTCCCACCCCAGGAATATGCACTGTGAATAACGGGGTGATTTTCTACCTTTCACCTAAGGGCAGGGGGAGTTTTACCCAGTAGAGCCAGGCTATTTATTACAGCTTAAAGAACTACAGAACCAATGTTTGGGTGGTGGTGATGGGCACGATCCTGGGTTTGGATGTGTGTCTATATTATACACACCCTCACGTGGACATAGGCTATTATATATTTCTATAATATATAATATAGTATATAATACACACACACACACACGCACACACACGCACACTCACGTGAGATACTCAGACACCTGAACTCCTCTTAAGTCATGGAATCAGAAAAGGCTCTTCTTTGAGGCTCGGGGGACACTCACTACATTTTCTATATAGACAACTTTGTACATACAAGTCGTAAAGTGCGTTAAAAAGCGCGTAAAATTTTCTATGTAGAAAACTATGTACATATAGCACACACATGTACTAAAACACTTGGAGTTAAGCCAAATTTCACCTTCATCTTCACATCCCCAATACCTACGATACAAAACCAGAATTAAAAAAACAAACAAACAAACAAACAAAACACCATAAGGAACCAAATAAAAAAAATTAAATTCTAAAACCCGAGAAAGAGAAGTGAACCGAGAAAGAAAACCAAACCCAAAAAACAGTCAACAGAAGCCTGGCACATGTAGAAAACATCAATTCACTTAGAGAACATAAAGAGGGTCATGTCCGAACCTCCTTTTTCTTAAAAACAAAACCAAACCCCTTTTGTTTGTCTGTTTGTTAGCTCTTATTGTTTGAGAAAAGTCACAGTAGCACTCTCACCTTGAACCAGAGTTTGGAACTTTTTTGTGTTTCTTTGTACAAAAGAAAAAACGGTTTAGGTTATGGAAAATAGTTGGGAAATTTGAGGTTGGAGAGAGGAGATAGAGAGAGAAACTGGAAGATTGCATAGTTGTGAACAGTGGCTTCTCATCAAGGTGAAAAAGTGCATCATCTGATAAAATAGCATTTGATTATTATTCTTTTTTGTTCGGTTCCATACTTTTTTTTTTCCTCAGTCAACTGTACATGTCACACATGAAAAGGTATTTACAGCACACACACATGCTAACATTAAACGTCTGACACTGAAACAGCCATTCTTTAAAGGTTCCATCAGAGTTTGTTCCATGCAAATTTGTATTCTTTTTAAATACATTTTTTGCTACATCCTAAGACCACAGACTTGTCTAAGCCCATCTCATGTAATTTTGATCATTAGCAACACAAAAAGGGGAAAAGCACCAGAATGGCTCGGTTTGATCACCAAACCTCTGCTTTGACTTCTTTCTCTTTTTAATTTTCATTCCTTCATTCACTGCTGGTTGTTTGCTTTTTAAATTTTTTTTCTATTGTTGTTGTTACTTGTTTACATTTATTTTCCAGAGATGGGAAAAAACAATTGACTTTTTCATTTTTTTTAATAAGTGTTCTTGAGGTAAGAGTTATGCTCAGCACCTGGGGCAGGCAGCAAAGCTTTCAAAAGCATTTGAGAAATGAGGTGTGAGGCCAAACACTGCCACAAACATCATAAACTAACAATGAAACAGAACAAAACAAATAAAATTGAGATGAATATTCTAGATTTCTGTCCCAGCTAAACCTCCCACCCCCTTTCCAACCCTCTGTCCTTTCCCCAAAAATCACAAACTGAATGAAAAGGAAATAAAAGCAACTTGGCACATTCCCTCTTGCACCAGCCCAATGAAAAAATACAGGTGTTGCACATTAAAAAAGATACTTCAAAAGCTTTTCACGCTTGCTGCCTGTCTCAAGTGCATTTTAATATATGTCTGATCATTTACATTTATATAGGAAATTCATATTTGTTACACTTTATACAGGATCACTTCATTTTTGTCTTTTTTTAACCTTTTCACTTTTTTTTTTTGTCTTTTGGATAATGAGTTGGTTATAACAATCTACAGTAAGGCTGCACAGGAAGAATACTGTGTGTTGTATTTTTTTTTTAATCTCTAAGAACCAAAGTATATAAAATGAGGTTTGATTCTAGCACCTTTTACAGTATTATTGGTGTTGTTCCCTTTAGGAAAAAAAAAATTCCCTTCACTCCACATCTGTTCTATCATCTCTCTCTAGTTTCAGCAATACTTCAAAGGTAACAATTAGGGGATGATTGACCCAACCCAGCAGTCCTTTGACAAAAAAAACCTTTTCCCCCCTTGAAGTCAGGCAGAACTGCTTATGTGAGCAAAGCCTTCTCCAGCTTCCCTCCTGCCTGCCAGTGAGGGCTGGGGCAGCGGCTCGCTCGGAGCAGCGGGGAAAACCGAGCATCCAAAGAGGAAAAAACAAAATTCACCAAGTTGCTGGGGGCAGCTGAGATGGAGAGGCTCGACAGCAGGTGGTTTTGCTCAGCGTGGGGGGAATAACACCCCTTGCCACAAGGTGCAAAGGGAAGGCAAGGATGCTGCCCTGGGATGCTCCCCTGGGATGTGCCCCACCGACCCCATCGTCCTCCTTCCACGGCAAGGGGAGCTCTCCCCATGCCATGTTAGAAGGAAGATGTGGCCTGGCTGCATCCACTGGGGAGATTTGGAGAAATTTTGAGTAATTCCTAGGGTGTGAAACAGCATCTTTCGCTGAGAGCGTTTCTGGGAGTTGGGAGGGGAGAAGGAAGCTGGAAAAAAAAACCAACAAAAACAATGGGAAAGAGAAGCTCTTTGCCAAGGTTGTAATGCTTTACAGGACGTTGAGCTGTTGGTTTCACTTGAGCAGTGTTAATCCTGCGGAGGAATGGTCCATTCCCCGGACAGCGGCATCAGAACCTCTATTATATATATATAATTATAACTATAGCAATATATCTATCTATCTATATTTATATAAGTATACATTAAAGTCTGTTACTGCACTGGCACCTAATACAGAGGAAAAGTACTGGCGTTGCTGCTGGATGCAAGTGGTTGCCTTGACTGAAGTCCTGTGAAGGGTGAGCACCACAAGAAAAGGCACCACGAGGCTTTGAGAGTTGAAATGCTGCTGCCCTAACAGAGCCATCACCAACAAAAAGAAAGAGCTCGGTGGAGTTCATGAGGGCAGGCGGGGCCAGACCGAATTCCGGCCTCGCTGATGACAGAAAAATCAGGGTTTTCCCAGAAAAAAATACTGGGGTTTACGCAGGGCAGCTGATGGTGAAATTGAGACCGGAGTTTGGTCTTTTAAGGGGCACATTGATTTTGTGAGCTCTTATGTAGCACTTTGGACACTTCTTAACAGCCTTCCTAAATTCAAACGGCCTCTTCGTGCCGTGTTCAAACGCCTGCACTGATGGAAGAAGAGCAGGATGAAACTTTGAGCACTCAAGGAATAATCTGACACAAAGAGGGCACAGCCTGCCCTGGGCTGCCTCCCGGGGTGTGCTGGATGCCTTCAGCTCCCACTAAACCAGGGGAAGTCGAAGACACTCAGCGACTCTGATCTCATCCCTCTGCAGAGCCCTGCCCTGAATATCTCAATCTGTCACTCCCCGGGAGCCCAGAGAATAAATTGTCCTGGGCACAGGCAACAATTTTGATGGGTTGGCAGAAGTCCTGCCAGGCTGAGGCAGAGATGAAACCTGCACCCGTCTGGTTTTCCAAGGTCTTAGCCTGTGCTTCTCTTTCCCTCCTTACTCAATCAACATTTCCACTGCACTGAACTTTTGTGTTGGCCCTTGATCTGCTTGCTGCTCATAAACTCACTCTGAAGCATTCTGCTCTCCAAGGTGTAGGAAACAGAGGAAGAGCTGGGAATAAGCCAGAGCACATCCTCAGAACCCTCCTGCGAAAGGAGAAGCTGCTGCAGTCACTGCCCATCACCAATGGGCTCCCCGTGCATAAGGTCATTGCTTGGTGATCGAAAAAGAAAAAGAAGAGACTCGCAGGCACTCTATGCCAAGTTAAGAGCACAGGTTTAGCATCGTGTTGACACCTGCCAGCCCATCCCATCCGAAAATCCAGAGCTCTTCCGACAGCTGCTGACAAGCAGCCTGCCCCCGCTGTCGGCAGCATCGCGCCGAGCCAAGGACAACGCCGATGAGTTTGGCAGAAATTCACTCACTGGACATAGAGGAGGGGCAGGACTGCCCCCGGCCACTTCTGGCCAGATCAGAGCAGGGGTTGGTGGCAGCCCCATGTCACCCAAGCACCACGTGTGTGTGGCTTGCTGGCAGAAGCCAGGAATGGTGTTGGGACACCCCTGTGGGGGACAAATGGCCTGTGGCAGGACCTGACGTAGTTTTCCTTGTTCATTCAGATCAGCTTTTGGGCATCTAATTTGGATCGCAGTCTTTCTAGAATCCCAGGAAGGCTGGCTCAGGTGCAGAAGTCACCTAGGAAGGAGCCAACCTCTCCCAGATGAACTGGCAGATCCTTGATCCTAACTGGGAGGGATGGGCATCTTCACCTGCAAAGCTGTGCTGGGTCAGAATGGCACTGGAAGGACAACTTCAGATGAAGGACCTGGGTTCAGAATGGGCCGAGTTTGGTTTATAAGGCAAATTCAAGGCATGGGCATGACTAAGTTTCAAGCTTAGTTAACAAAAAAAATGTACTTTTTACTAGGAAATCTTAGGCCATTATTCCTGCCTGATGCATCGGATCGAGAGGGTCTGGGGTGAGCAGAATTCTTCTTTGGAATTTTTTCAGCCAGCCAGGATTTAGGGTGAGAGAATAAGACACAGGGATGCCTGTGGCATGAACCCTTGGGAATGCACCAGAGGACCCACGTGCTCTTTCCATCTCTGCAGTCAACAACCCCACGGCCCAACTGGACTTTGCTAAATCTCTGGTTTCTCAGTTGACTTCCCCGAATGCTTTCCACAGGGAGAATGGGACATTTCAGGGGAAGGAGAAAAACACTCACCAAAACCTTATTGTGACCTTCCAGAATAATCTGCGTGTTTGTGTCTGCTGAGCTAAATAGGATGGAAGGAAGGTGAGATGATGGATTTGTCCTGCTCTTCCCACCACCACCATGGTCCCACAGCACTTTTCATGCTAAGGTCTAGAAGCACATCACCAACATTGTCTAAATAATCCTCCCATCACCCTTCTGAGGGAACCTTTACCCCTCCCGATTTACAGATAAAACATGGTTCAAAAATAACCCCCAAAACCCCCAGGTTAAGCTCTAACAACTTATTTTTATCAGGCTTATTATTTTGTGGTGACTGTGGAATATGTTCTCCTTGAATAATGTCCGAGGAATCCAGTGCAAAAGCGTTTTCCAGGTTTTGAGTGTTAACAAGTTCCAGTAGTGATTAGTTGAATTTCAGTATTTGTGGGAAAAGTGGCACTTCTGCAATAGAAGTATTTAAATTGTGCTATTCTCTGTGGCCGTGCCAAATTTCCGGTACTATCAAAATTCACTAATCAAAAATGCTCTCAGGACAACAGCTCATTTTGAGAGGACTTTTAGGATTCCTTTCAACTGGAAGAGCTTTGCAAGAATTAGGATTGACAAAGATCTTTAAATGCACATTGCAGCCCCTGGGGTAGGCGTGGCAGAGATCCAGGGATGGAGGTGGCAGCAGACTGACCATTCCCATGGAATGCCCTGGAATACAGGACAATGGCACTAGGGGGACATCTCACACTTGCCAGCAGACACAAACCTAAAATCCCCTTGGCTGTCCCAGCCAACAGCCCATGGCAGAGATGGAGAGAGAACGTGGATCTTCAGGCACCATGATTTTCAAAAGAAATCCAAAAATATTGACACCACAGGAAGGTAATTTCCTTGCAATC
Source organism: Petroica traversi (assembly GCA_025920805.1). Taxonomy (NCBI): domain Eukaryota; kingdom Metazoa; phylum Chordata; class Aves; order Passeriformes; family Petroicidae; genus Petroica; species Petroica traversi. The sequence continues at coordinate 15,805,293 of JAHLSL010000038.1, read as the reverse complement.
AGAAAGTCATTGAAAACCTTCAAAACATAGAGACTTTCTGTGATAATCCTGTTTTTTTTTCCGTCAGATTCCCAAGCACATCCCTACTAGACTGGAACAAGGAACACGTAGAAAACCCGGTAAGAAACTCACCCCACCTGTTATCTCATACTGGTTCATACTGGGTGGCCACATCAGCTTTAATGGAATGGTCTGAACTTGGCCCAGTGACAGGAGTCACCAGACCAAGGTGTGAAATAGTCCTTCCCTGAGTAAATAAAACACTTTTAAAACTAATTCCCATTCCTCATTGAAACAAAAGGCTGGAATGGTAAAAGTTTGTAGAGCAGAAACAGTAGCCAGAATCATTGTTTTTTTTACTGATAGGGAAATATTTTCCACAAAAAAAAAAGCCCCTCAATCTTTAGATCCATTTTGGGAGGGGACACATCTTGCAGCTAATGAAAAACTTTGATGTTCAAGGTAAAATTTCTTGCCTCTCACTCTCCCTACACAGAAAAGACGAGAGACAAAGGGATTTGTCTGTGATACCTATTTAGACACTCCTTCAGAAAACACACATCACAGCTCTCCTCCAAATGACTGCAATTACATCCAATTTAAGGCTTGTTTAATTGCTCAACTAGTTCTGGGAAGTCTATGGATAAGAGCAAACCAGTCCACTTTCCCTCCTACTTATCCATCATGAATTTGTTGGCTGATACCCAGATTTCAATAATTATTGAAAAGAATGAGTTATATGGGAATGGTGTGAAATTGAAGCAATTTGAGGGGGTTGCTTGGGGAACACTTGGTCTTGAATTTCTCCCACAGCGTCAACTCATAGAATCACAGAATATCCTGAGTTGGAAGGGACCCACAAGGATCATGGAGGTCCAACTGGTGGCCCCATGTGGGACAACCCCAAGAATCACCCAGCTGAAGTCAAGAGGCTTCAGCTCCAGGCTACTGAAATTCCTGTGTGCCCCTGGGTGCACTCACGTGCCCTCAGAAACTGAAACCAGCCCCTCAAGCAAACAGATTGCAGGTGTAATCAGCTGGCATTTGTCCTGGATCCTCCCTGCTTGGGAAGGAACAGTGTTTGCTTTTGGAGTGGAGGAAGGGGAGGAAAGGCGGGGGCGGCGTGCAGGTGGCGTTCAGCTGGGGCTGAGGGGAGGAGGTTCTGGCACTGGCAGCGAGTTTTATTGGTAAATACAGCCAGAGAGGAAAATATGAGCTGCTTGTCCTTGTGACTGATGAACGGGAATGACATCTGGAGGCAAAACAATAATCATTCCCTTCGAGTGGCATTTGGCATTTGAATTTTAAGGGCTTGAAATCAGATTTGGAGGGTTTGCTCCCTGCAAAGGAGGGCCCCGTTTGCTGCGTGTTTGACAGGGCTGTTCTCATTGCAGATACTGGTGAAAGGAGAAACCATTTCTTTCTCATCTAAAGCCAGGGATTACAAAACCCCATGGAGACCAGGGGTAGGCTACACTCAGATTGATCCTCTTGGAAAAATACTCCTGCTTTTGCCCAAGTTTTGACTGGATTGTGACAAACTCTACAAGCTTAAACATGAAATTTATTGTCACAGCTGAAGAAAAAGACCAATAGGGCCCTATTTGGGCTCCCCATCACCAAGAGGAATGACTGTTTTTAGCATAGATAGTGTAAGGAGGCACCTGGCCATCAGTGGAGCTCTACTGATTTATCCTGCTGCTGTGTTTGGCCCCATGTTCTGTCTGATTGGGCTTCCAAATTTCTTAAGAAGATCAGGTGGAACAGCATTTCCTCGGGACCTTAAGCTTCTGATAGTCTTTTAATTAAAAAAAAAAAAAAAAGCCCCTACAAGGAATGCTAATTTCAACCCTGCTTGTAAATCCCAAATTGCTAGCACCTCTCACCAGGAATGACCTTCCTCATCTCGAAAAAGCCCTTTGGAATTCACAATGTGTTCATATATACTAAAACATATATACTGCTGCAGTAACATGGCATGTATGCTCACCTATATTTCCACGGGACTGGGGATATAGACTCAGACATACATGTTGATTAGTCCCTTTAATCCTGAAAATTCATAGGCACCCACTTCACTTCAGGCTTAATATATAGTAGGAGGAATTCTCTACCTGCTTTTTTACTCTCGCTGCTGAAGTGAGTCGTACCAAAACAACTGTCTGCAAGCACAGCCAGGTGGTTTCCCTGTTAAACAGCACAATTTCAGGAGAATTAAAGGGTGATTTATCAATAAAGTGAACTTTTTTCTTTTTTTTTAAATATATGTATATATATGTATATATATATAATGCCCTCAATACCTTATAGGCTATATCCTATTTAATTCCACGAGGTGGGCGACAACGAGCTTTGAAAGCAGTCTGCACCTACATCTTTTTGCTCTACCAGATACACGTGCGACTTTAATTGCTTTCAAAACAACACTTGCCCTCTCTCAGCCCTCTCAGTCCATCCCTGTTCAAGACACAGATGTGTGGTGCTTTTTTAGGACAAAGAGGGAATATCTGTTTGTTGGCCAGCATTTGATTGGGTCAAACAAAGCAAGTTAGCATAGCACCGAAGGAGTTACATTGCTGTTTTTTTCCCAACTTCAATCATTTTTTTTTTAATTATTATTTTTTTTTTGGAACAGAAGCAGTAAAAAGAGCCCAGAAGCACCGAGCTGAGTGCTTAAAACAGGGCAAAGTAACGGCTGGGGAGAAGGACGGGGAAGGAGCAGACCCAAAGCCGATGCGGATGAGCCGCGGCCCATCTGCAGGAGTGGGGCTTCTCAATTTCTGCCCCAGCAGGAAGATGTGCAGCTGCCTGGAAATTCAGGTGGAAGAGCCTGGCCCCTGTAGCCAGGAGATTCTGAACTCCCTCCCCATGGTGGATGCAGAGAAGGGACAGGGAAGGTACGGGGCAGACCAAGCCAGAGCTTCCTTCTTGCTCCACGCAAGGCAAGTCTTGGGCTTGAGAAGACAACGGCCACCTGAAGCACCCCACAGTGATCCCAAACAGACCAGACCCCACAGTCCTTACTCAGGAGAGAAAAGGAGACCCAACAACAGAACCCAGAAGTTTTTCCTGAGTGAGGAGTGTGTGAGCAGACTTCACAGAACTTCTCTCAAAGGGAGCACGGAGTCCTGCCCAGCATTGCATTCCCACAAGAGACATCATATAATGGTCAGGACACTTAGACAATAAAAACACAAAAAAAACGCCTAAACCCCAGACTTTCTATCACCTTTTTTACCCTTCTGAATCATCTGACCAATGGTGACATTTGGAGCAATGAACTGGATCCCTTCCCTCGTTCTAAAGAAAGTTATCCCGGCTTTCACTCAAGTGGCTTGGGGCTCAACCAGGGATGGATCCACCTCGATGGGCACAGAACCAACAGCCAAAACTCCCACAGGTGGCAAGGGAAGTTTTGCCTGCAGGAGGACGGTGAAGGCAGCCTGCTCTGGTCTCTCTAGGTGTGGCTCAGGTTTTTTCTCCAGGAAAGCAGGGACTTCGGGAAGAGTTGCGCGGGAGCAGCGTTGGGTCTATTTTATCCTTTCACATCCCACCTTCGCCCTTCGCATAAGGAAACAGTTCAAAAACCAAAACAAAAAAAGAAAAAGCTACTGTACAACCAAGTAAACTGCAATTATTGTGCTGTCTTAGGCAGTCAAGGAACTTAAAAGGCAAAAACTGAAAGAAAAGAAAAGAAATTTTTTCACGTGTTTATCAGTTGAGACACTAGTTTTCCCATGCCTACAAGAGTCCTCAGCAATACCAGCCTCCCAAATAAGGTCCAGGCTATTCCAAAACAGCGTGAGCAAATTTTTCACTGTATTCAGATGGAAGCTGATGACTGAAAGATTAGTGCACATTTAACCGTGGCTGATGAGAGCAACTTTTAAAGAAATTCAAGTATTCATCAGTAATCTGTTCGGTTCAGAAATACTTTTGTCATCTTTAGTTTCAAGTTTTCAGAAACAGCAAGGAAAAGGGAAAGGTCACCTGTTGTGTAAGAAAATAATATTGCAAATAGTGCTGTTACATTTGACCAGGAAAGCAAGGCTGTTCAGTTGGTGCACAACAATTTTCGCCGTTCCTTGCTTTTTGGGGAGAGAAAAAGACTTCAAACCACTTTCTCAACACATGCACCAGCAGATTTTCCTTCTGCATGTTGTAACCCACCCCTTCACTGCTCATCCCCCACAACAGCACAAACCCAGCAAGAATGGAATTTTCACGGCGCACTTCCAGCACCTCTCACACGCATTAACTTAAGCCTCACAACACCCCTGTGAGGTAGGTAAATATTATTATACCCATGTACAGATGGGTAAACTGTAGGCACAGAAAGGTTAAATCACTTGCCCAAGGTTACACAGCAACTTTCGTGGCAGAGCTGGGATCGAAACCCAGGAGTACTGTCACCCAAAAATCTGCAATGACTTTTAGACCGTGGCCACTTTCTACACTCGCTGTAAGAGACCATCTGACAAACACAACATTGCACAAATCCAATTAACTCCGCGGAATACAAAGTGCCTGGCTTTCAAACAGTTGCCTTGCTGCATGTGTCCCAAAGGAATGGGGAGGGCACAGGAAGGTTTATGCTCTCAAAAAAATTTTTTTTCTGTTCGCGGGGCTTGGTTTTTGTTTGGTTTGGTTTTTAGGTTTTTAGTATATGACAGGAAATGATATCCACATTATTTTATCAACAGTGACACTTTCCAATTGGGTGCTGTGCATGTCTGCATATACACTGAGGTCCAGATGGTTTATGCAGATTTATTTTAATTGCCACCAATTGCCTCCCTCCTCATCAGCGAAGAGCCAATGGAACATATGCAGCGATCCGTCATCTCATTTTCCCATTTTTCTCATTATCCCACTGCCTGAGCTTCAAGTAAGGAACAAGGGTGGAACACAGGCAATACCCAGCACAGCAGGAAGGCTCCTCCCTTTCTTCACATCACACCTCGACAGGAAAGAGTCACCACACCGTTATTCCCGAGTTCAAACACAACAGAACAATGAAGCGATTCTGAACGTGCTCATGGAGAATTAAGTGGATTGCAACAATCTCTAGCGGTACCCAAAGGTCTGGAAATGCGTTCTGCACACAGTGAAAGGTTTGCCCACGTCTATTTGGGATAGCCTCAAATCTCCTCGTTCAAACCAGGCTGAGATTCTCTGCACCAGAATACACCTGAGCACCAAGGAAAAAATAAAACCAGCAATCATAACCCTGGGAAAAGCACCATCCCCAAAGCCCCCAGGGCTTGAGGCAACTGCCAAAAGAACAGCATGCAAGCTCCAGCAAGCAAAGGGTCCACAACGGAGTTCACATCATCCCTACCGTCCTACACCAGCCACCTCAGCTTCTGTGGGGATTGGCATAGACCTTATTTTGTCATGGTTGTTTGGGTTTTTGTTTTCTGGTGGGTTTTCTTTTGCGGGACCACATTAGATCTGAACAGAACCCAGAGAAAAGCAAACCCAGTAAAAGAAGGAAAAATCCCAGGAAAGCCTGTCTCCACAATTTTTCGCTGACTCCGGCAGCTTCCAAATTGTCTCCTGCCCAAGCTGCCCAGCAAGCAGGCACTAAAAGGTTTTGCAAATGCACAGTAGTAAGTTTTCCTTTTCAAAGCACCTCTGAGCTTCAACGATATCATGCTGGACTAACCTCAGACCACATTTTCTTCAGGAGGTTTAGTCATGCTGCAGGTGTGCGAGTGACAGGTGTGACATGCAGGGGCCAGGGGTGGGATAAATTGTGAAGTGAATCTTGTGTGCACAAAAATACATCTGAAGAGCACGGGGTGATTGCACTCTGAAAGTCAATAGCGATGCTCCTCTCGCGAGCCAGGTTTTAGCAGACCATTCACTGAAGCTTGGATTTAATTTTGCCCTGTTTCATCCAGTCAGCTTTAAATAAAAATACATGCAAATGACTGCTGACTTTTGGCAGATGCGCAAAAGGACAGGGTGAAGCAGAGAATCAGCTCCAATCTCAAACACTAAAAATACATATATTTACACTTGAATTGGGTGTCTCACTTGCACTTTCCACTGGTAATTATTCACCATTGGCTCCTCTTCTGCAGTTCATACTGGATTTGCTGCAGATGAAAAATGCCTCGTGAGGGTGGCAAAGCATGACAAGGGCATGAGCAGGGACCTTGTAATTCCTGTGTTTCCACTGTTGGTTTGGTCTGGTCTGGTTGATTCCTGTCTCCGAATTAGCTGCCTATGGATGTGTAACACTATCACAGTAAACGTACCGTCCATCTGACATGGATGGAGGGATGGATGGGTTGACATCTGAGCCATAAAAGTGATGCTGTTTGCAAAACAACCTCATCGAAAGGAACAAAGTGAACTGAAAAATAACTTGTCCGTTGAATCAGGCAGAAAACAGAAAAATGCCGGATCAGAGCTGACCTACTCCAGCACGTCCTGAATCCTGGTCTGTGGCACGGAGTTACATCTTTATCAGGGAATTAAACACTTCCAGGATCCATTCTGGCCATGAAGCCAACTGAGGAGTGCTGGCCCCATCCTGACTCCTAAAATCTTCCACCCCTGATATGGAGCAGCTGCATCCAAACTGCCAGTTGGGGATGGTCTTTGGCCAGTGCCAGAGCCTGGGCAAAGCTGTGCCTGAGCCCAGGGCTCCTTGGAGTGGATCAAAACCATGCCAGGGAAGGTTTGAAGGATAACAGTCGGGATGGTGGAGCCCTCGTGCCTTGGCACTGCCCTGGCATGGCACAGTTGGCTGGTTTAGATGATCCCAGGGTGAATCCAGCAGCACCAAAGTGCCGGAGAAGTGGCACACAGATCTTGTGATGTGAATAAATACAGGCTCGACCTTCTCCATGGCAGTTTGAAAAGCTCCTCATGCAGTATCTTCTGGCCAGAAGGTGGGATATGGTATAGAAAAGGTAATGGGGAAAAGCTTGGGAGTTAAAATCAAAGTGAAACCAAAACAAGTCGCTGAGCATCCTGCAAAAGTGCACACACAAACAAAAAAAAAAAGCCAAAAAATAAAACAGGAGGAGAGGACGAGACTCTTAGCACTGGGATTAGTACCAATAGAGAGCTGGGGTAGTTTTCCACCCCAAGCTTTTGGCTTGGCAAAAGGCGCTGTTTGGCAACAAGATCACAGGTAATCCCAAAAGGAAATGGCCACCACCCCAAGCTGTCCACCAGGAACACGCTGGGAGTGCTGGCAGAGCACGTACTTTACGTTAAGGCTGTAATGAAGTCCTGAAAAAAAGAAACAGTTCTTCAGGGATGACACAGGCTCTCCCTGGAAATCCTTTACTAAACGAAGATGTCGGTGGATATCATTCAAAGAAAGGAGAAGCAGAGGCAGACAGTTCATGCAAGTAATGAAAGTCTTAACTCGCACTCCAGGCACCTGCCTTTGTTGTTATCCACACTACGAGCCACGAAGGAGGAGGACTTTGGAACAGGGATGTGTCAAGCCCTTGGTTAAGCTGGTTTGGTTGTGAGAAGTTAGCACTGTATTGAGAAGTAAGGACACTTCCAGAGTGTTTTGCCCCTCTGCTCCCAGCACGGGGCAGAGGTGGCGGCTGTTGGTGTGGTGGTGTGGAGAAAGATCCCGTTCCTGAGGGAAGGCAGGCTGGAGTTGCTCATGAGAGGCAACACTGAAGGGTTTCCTCCTCCTGGCACCTGGTGACTGTGCCTTGGCTCGTTGTCACTGTCCTGGTGGGAAGCGTCTGGCTGTTCAGTGGGTCAGTGATCAGCACCACATCTCCAGACCCCAAGGGTGATGAGTTTGGGGAGCAGGACCTTCCTATGGTTCTTCTGAAAAGGAGAATGCCACCTCCTGGAAAAACGGTCCCCGAGGAACAGCAGGGCTGTTTGCCATCCATTCCTTTCTCATGCTTTTGCCACGGAAATGCAGATGTGGGGAGGAGAACTCTTCATGCAAGCACCAACGGGAGCCTTTACATGGGGAACTGGATCCAGATAAGTCTGCACTAACATTAAAGGCAAGTCAAAAGAAAGTTCTGGAAGGAGAAATGCAGGCGTGTCTCTGGAGGATGGGCACCTCCATGTTTTTAGGGCTCAGCGGGGACAGCGAGTTCACTTCACAAATTACCTCTTTTTATGGAGACAGCACACTGATCAGGGGGGAAACAGGGTGAAATGTTAGTACGACACTTGAGAAGGGTCAGGCTGTGGGGCACAGACAATGGAGAAGGGAAATGAAAGCTTTTCACAAATATATATCAGTTCATGTGTGTGTATATATATGTGTGTGTGTGTGTGTGTATTTATGTGCACAGCAAACAAGGGACTGGGGAGTTAGATAGGGGATGACAGGACCAAATCCCTCCCTTTGCATGAAAATGTGACCATCACATTGGTTGTAATCAGAGCCCAGAAACATCTGCCTGAAATGGAGTTTGACTGGGAATTACAGTACCAGTGACAATTTGGCTTTGTATAAACTTTGCCGTGTGTCTATAGTTTGGCGTGAAGGAGTCCTGCCCTCCTTGAAAGGGACAGACACCAGTTAAAAGTTTCCTTTACAAAACAAAATGAAAGAACTGAAGAAACCCCAACGTTTTCTCAGAATACTGCAAAGGATCACTGATTGAAAAAAATGTTTCTCTTCAGGTATATTCAGGCGAAGAAAGCATTCAGCTTCTTTAAACTGTTATATAAAATTGGTACTAGTTTCTTTAAATACTATCATAATTAAAAAAACCAACTGATTCCTGAAATTAAAAAAAAATCATAATCATAATTAAAAAATATCCCCCCCATGCTGATCTTCTCTTCAGAATAGGTCAGCATGGGAGTTTTGCACCCTAGACAGTTACAGTATTTCTGGAATAAAAAATTGCAATTACACACAGAAAATACTACAGCATTCACTTAAAAATATCTCATTTTGTTGTTGTTGTTTTTCCCCTCCCAAGTAGAGGGATGGTGGGATTGAAAAGATGCCCTGAAACGGGAATATTCCTTTAAAGGAGCAATACTCTCGAAACGGAAAAAGGGTGTCGGATGGACGCAAAACCGGTGATTGAACTTCAAAAAAACCAAAAAAAAACCCCAAAAAAACCAAAACCACCAAAAAAACCCAAGAGATTCCAGCACAGAAACAGAATCCGGGAGAGAGGAGAATGTTCAGACACCGAGCGGGTTATTTGGAAATGTCAAGAACAACCCCACAGCCCTCGGTGGGACCGTCTGGGCTTTGCCAGCGTCGGAGGTGGCAGCATCTCCTGGCGGTGGAAGGCTAAGCTAAACCACGGCGCTCTTGCTACGCTCTTGGATTTCCTCTGGTTGTTGTTTCTCGCCATGTACTTACAGTAGAGGGTGACACAAGACAGTTTTTTATCAGCAGTTCCCCACACGTAACCGAGTCGAAGAATTTTCTCAGCTAAATCACAACAACAACATCAACGAAAATACAAAGCACCAAATCATCTCGAGACGTGAGTCAGTTTTACAGGTTATTACCGTTTGAAGAAGTTTTGTTGGTTGTTTTGTTGTTGTTTGTTTTTTGTGTTTTTTGTGTGTTTTTTTTTAATCCCGACTTTTTCATGTTTTGTTTTCCTTAAAAACAAAACAGAAACAAAACAAAAAATCAAAACCCAAAAATCCCCAAAATGGAACGAAGGATGCTTTACAATCACTTTAAGGCTCGCACTGAATGAGACATGACAGGTCTTACACGAGATTACAAATAATACATGTATGCCTTTCACAGCCTTAAAATGATACAGTAGGTCAAATTATTTTGCCAGTCACTGATCAAGTATTGTGCCTTTAAATTGACTCGCTTTTTGCTACCATGCTGAGTTTTATTATTACTGAAATAATTATTGGATACGTGGAAATGTACTTTTGGATCGTGTTTTTGGTTCGTAATTTCGATACTTTCTCATTTTCCAGAAATCAAGGTGGCAGGCCTTATTCTGGGCTCAGACTGTTGGTATTTGCTCCACTGGAGACAGTGGGGCTTTAGCACGAGCAGTTGTTGGGAACGAGATCAGATCCTGTATTTTCACACTGATCTGGTACAATCCCACATTTTTACAGGGCCCATTTCCACGAGGAAAACGGTTCCAGAGTGGGAGCACCTTTATAACACGACTCGGTCAAGGCTTGGCCCAATGGTGTTATAAATTCCTTGCCAAATTATCTTACAGACCTGATTTTGTCTTTCAGCTGTTGGAAAAGTCAAACTCCATTGGGGTTGTCTTGGCTTTGCTTTCTTATCTTTGCTTTCTTATCTTTAGGCATTTGGAGGGGATTTTTCTGCTAAATCCAATAAGAGCAACAGGATTTATTAATTTTTTTCCATACATTTCTCTCTTTTTGTTGTTGTTCTTAATTTTTTTTTTATTTTTAATTTTAAGGTTTGCATTTCACTTAGATGGTTGGTTTTTCTTTTGTTTTTTTTTTTTCCTGGCATATAATCATCAAAGAGTTTTGCATGAGAAAGGTGACAGTACTTAATGAAACTCAGCACCTAAGGGCATAAGGCAGTTGTAGGTTTGTTTGTTTGTTTTTTTTTTTATTTTTCAATCAGCACCAATCCCATAAATAATGTTCTACACTTGGTGTACGGTATAAAACTGATGTGGAGATGCCTCCTTCTCCACCTGTGAATCCTAGGTGTGGAAGTTGAAATACTGTTTCTTGTGTGTAAAAAACAAAAGAAAAGTTTTTCTTTTTGTTTTTACTTACAAAACATAGAGAATATCTTTTTTTTTTTTTTATACATACAGCAACCAGAAAGAAAGCTTATCTGAAGGTTTGTGTTTGTTTCATGATCTGTGTTTACCGTAAACAAAAATAAGGTCCCCTCTTTTACTTTTGCTTTAAGGAGCTTTAAAGTGAAGATTCATATTGTAGCAACTCATATAAGAGAGGTCCATCTCTATACCTAATACCTACAGCTGTGGGGGTGACATATTGGAGGATGTTGATAGTTCTTCTCAACCTCCTGTCTACAAAATGAGCATCCCAGGCAGGATATCTCTTTCTTGGGATGTCAATCTTAATGAGAGGCCCCTCGGGGGGATAGGGTCGCCCAGATGGAGTAGATGGTACCATTGCTCTCACCTGGAAAACGGGCAAGCAAGTGTCAGCTGTGAGTTCCTCCTGTTGCTCCGTGACCGCTCTGGTGGGCGTAGCCTGGGCCCCCCGGTACCCAGGGGTTTGGGGCGCCATGGGCTCAACATCGGGGGGCAAAGGAATGCCCCAGAGCAGCTCGGCGCAACAGGAGCTGGCAAAGATCTTAGCTCTTGGCCCCATGGGATGCAGCACACCATAATATAACAGCATCAAAGCTATCCCAGCAGCAAAGCTAAGAAAGACACAACACAGTGCTGGCACGGCATAGGAGTCAGTGGTGTCAGGATCTCTGTAAAAATACCAAAGGAGCGTCAAGGCAGCGTTCTCCGTCAGGACCACCGTGTAATACGCAAACATTCGGTATCGAGTCCGCCCTTCCTTGACATTAAACCAGCAGAAAATGTACACAATCCCTACCACCATGTTGAAGAGGATCTCCTCCCACTTAGACATGCAGAAATCTGTCCCACCATGGATGATCCAGAAAGCCATGGCACACCAATGGACCACTACAAAGATCCCAAAGTAGAGCTGGAAGATGGAAGCAAAGAGAGCAAAAGAAATAACTCGGGATGAGATGGTGAAGAGGCGCCAGAAGAGATGGATGAGGGCCCCTCTGTAGCTCATACTCTTCTTGTCGTCCCTAGAGTCCCGAAGAAGCTTGTGATAGGAGGCTAGCACCCAAGCCAGGGACATCAGGGAGGCCACAGAGGACACACCTGCCGGAAGACACACAGATCCACTGAGTTAGACAGGAGCTTTGGTGGAAAACATCATCTGCTCACTAAATTATTGCATCTGGGGCAGGCCCGGGAGCCTGAAGGTTCAACTCACGTCAGGTGGTCCTTACAGTCTGGAGGAGAGAAATACAGAGATATCAGTGTGGGAACTGGAAATGGCGATGTGTTCAGGAGTTCTCTGACTCCTTGTCCTTGTCTTCCTGAGCCACTGGATTGGCCACCCCAACCCAGCTCTTCTGACAGGGAACAGCTTCTGTTCCTGACTGGATCCACACTTGAGAGTTTGAAATCCAGATCCCACCTAAATGCTGCAGCCCAAGTGTGCGAGTCACTTTTTTGGAGAGAGGAGTCTCTCTTGGAATGCACCACGGCAAGAGCAGGGCTGTGTTCCCTGCAGCTGCATGGATTCTTTTTTTATTCTAAAATACTCTCATTTAAGCAACATTCCCATTGATTCTGCCTCACTCAGGAATCCCCATTTGCATTTGCCTTCGGGAAAAACAGATTTTTTGTCCCATGCAGATAAACATATAAATCCGGGAAGCATCAAGGCTCATCAATACCCTTGAAAGAGTCCCAAAACAAAGGATCTGGTCTCTCCAGCAAGTCCCCTGCCTTGTTTCCAGGATGGACACAAGACGTGTATTGGAGGTAGATCATCTCCAGCCTTTATGCATTTGGAAAACCAGCACAACAAGCAAACAAAAAGCCCACTTTACATCTCTCAACCAAGGGATCTGTATCCTAAGTAGAATCAGTCACTGAGCAAGGAATTCTTAAACTCAAACCTCAAAACAGAAGACAACCCTACTGAGATGGACTATGGCTCCTGAAACAGCTACTTCTGGTACATTTAGCAGGATGGAAAAAAATAAAGGAGGAAAAAAAAACCCTACAGAAAAAAAAGGCCAGAACTTTTCTTGAAGAGGGAAAAAACTTTAGGTCAAAAGTAAATAGAGTTCAACTGCAGGGCACAAAATCCAAGTCACAGCCATGTCAGGGAGAGCACAGCCTGCACGGGGGTCACCTTCAGCTCCCAACACACCCCACCTGCACCCTGACATGGGGCAGGGCACCCCATGATATTCCAAAGGGGCCTGGTTTTACTCTCCATCCCAATGAGCACTTAAAGAATTTATTTCCTGACATGGAGCCTGACATGAGGCAGAACATCCCATGATATTCCAAAGGGACCTGGTTTTATTCTCCATCTCAACCAAACTTAAACAGTTGATTTCCTCCAGAACACAAAACAGAGCCTCCACCACTCTTCGGAGGCTTTTAAAAATATAATTCCATTGTGATAACAAGGGTAGATTGAATGATTCATGGAGCAAAGCACCACAATAAAAATTAATTGAGAGATTCCTGGGAAAACAAAGAGCTACTGACATCTTATTCCTTTGCTCCCACTGCTGCTCACTGTTCTGCAGGTGAGGAAACAGATGACAGACCAAAATCCATATTTGGGAAGTTCAATAATTTGGTATCTGTGGTTAGATTGGGCCTTAGCCAAAGATTTATCTGGGAGCATCACCTTTAAAGTCCAAAGGAAAAACTGCTAATGGTTCCAAGCAAAACAAACAATAAGAAATGCCCCTCCACCTCTGATGTATAACTGGGAGATAAGTCCAGATTTTTTTGGCTTTTAATTCTTTAAGAAAATCCAAGGAATCTCTTGCTGCATCTGCTCAGAGTTAAACAGCTAAAATGCCTTTAAAAAGGTAAATTTCTTCTCCTGTTTCCTTTTCTCTCTGCCCACGGGGACCTGGCTTCCATGGGAATGCAAATAAGTTCCATAGGCTCCTCAGACCTCACCCTACAGAATTTATCTTGGTTTTGAGGAGCCCACTCCCCAGCATGGAGGGGTTAAATTTCTCCCCTTCCAACCTATCCATGTCTGGAGGAGAGGTGATGGAGAAGGAGGCCAGGAAGGATGGCAGACTCCAGCTCTGCCCTCATTGGAATTCTCACAGCTCGCAGAGTCCTCCAACACTACACCCTTACACCAACTCTTGAGTCTCCCTCTGAATCCCTTGTCCCTGGGCTCAAATGTGCATTAGAATTTCAGACTGAATTTTAAAAATCAGCAAACAGCAAAGCAGTGAGAGCAGTGGCCTTGTCCAAGAGAGAAGCTTTAGGCCACCAGTTTTAAGAAAATCCTGATTTTCCCCAAGTTTTAAGTCCTCACGAAGTAACACTTGCTCACAGGACTTGGGGATTCCAGCCAGAGGCTCACAGAATGGTTGGAGTTGGAAGGAAGCCCTGGACATCATCCAATCACTCTGCCAAGGTAGGATCACCTGGAGCAGGTGGCACAGGGACACATCCAGGTGGGTTTGGAATGTCTCCAGAGAGGGAACTCCATGCTCTCCCTGGGCAGCTGTTCCACTGCTCTGCCATTCTCAATGCAAAGTTCTTTCTCGTGTTCAGGTGGAACTTCTTGTGGTTTATTTTATGGCCACTGCTCCTCATCCTGTCACTGGGCTCCTCTGCAAAGAGTCTGGCACCATCCTCTGACACCCCTGGGAGGTGTTTATATGGATTACTGAGATGCCCTCCCAGTCTGGTTCGGACTGAACAGGCCCAGCTCCCTCAGTCTCTCCCCATAATGGAAACTTCTAAATATTGACTGCCTCATACTCAAGCAGATGCAGATTAGATTCATTTTAAACCTACAAGATGAGTTACGTTTATTAACAGTTAGACTTTATTAACAGTTTTTGGAAGGATGAGTCACTCCACAAAGTTTTGTTATAAGTACTGTTTGTTGCACTATCTCTTAGTTATTCAGTTTAAAAACTTTCCATCATTAGCAGGGAAAAAAATATGTCATTTATTGCCTTATTTTAGTGCTGTTTTACTAGAAACTTGTACAGCATTAGCTGTACCTGAACAGGGAAACTCAAGCAGCACCAACCCACAGGAGACAGATGTGTCAACCTGGCTTAAAAACGTTTCTGTTGCGCTCATTTATTCCAGAAAAGAGAGAGGAATAAAACACACCCGAAACAATCCCCCAGTTTGCACATAAAGGCCTCAGCTAATGTTTTTGGGGCAAAAGCCTCCACTAATCACAGCCCTTACTGTAAATTGCACAGAGCTGGCTCAGAGTGCGTGCGTTGAGTCACTCGCGCGGCACCGGGGCTGCTGACAGTCATCTGAACGTCTCCTCCAGCCAGCAGAGAGAGGCAGACACCCCCAGAAAGTGATTCAGCCTGTCCTGAGATCCGTGTGTGGGACAGGGAGGGGTTGACTCATGCTCCCAAGGTGTCTGACTCCATCCCTTGCCAGGGGACGTGCGAGTGCCAGCAGTCAGGCGGGATGAGGCCCCCCTTAAAGAACAGCTCATTGTCTCTTCATCCGCACCCCCATCTGAGGGAGGCAGTGAAGGATCTCTGGACATTTTGACATATTTTTGCCGTGGTTTAAAAGTTCACAGCTCTTGTGCTGAATGTGAATTTTGGCACCCCGGCGGTGAGCAGGATCTGGACCTGGGTGTTGTAAGGGGGGAGATGTGTAGGTGGATCTCAGCAGGAACCATGGAGTGATGTAAAGACTTTTACTTCACTCTTACTTCTTGCTGTGTTTCCACAGAAATTATTCCCTGGCTCTTTCATACAGACCTAAATGACACAGCACTTTTGTCACCTTGACCACAAGTTTCCCATTCCCAACTTTCTAGCCTGTGACACCTTCACACAATTTACAACTCTCACAGGCCGTGGGATAAACCATCCCTGTTTTTCCTCCCACCCTCTCCAAATCTTATTTCTAAGCAACTGCAGAGATCTGTTCAGTCAGAACTAAAACAAAAAGGTCCTGGAAAGTTGGCTCACATGAGCAGTAATGTTTTGTTTTGATTCTGACTCTGGCACATGGTGACTGACGCACCTTCGTGGAGCACGGGTAGGTTTCAACTCCTTCCCGAGGTTTGTTTATCAAAGGGATGGGGTTGAGTAAACACTGAAGTCACTTCAGAAAAAGCCCACTCCCACTCCTCCCACTCTGTTCTCAGTCTTGGGAGTGGAACATCCCCACATCTCTGTAGCCACTCTCGAGCCAGCAGGAAATCAGCTGCTGTGGGGCTGATTCCCTGTGGCTGCAGCTCTGGGATCTGCATCCCACCTGCCCATAACCAGCCAGACTGGCATGGGCTGCGATTCTCTTCAAACCTCTCTGCCCCAAGAAGCCATGAGTGACTCACAGTCCAAAGTCAGCACCATCAAGGAGTCAATCCCTGTGTCTTGAGTGACACAGCACAAGAAATAACCCCCCAGATTCCTTTAGGAATGAGTCCTGAAGTCCCTGCAGTGAGACATCTCCTCACCTACACTCAGCACAGGGAGGTAGAGCTCTATAATGTCCCATTTGACAGATGAAGCACCGAGATTTGAAGGATTTACCCAAGATCTCATCCACAATCCAAGCTAAAGAAGGGAATTGGTCTCCTCCACATCACCATGTGCTTTACAAGGCATTTCAGACAGGATTCAGCTCCTGCTATAGAGACTCACCCCAGGGTGTCTGAGGTTCAGTGATGCCTCTGCTCAAAGGAGGATCAAGGCTTAGTGCAACCTTCACAGGTGGGAACCCAGCAACCTCTGAGATGCTTTAGGATATTCCAGACCTCCATGTGGAGCTGCCAGATGTGACAAACTTACATATAGGGGACAAGAACACTCCTGAGCTGGGAGCTGGACTGAAGGAAGGCACTCAGGGCTTTTCAAATGACACCAACTGAGACTCAGAAAACATTCTGCCTTTCTCGGGAGAGCTCATGATCCCTCTTCAATGGCAAACACAGAGTCTGTGCACCAGGAAATGGTGCAGAGAGATGAGAAAGCAGTGGGAAATACAGCAGGTGTATAAAAGTTAAATTTCTGAGAATGTCAGACCAAGGAATAGATTGTCTGAGAGAGGGAAACAAGAGCTGTTGCTTTGGATCATGAAAACATGGGTGGACTTGAGTATAATGCAGACAGTGTTCTGATACCAGAGGAGAGGAGCCTGAACCACTCTGAGCTCAAGAGAAACTGCTGAAGCTCACAGGGACACCCTGAATTTCATCCTGATTTGGTTTTCATCCTCTGGTCCAGAAAAAGAGAAGGTCACAGATTTGTAATGAAGCTCTTCGGACAAAGCCCCATCCACACGAAGGAATCAAAGCAATGGCTCCCCTTAAATTGCCATTGCTGCTTTTTTAGCCCAGGAACAAAAGCAGTGCAGGGAAAGCCATCCCTGTCTGTCTGGCCTATTCCTGCTATGCAGTAATGCAGGATTTTACAACCAGTCTAAAAGAAAAATCACAAACACACACACACACAGACAGATATACACACACAAATGAATAATTAAAATTAACAATATACCCATTTTGGCCTTACTCTCAGTGTCATCCAGCTGAGGAGAGAGGTTTTTATCTAGGTGTAGGTACAGTTCCCATCACAAATCCAGCTGCATGTTTTTGGCCGCCCAAATAATTTGGATGCAGTTGCTGTAACACATTCCCTGAGCATTTCCTGTGCTGCCTGTCCCTTTAACGTTGAAAGTGACGCCTAAACAGTGCTCTATTTCTTTTTTGACATTAATTCTCCTTAAGACTCTACTAAAACAAAATGGGAAGATACCAACATTTCTCCTGGGTGAGCAGGACAGCAAATACCGAGCGTGACACGAAACCTTCCCTCAGCCCCTGTGCAGAGGCAGCTCTTGCTGAATGCCAAGTGCCACGTTCCAGTTCATCCCCATCCCTGGCTGGCTGCTCAGCCCCTGTGCTGTGAACCCTGTCATCCTGTTTTCCCCTTTGGGTGGCACGTTCCTCCCTGAAGCTCGGTAGGAGACGAGGAACAGGCTTTCATTTTGATGCACACAGAGTGAAAATGCATTTATACACAAAAGAGATCAAGCCAGATCCTGATTTTGTAACAACAGGGCCTGAAACTCACCAACCCCCCTCTTATTTTTTAATCTGATTTAATTTGTTTGTGTCAGAGTAAAAGGGGTCAGAATCAGACCTCAGGTCTGATTTTCATTGTTTCCTGAGGGATTTTGATGCTTGATCTTTCTTTATTCTTCCCCATCAGAGAAGGGAATGACTTGTGTCTTTTTCCCTTCATTTTCCCTCTTTATTTGTCTCTTTGAACATGGGAAAATATAGAACATTGACAATATATAAATAATGAAGGGCTGCAGAGACCATTTTTCCTCACTGGATTTCACTTCCTTAAGCAGTTTCTCCAGTGTGCCACCAGTCCAGTATGGCAGATGAGAACTATTCCACCTACGGTGAACATAATTCAAAAGTCTGACCCAGGAATGGCCTCCTGGAAAGACCAGGGATGAAAATTCAGAGCTTGACACTGGGGAGACTGGGAAGAGATATCACATCAGTGTCCCATCCTTTGCTCTTTTCTGAAAATATTTTGGTTTCATGTGGCAAGGGGTGAATTTCTCATCCTCAACACCTGCTCCCTCTCTAGAGAGCTCCTTTGGGACCTTCCTCCAGGGAATGTCACATCCCCATTCTCCCCAGGATCCAGCTCCCACAGGGCACAGCATCACCAGTCCATGCAAAAACTGCTGGTGGCTGGGAAAGGCAGAAAACAAAGGTAACTCCCTCCAGGGACAGATTTCCAAGCAGATCTGGATAACAAGCAAGTCTTCAACCACCAAATCCCACCATAATCCCACACAAGGCTTGTGTGGAGTTTCTATACAGGATAATCCATGTCCAGGCTGGCACAAGGAGAGCTTTTCCACATTAGACCCGAGGCACATCCATGTTCCCAAACACTGTGAGAGAATCCATGTCAAGGCAGCTCCAGGACAGCTCTGTCACTTGGGGAATTGCCCTCCTGCCCCTCGACAGTTAAAGGCTGGCTCATGTCCTGAAATGTTGCATCCTGACCCCTTTCCTTTTGCTAAATTAAGATGTCCTTGGTGACCCCAGAGATGCTGAATCCCTCCTTAGTTCCTCTCCCAGCCCAGGACTCAGCACTCCCTTGAGGAAACGTCCACGGGGTCACCAGGGATTGAGTTCCCAGAGGCCTTGCTGTCCTCCCCTTTCATCCTGCTGCCTTCCAGCTGTCCCCAGTGCCCCTTTTCCCTGCTGCAGGAAGAGGTGGCCACACTCGTCTGATCTCTGCTCTCATTATCTGGCTGCCTCTGCTGTGTCTCCTCCTATTCGCGTCCTCTGTGAGCTCGGGCACTCAAACCAGCTCCGACCCTGCAGCCATCCAGCCTTGGATCTCCTCCTGGATGCAAGCCAGACACTGATCCTGCTGCGGGAGGCACGAGCTCCCCGGGCCAGGCAGAGATGGGATAATCCACCCTCTGTTTGGGATTGTCCTGGAATGACCTCTGTGAAGTGCCAGTCTCCTGTTGGAAATGTCGGCCATCGCCCACCACACCAGGATTGCAAAGCTCCCCCCTGTTTTAAGACCCTCTGTATGGAGCTGTCCTGTCCATCATGTGCCTCAGGGTTTATTTCACCCCAGGAATGCTGGCTGAGATGTGGGATGAGCTGTCTGGAAACGCCTCTGTCTCTCCATTGACTCTTCCTGGTGAATCAAGGAACGGTCTGAGGGGGAAGGGACCTTAAAGCTCATCCAGATCCAACTCCCTGACATGGGCAGGGACACCTCCCACTATCCCACATTGCTCAGGGTCCCATCCAACCTGGCCCTGAACACTTCCAGGGATGGGGTTTGAACTGAACTAACCAAAGAAGAAGTGGGTATTATGGACAGTGGGTGACAGTGGTTTGGCATCCACCAACTCCCCACAGGAGCTCAGAGGGGAACACAGAGTCTCAGCAAGCTGAAGAGAGGAGAAAGGAGGATTGATGGAACCTTTTCCTGGCTCTAAGATGAGCAGAAGAACCCAAAGTGGCTCCTGCAGAGCAGAAGTTGGTAGGCCCAACATGATGTGGGCAGATTCAAGTGACACAACACAGTGAATTTATACCTCTGAAACCCCAGCAGGGAAAACAACCCCCCAAAACCCTCCTGATGTGAGAAGGGTGCCATGGTCAGCCAGAGGACATCCTGGAACAGCCAGACAAAGTTATCAACATCCTCAAGGATAGAAGAAAGACAACATCCCTCTGTTACATCAAGAAGAAGGCTGGTCTCAACAGGCCTGTGTGTACACAGCCTTCATCAGCATGAAAAATCCACTTTTTGCTGTCCATAACAGTCTTGCCCCTTTGCCAGGATGCTGACTGCAAATATCTCAGATTTTACCTATTTATGTAGAGAAAGAAGCTGCTGACAGCTGTTCCAGAGCTGGAACATTTCTGGCAGCACTCAGGGGAAAATCTCAGTCCCTGTGTAGGCAGAGATCCACAAAGGAGTCTCACCTCACTTGGCTCTCTGAGGCCTTTGATCCTGTGTGGTGAATTGTCACATGAAAACCAACAGAGAGGAGAAGGACACACCTAAAGAGAACCTGGTGGTGGTATCTGAGCCCCAAATGAGAAGCAGGATTATTTCTTGACCTGAGCCCAACTGGCAGAATCTGCAATACCCATGTTATGTTAAACTCCCCCTGGAGTTGTATCCAATCTGCCTGATGGGAATGGTTCCTGGACTGTGTGGATTTGTTTTCGCATGCCTGGGAAAGCTTTGGGAAAGGTCTGGCAGGCAAAACTGTACCAGAGACCAACTCAGCACAATTACCTGGGTGCCAGTGCTTGGGCTCCAACACTGTTTGCATTACAGGTTGCATTATAGACAAAATCTGATCCCAGTCCTCTGTTTATCACAACCATGGTCAAATAATCCTTTTCATCATGTTAAAAATAATGTGGAAGACCTTTGGCTCAACTCCTCAATGCCTGGAGATGAAGCCTCTCATATTATCAGATTTTCCAGGCTGGGCAAAGAAAATGAGTCCAGGTGGCTGCTGTGTCTGGACAGCTCTGGGGAGCCCAGGCAAGGCAGGTAGAGCTTAGGTAAAGTGTGATACAGATGTGGGGACATCTTTCTGCCAGAAAAATGTTATTTTAGCAGGGCAGGGTAATCCTTCCAGGAATCTGGTCTCAGCTATGGTCCCAAAACTATGCCAGAGAAAAATGTCAGTGTGAGTCCATTGCTGGAGCTAAAAGCAAATCCTGCCTTGTGCAGAGCAGTCTCTTCTGAAACAACCCCACCCAGAGCCCCTGATGGGACTCCAGTGATGGAATTCCAGGAAATGGTAACACAGAAACTCCCTTTTCAGGGGGAACAACACATGGCAGGTGTTAAAGAATTCCATTCAGAAATTTGGAATGAGTTTGGTGATTAGACTCAGTCCTAAAGTGGTTGGAGGCAATCAGGGAGCAGAGAGACACACACGGTCTTACTTCTGGAGTTCCTGTTGGTGTGGCAATAATGATATAAAATTATTTATAACATGGCACAGTTCAGTTTTAAACAGCTCTTCCATTTTGAAGCTTCTCCTAAATATTAAGAAAATGGGATGAAAAGAATTCACTGTTTTCCTTTCAGCAAAAGCAGATTTTCTTTTTCTCACAGAGAGAAGCCCCACTTCAGCAGATGCTCCTTTGAGGGTGTTCATGCAGAACAGTTCTTTCCTTTGTGATTTTTGGAATCAGAAATCTTATTATCCTTACTGATGGTGTTTTCTGTGTCAGTGTGGGGCCACATGGATGGCGTTTCCAAATAGAAGAGCTGCTGTTATCACTTAAATTGGGGTTCACGTGGACCAGTAACCCACATTGCAGGGTGAAGAATCAATGCCAAAATCTCTCTAGGACCTTCCCACCATCCTCGAGTTCACCTTTTCCCAGTTTCACCTCTTCCCAGTTTCACCTCCAGAGATCCCTCAAATCCCTGACTCTCATGAGTGCAGGGATGAAATTGAAGCTGAGAGAGAGACTCGGAACCAACAACCATGTGCATCTCTGTCTTCTAATGACCCACAGACATGAAAGAGAGATGGTCTGCTCTGAGCTTGCTCTAAATCCCTCCAGGCACCAATCACCTGGGTTAATTCTGCATTAGAAATGTGCTGGGAAAGCAGCAGCCAGGATTTCCCGGGCACAGATTAGCTTGTTTGGAAATAGAGCATGAGAACTGCTCTCCGTGTCTATTTTTGTCAAAAGCTGCCTGAATTGCCACTCTTTTCAGGCCGAGGTGCCCTCTTGCACAGTCATCACTGTAATTATAAAGACTTTTGAGTTAAATCCCCGTTAATCTGAAGCCTTTAAGTGCTGTCTCAGAGTGACACTGAAAAAAGAACCCCACCTGAGCCCCTACAAGTGAACAGCCGCAGACGAGAGGATGTGAAGCTCCTCGAGGGACCTGGAAATGCTCCACCAGGATGTTCTGGAAACACCTCCACCAAGGACAGGATTTAACTCTGTGCAAGCAGAGCAAAATCCCTCTTTGTGGGCAATGTTAGAAGGCAGGGGAGTCACACAAACGTGGCTCAACCCAACAGGAACACAACCATCTCTAGAAACTTCCACTGCTATTTCCTGTTGAGAACTTGGGTTTTGTCCATTTGCTAATTAAAATAGCCTTTCTAAAACAACAGGCACAAAAACTCCACCCCAAACGTGGTCACTTCAACTGGTGAGAATAAGATGGCAAAATCCAAGAGGGGATATTCATGGAGGAAAAATCACATTTCACATTCAACAGCTGGCTCTTTGTGAAGGGCACTTTAGTTACAGCTTTTCGTGGCCAATTCTTTGCTAAGATTTTTGGGTGTATCAAATCCAGCAGAGCTGCTTCCAGTTTGAATACTGAAAATGTCAGAAGGAGCCTTCTACACTGAGATTTTTCAGACCTAATGATATTTGGACTCTACTTTTAGGAACACTTAGAAAAGAAACACACCTTGAGGAACTACTGGAATGCACTGAAATGGGGGAGAAAAAAACACTTTTGCTAAGAAAAACCACACATGACTCCATTTAGAATAAAATCTTTTCTGTGTTCTGGGTAGGGACGGTTGGCACGAAACAACAGGACTGCACAAACATGTACAATATATGTGCATTTTAACACTGCAATTTGACATCTGTTACAGCACTTCTATGCTGCCATTCCTGTTGGTGTTGT
The DNA here is from genome assembly GCA_025920805.1 of Petroica traversi. Lineage (NCBI taxonomy): Eukaryota > Metazoa > Chordata > Aves > Passeriformes > Petroicidae > Petroica > Petroica traversi. Next base: position 15,782,372 of record JAHLSL010000038.1, on the reverse strand, counting down.
TATTGTTTTAATTTGGATGAGAACCGCAGCCTTTGGGAAGAATGTAAATCTGCCTACCACAAGTTGAAAGGATGTTGTGATCCTGCAAGTGGGGGCTAAAATACTCTGAAAAAGAGAGGAGCAGCACCTCAGTGCAGGAAAGGAAAGCCCAAGGACTTCAGAGAGCAACCACGAGAATCCTTTTTTCCTTAGCACAGATCTGGGGCAGCTTTGGACCAGAGATCAGCAACTAAGCCAAGCCTAATTCTGTTGACTGCTAAACTCTGTCCCAGCCTCTGAAACAGTGCTTGGTGGGAATTGTTCTTGCCATCACCTGAGCCAAGCTTGGGAATTGTTTGGGTTGGTGTTGGCTGCCGGCAGCTGAAAACGTGCCAAGGGCTGTGCTGATAATTGAAGCAGAGGATGAACAAGATCTGGTGGCTGTGCCCGTGTTCTGATGTGTTTTGGTTTAGCAGCAGGGATGAAACCCAGCAGACTTGGGAAAGCAACATCTCCTGCCAGGGCTTTGTGAGGGAACCTCCTGCTAAAAACACAGCTCCCATGGGAGTTCCTTGGAGAGGAGGTAACATCAAGGCAATGCTTCAAAGGGTCTGTGACAGCACCAAAGAGGGATCCTGCAAACCTCCTCTGCTAGATGGCTTGGCCTGGACACCGAAAGCCTGAAGACAATCAGGGAAATAATTTCATCCCAGTTCTGGGAATGCTTTTGGCCTGATGGGAAAGAGGAACTGACCCAGTTAGGATCACACTCACTGGCCAAAGAAAGAGGTCTCCATCCAGAGACGCGTCAGCAGTGCCCACTTTGTGACCTTACGGTCCATAAACCCCTGATGTTGGTGTAGGGACCCTTTGGTGGAACTGCCTCAGCACAATCCCAGCGGAGGGGACCGGTCTTGGGAAAAGAAGGAGCATCTCAACGTTCCTGGAGAGTACTCAGGGCTGGCATCAATGAGGCGAGTCTGGCAGAGCGCTCCTGTGAGGGGGAGTGACAGAGTGACAAAAACGGATGTGGTGCAGCTGGTGCTGTCTCGCAGTGGGGTGGCTGAAGGCAGCGGGGACACTGATTTCCAAGGATAACAGCAGGAAACTCTTCCTTCCTCTGCTTCCCACGTTTTGCACACTCTGCAAAGACCCAAGCGATGGGTTGCAGGCCAGAATTTGGCGTCCACACATTAAGCCATGCTCGTCCTGGCTTTTCTCCTGGGTCTTTTTACCTTTTGTTAACATTTTTTGGGACTTTCGTGTACATCAGACTCCTGTGCCTGGTGGCCGTCCCCCCTCAGTGACCCTCTGTGTGAAGATGTGGATGTTCTGAGGGCACTGAGAGCATGAGGTTGGTCAAATGCCACTTAGGACGTCTCCTTTCAGGAGATTTCTACTGACTCAGTAATTTTGCTGCACGCCCGGACTCAGAACTGTCACCCCAAGCTAATCATTAAAAAACAATTAATAGTTTCTGAAACAAGAGAATTCTTTCCTTCAAAACTCAGCAATTTTGAGTTGCATCAACCTGAACTGTTCCACCTCCATCAGGGGCTGAAGCCCAGAGTAATCTGGCATCTTCTCCATGGTTTTTTGCATATCCCAGAGGCCTTGTTTATCCATGCTCTCCAAGATGCCTGATGAGAACCCCACAGAAGAGCAACTTGAAGCTAAAAAGAATTGAATTCCCATTCACCTACCAACAGCACCTTTTCCTATGCTCTAATCCCAAACTTCCATGAGAGGTACTTCCAAAAATTCTGCAGCACGAAATTACCCAAAACACTTCTGAATTTCCTGCCTGGAATCTGCCTGACAAGAACCCAAACCTCTCTCCACGCCTCGGTTTCCTGGCTGGCCCCCAGCTCCCGGGAACAGCATGAGCTAATGCTGGTGTAGTGCTCTGATGATGTAACCCCTTCCCAGCGATTACCACAGTCTGACAAAGCCTAAAATTGGCAGCCCTGGCCCCCTGCCAGCTCTGTCCCGTGAATGGTGACTCATCTTTCCTGGCTGTGCCGTGTCCTGTGTGTGACGGTGACACGTGGTCCGGAACAGACGGGCTTTCATCAGCGCTCCAAAAATAAGAGCCAGAGACATGGCAAGGTGCTGGACAGGGAAACTGCAGGTGGGGATGGGCAAAGGGATGACACCTCTCTTTGGGCCGGCTCCAAATCCCATTGGAAAAAGGAAAAAAATACCCCAAAAAATGCTGTCCCTGGCTCTGAAGGCTCCCGGATCCCACGGCGCTGGGACAATACGGCTGATGATGGGACAAGCTGTCCCATGCCAGCGTGCCCGAGGCTTGGCCTGCTCTCAGCATGCCAGAGCGAGGTGTCCTCGGGGCCACTGCCAACTGTGGAGATGGCTTTTTGACGCTGCTGAGAGCTGGCCGGGGACCAGCAGCTCGTTTCCAGCCGGGCACCAAATTGCTCCCTGTCATCCGGCTTTGGTGGGAAGCAGGGGAAGGCAGGAACAGAGCCATATGCCCCAGTCTGGCAGAGCACTGGAGTCATATGAGTGGCCTCCCAGGCGAGCTGCTTGTGAGTTCAGAGCTATCTGGGCTTCCTTGGGCTGCTGGGGAACGTTTAAAGGGAAACTGGGGTGGAGTCAGGACAAATTTTCCTCCCTGCCTGGCAAGCACGCGACTGTTGGGGTCTTTTTCCCACATGGCATTTTCTGCTGGTGCCTCTTCTGTCACAGGAAACCAGGGCTGGCTGATGGATGTCTCCAACTTCTTTAAATCTCCAAGGGATGACGTGAGAAAAAAAGGGGGAAAAAAAAGAATATATGCCTTTGGGCAAAGTTTTAGCATCTCTTTTTTCCTCATGATCTGTCTCAGAACTTTAGCCAAAGCCCAGGGTGTGACTCTGGTAGATCTTGTCCTCACCCCATCTCCTGTTGCTGAGGACTTCACAAGGCAAAGATTTCTTTAGTCTTACAGTGAAGTTCTTTCGGTGGATCTTAGGAGAAATACATCAGTCAGGAAGAGGATTTCTGCTTTTCAGAAACAGGACTTGCAGCATCTGCAGATGCCATGTTGGATTTTGCACTGATCCCCACGGGATCTGGTGCTTGTGTAGAATGAACCCTGGTTTATTTATGGGGTTATGGGACTCTGCATAAATGGGGACAGTTTTGTGCTGTGAGGTCGCAGAGATTGGAATCCTGTTTGAGCATTGTTGAACACACCTGCTTGGCCCAGGCCAGCACGCACTGACTTTTAGTGCTCCTTCAAGCTGTTAAAAAGATGAATTTTTACATCTCATGAGTCTCTTCTCCACTTTCATTAGAGACACTGGGATTTTATTCTCTTCAGTTATGCTCAGGCAAGTGTTGATGTCATTTGAAAATCACATTTTTGAACACCTACAGGCTGGACATCCCTTTCTAACTCAGTTGACCAGCTGAGCCTTCTAAACTAAGTGACAGGGAAAATCTTCTTTAGTTCGTCCTTGCTAAAAAGGATCACAAATGATAATAAATGGTCTCTAGACATGATACAGAAGACTGAGAACAAGATAAAAAAATAGGACTTTGCTTTGGAAAGGACAAAATTATTTGCAAACTCTGCAGCCAGCACACATCTATACCTCAGATATCTGAAACCCATTTTAATGCCTAACTTGTATCACCCTGCTTAAAAAAAAATAGTTAATGTTACTTTTTCTTAAATACATGAGCAGCTTCAGCCTATTTTTGAGGGCTGTGGAGAGTGCAGACACCTCCCAAAATTCCAGAGATTTCAGCAGGACTTTGCAAAAGGAAGGCTTATGCTGCAAATCTCTTTCAGATCGACTGCAGGGTTATCGAGGGGGTGAGCACAGCATCTGTGGAGAGATGTGGCTTTTTTTGGAGGGGGAGACCCTATGCTGAAAACTGCAGCCTCATGCAGGCAGAAATCTTTGCCTGAAGAACTCATGACACAAGTGGAAGGACGTTGGGGCTTCTGCTAAATCTCATTAAGCCTTAAAGAAGCCATGTGAAAAAAAAATAAAAATTAAGTGAAAGCAAAACCTCTTTAAGAGGAGATTTATGCCAGAAAAACTGGAATCCCTCTCACCTCCCTGCCTGCCTAGAGGTTGGGTGTCTCCTTTAAGCTGGTTTGATCTGCTCCTTCCCACTCAGCGTGGAGGAAGCGGCACCTCTGCGGGGTGAAGTGGGTTAAGGATGGTTTGTTCTGCAAGGAGTGAGGTGGATTATCTGCTGGGAGTGATTATGGCAGGAGGATCTGGGTTGCTGGGCTTTTTCTGTTGTTAATGTTACATTTTCCCCTGCAAATATGGGATTTCAATTAGGGGGAATCCTCTGGCTGTTGTTGCCCAGGAGCCTGAGAGATGGACACCATTCAATCCTCTCCTAAACCCCAGGCACAGTGAGGGTGACTGAGGGACAGTGCTGCACCCTCTCCACCATCCCATCCCCTCCTTCATCCTAACCCTAAAAGCATCTCCCAGCTTCTGTCCAGAATCCCTGGAGAAAGGAGCTGCTGGAGGTTGAGCATCTCATCCCACCTCTTTCATCTGCTTGGGACATGGGCTGATCCATGTGTTGGTGGATCAACTTCCTTTCTCCCTCACCTTCAGGTGACTCTGGTTTGGGCTCACCCAGCTGTGGTTGTGGCAGATGAATCCTTCACAGAGGGCCTGCCCACCAACCCCAGCACCTTCCATATGGATATTCAGGAGCTGGTGTTGTTCCATTTGCTCCAGCGACCAAAGAATTCCAGCTCAGGCTCTCAGCATTCCTGATGGAGAACATGGAATTTTCAGCTCTTTTCTCTCCATGCTCTTTCCTGTTCTTCCTCAGGCAAGGGCAGCTGGGCTGGGATCTGCTCTACCTTGTGCTGGGGATGTGATAAAGGAATTCATCCTGACCCTCATGAAACCCCAGGGATCTTGTCCCAAGCTTTTGTGAGGCTGAGTCTTGACCTCAAATTCCAGCTCCAGGACTTCATTCCCACTTTTGGGAGAAACTGCTCCATTCTTTGAGTGCTGAAGGAACAAGAGACACAGGTCCCACCCAGCCCTCTCACACAGGCAACAGCCAGAGTCAAATAATTCCTGCAAGGCTTGATGAGGTTTTTCTTTCTTCCACTCGCCCACCAGATTGAAAGCCAGGAAATTAAGCATTATCCTGATTGTATCCCTTTGTACTCATTCTTCCAAGATCAGCCCTTCCTGCCACCATGCTGGGTGGCAGAAATGCTTTGGAGAAGATGCTCTGGGTCTGAGTAAAGACCTCCAGGGTGTTCACTCTTCTTTCCCCAACATCTCTCTTAGCACAGGAATCAGGAGACAAAAGCAAAACCTACTATAGCCATTCCAATAACTCCCTTTCTAAAGCTGCTTAAATAGAAGTTGAGCTATTTGGGGAAAAGTGAAGCCTGGGCTTGGCATTACAACCTAAAGAGCAGAGAGGCTGGGGCTTGGAGGAGGGATCACAGGAAATGGTGAACTGACCTTGTCTGGCACTAAATGAATCCATCGGGGTCCGTGGGGATGTGTGGACGCACCTGGAGTCTGGACACAACAGCAGGGGCTCTACCTGGGTTTTTAAGCCCTTCCCAGGGCCGTGCATCCCTCAGGGACGCAGAGGATGCTGTCCCTGTTTAAAGGCAGACCTGGCCCCTTCCTGTGACCAGCCATGCTCCCACAGACTCCATGAGCCAGGAGAGACTAGATTTGATTTTTAAACACACTGCCTTCCCTAACAGCACCCACCTCCCTTTGCTTTCCACCTGCTTTGAGGGGAAAAAAAATAAAAATCTTTGATGCTCCCTTTCACAACGGCTCATCTCAGCATTTAATTTGTTTTTATATAATTACGGACCGGCCACGAGGAGGAGGAGGAGGAGGGAGAGAGAAGCACTGCACGGGCATGGAGGAGCTCTAGGAAACCTCGCACCGGGGTCGAGGAGCGCCGAGCCGGCTCTCATCCATCAGCGCCCGCATCCCTGGCACGGCGGGGAGGGATGCAGGGACAGAGGATGCGCCGGGGACCCGGCGAGCTCGGCTGCTGGAGCGTGGCAAGCACAGAGCCCTCCGGGGCTCGGGGAGGCAGGAGGGGACGTGCGCTGCCTCGGAACAGAGCGCAGCCGGCTCGGAACTGCAAAGCCCGGCGAGGGAGGGCACGGGGATGCTGGAAAAAAATAAAAATAAAAATGATGCGGCTCGTTCAGTGGATGAGGCAGCCGTGCCTGGGAAGTGGCAATGTGGAAGAGGCACGGATTTGGAAGCCTGGAGGGGGGGATTATTCTCGCAGCACAACGGAGGCCACAAACTTCACCAGGGCGATCTGCAGAACGCCCTGGCAAAGCTCCTGGGCTGCGATTTTTGCCTTTTCAGCCGGGCTCATAACGTTGGGAGCAGCAGGAAAAGGGGGCTGGCCAATGTGAGCTGTTCGAGCAGGAGTTGTAGAAAGGCATATTCATCATGTCAGCACTTGGGAGGCCTGGAGAGCTCGTGATGAGAGGTTTCAGGGAAAAGACTGCATAAACAGGAGGAGGGAGGCCTCTATAAACAACTGTGATGGACATGCTGGAAGCACGCAGGAAAGGGAGAGTGGCTGGGCTTCCTGATGCTGTAGATGGTGGTGACCTTGGCAAAACCAAGCAAAATTCAACCCCAATTTCAGTTCCCACCTCGGCTCAGAAATGACAGGCCCCAAGCAGGCTGTCTTTGGGAAGCTGAGTGTCAGCCCTGCTGTGTGCATTGAGCAGGGCCTGAATAACCCAGCAATCCCACTGCTGGTCCTTGGAAAGGACGATTGTCCCTCAGGCTGGTCACCCCCAGAAAGCCAGCGTGGCCATGGGCTGGCAGAGCTGCTCGTCCCAGGCCTGGGACAGGGCTGTGTCCCTTTCAGCTGGGACAGACACCCCATGGTCACTGCAATGATGGCACCGGAATTAGCAAAATATTCCCTGTTCTGGCTTCCAAGCCTCATCTCATCTGTCTGTCTTTGAAAGTTCCACTACATCCCTGTCCCCACACAGTCCCCTCCAATGCCTTCCCCTTCTCTTGTCCCGGGCTTGGTGAGAACCATGGTACCAAAAACAAGACCTTAATTCCTGGGCACTCATCAGAAAATGTCCTACAGCATTTAGCTCTTAAAAAAACCCCCTTTTTTACACTTGCCACCACCAGAGCATTGCACAGACATTAAACCATTTGTCCTCACAACACAAACTCAAATCTGACCAGTTTTATCACCCGACTTATGCAAGGAGGGAAACTGAGGCAGGGAATGGTTGTGTTTGCCCAGTGCCAGCCGCAGAGCCAGCCTGCCTCCTCCTGACAACACCATCATTCCTTCAGCCTGGACTGGGCGTGGAAGAGCTGAATCCCATCTTTTCCTCCACACCACCTTATTTTTTTATGTATTTTTTTTTCCCGCTCAGAGGAAGGAGCAGAAATTTAACCCAGCAAAAGCAGCACAGATTTGCCCCAAAGCGTCACCCCCTGACTTCCAGCCAGGGCTGAATCCCATCTTTTCCTCCACACCGCCTTCTATTTTTTTTTATATTTATTTTTTCCCCCCGTCAGAAGAACGAGCAGAAATTTAACCAAGTGAACACAGCAGAGATTTGTCCCAAACTCTCACCCCCTGACTTCCAGCCAGGTCTGAATCCCATCTTTTCCTCCACACCACCTTATTTTAATTTTTATTTATTTTTTTTTCCTGCTCAGAGGAATGAACAGAAATTTAACCCAGCGTCACCCCCTGACTTCCAGCCAGGTCTGAATCCCATCTTTTCCTCCACACCGCCTTATTTTAATTTTTTTTTTTTCCCGCTCAGAGGAACGAGCAGAAATTTAACCCAGCGAACACAGCAGAGATTTGTCCCAAAGTATCACCCCCTGACTTCCAGCCAGGGCGTGGGCACCACAGCCACGGGCTGCTGAGCACGGGGACCAGAAGGGAGAGGCTGGAAAGGCGGGGGTGGAGAGGGGGCCACTTACATGGTAATGTTTCTGCACGGTTCTTTTGGATCATTATGCAGAGCTGTAGCACCAGTTGAGGGGCGCTCTCGAGGAAGGTTTCCAGGAGGCGCAGCATGTTCACGTCTGCATATTCGTACATCATAGCCCAGTAGAAACGCCGCTGGTGTTCCTTCCTCCTCTGGCTCTGGATCCCCAGGTACATGGTTCGGATATACCTGCAGGGAACAGGAGGGGAAAGCCGGGCGTGAGGGGTTGGACTTGCAGAAAAACCTGCTTGTGGAGAACTGGGGTTCTTTGGCTCCCTCCTGCAAGTTCCCTTTTAGAATTTGACCGCTTGTTGTTGGAAAAGACCTCCCAAATCATCAAGCCCAAAACTGGGCGCCCCCCTGAGAACAAAACCGTATAGCAAAGTGGGTTTTGTATTGCAAGAGTGGGAAAACTTTGACTGGTACCACCCAAATGTGAAGCCTGGGGGTGGGAGATGCTTCTGAAGCACAAGAAAACAACTCCCTCACCTGATTTTCATCACAAGAAGAGAACCTACATGAAAAACACTGCTCTTAACACTTGGAAGTGGCTTGAGAGGCCATCCAAACCCCTCCAGCACGCTGGTAAGGAGCTCCTCTCGCAGACCCCAGAGCTGCAGAAGTGTTTGGACAATGCTCTCGGGCACACTGAGGGATTCTTGAAACTGTCCAGGAGTTGGACTTTGACAATCCTTGTGTGTCTCTTCCAGCTCAGAATATTCTGAGATTCCATGCTTTGACCCTGTTTCATCACAGATGGAGCAATGAGACACCACCTTCACCTGCAGCACGTGTGACCCACGGATGTGAAAGGCCACAGTTTGTCACTGGTCAGCCTTGGGACTCTGGGCAGTGTTGGAGTGGGAGGAGGTGTCTCCTGCACGCACAGGCTCAGCTCTGCCACTGCCTCTGTCTCAGGAGGACTTGTGGCATTTAAGAAAAAAACCCTAACAGGATCCTTTCTAATGTTTGTTGATGTCAAAGAATCCCAGAATGGTTTGAGTTGGAAGGGACCTTAAGGATGATCTTCCAACCCCCTGCCATGGGCAGGGGCTCCTTCCATTATCCCAGGTTGCTCCAAGCCCCATCCAGCCTGGCCTTGGACACTTCCAAATTTAATATTGTGTCTTTTTCCTTCTCATCCTGAGCGGTGGCTGCAACCTCGTTAGGGATGGGAACCATTTCCCCCGCTGCCGACCCCACAGCCGCTCAGCTGAGCCAGCCCGTAGTTGGAAATGTCCCCTCCCGGGACTGGTCATCTGTCCCAGCCCCGCTGCCAGCTCGGCGCTGGGAACAGGCGCCTTCTGGAGGCTCTGGGAGGGGCTCACGGCACAAACTGGGGTTTGGCCAAAACGATTAGATCATTCCCTGCCACTCGGGCGAGACTGCACAGCCGGAGAGAGCAGGAGGGAGGGACGGGAGCCTGGGCAGCCCCTGCGCCTCCGAATTGCACCCAGGGCACGGCGAGCTGGGAGAGAAGCTCTGCGAGCCCTGCCCTTTCCCCAGCATCTTGTCCTTCCCGCAGCTGACCGGCACGGGAGAAGAAAAATCCCGAAAGAGGACGGCAAGGACACACAGAAAAATAATAAAAAAATGACGCAGCAAAGCCACCAGATGGGGCTCGACACTCGAGAAAATGCTACATACGGCCACATACGACACTGGTGACACTGGTGTGACATCCACAGCAGGACCCGAGTGGGGTGGAGATGGCCGTGGAGCACCTGCTCTCCCAACACGCCCAAATCCACCACCTGCACTTGGAACTTCCGTGGGAGACCCCCAACCCAAGGAACTGCAGCACCATGCAGGCCTCCTGCCTTTCCTCCACCCAGGAATTACATAAAGCATTCCAGCTGGAAAGGCAAAGTCAGGGAGAGTGTCATGGCTCAAGGAGAAAGCAGAGAAAAGCAGAATTCAGCTGGGTTTTGCAGTGTTAGAGACCCAGGGCCACCAAAAGCTGCCCACCATCACCTCGACCAAGCTCTTTCCACCAAATCCCTCCTGTAGTCTTGGATCTTCCCCTCCCCAGGACCTCCCATTCCTGCTGGTTCACAAAACCTAAAGTCCTTTCTGGAAGGTTAAACCACTCATTTCTCATCACCTCAGCCGCGGACAAGAGGAATTTATTGGTTTTCCCCCTGCAGCAGTCTTCCACCTGTTTGCACATAGTTGCCATGTAAACCCTTCTTTTCTCCAGATTAAAAAAAAGAAAATCACAGTTCTGTAGAATTGCTGAATTATTAAGGTCTGAAAATACCTCTATGACCATGGAATTCAACCATTCCCCCAGCATTGTCAAGGCCACCACGGACTCACGTCCCCAAGTGCCATATACTCGTGGATTTTAAGTCCCTCCAGAGATGAGGACTCCACCACCTCCCTGAGCAGCCACTTCCAATGACTGACAACCCTTTCCATGAAGAAATTCTCCCTGATGTCCAACCTAGACCTTCCCTGGTGCAACTTGAGGCTGTTTCCTCTCATCCTGTCCCTGTTCCCTGGGAGCAGAGCCCAACTTCCCTCTGGTTGCACCCTCCTGTCAGGGATTTGTAGAGGGAAAGGTGCCCCCTAAACCTCTTTTTCTCCAGAAAAAGATTCTCTCAGTGCCTCCTCACAGCTCACATTTCCTCTGCTCTCCCACACTGCTGTTCCCTACAGCTCTCTCCAGTTTTGGGTTGTTTTTAAGACCCTCGTTACTTTTCCCAACCCTCCAGGTTGGCTGAACCAAACTGCAGTGATGCCATTGAACCTCTGGAAAAGATTAAGAAGAAATCATCAGAAGGGACACATTGATTTCTGCTGGATCTCTGGGGTTAGGGTGAATCTCTAGGGATTCACCACCAACCACACAATTTAAACTTAAATTTTTCTTACTGGCTCCAGAAAGAGGACGTGACACCAATCCATGGAAAAACGTTCAAACCCATGGGATGGACACAGTGTCCCAGTGATCCTGTCCCTATCAGTGGCAATGGCACCAACACCAAGTTCTCCCTGACTGCTGAGCCCACGGCCTTTGGCAAAGGTCACCTGCATTGTTCCTCTTCCACGGAGGGGGAAACTGAGTCAGAGAACACCAAAAATGAGTTCTCAAAGATTTTTTGGCATCAAACCCCAGATTTTTTAGTGCTGTCCCCTGCCTCTAAATACCACATGAGTGGAGCACAGCCCCACCTGCTGATTCTCCTCCATCAGGGTGGACATAATTCCCACACACCATAAATCCCAGCCCTGCCCACTCTGACCCCAAAGGACAAATCTGTCCCTGTGCTATGGGACTGTGACTTCAGGACCCCTTGGCACATGTTGGGCAGCGTGAGCAAAGCAGCTTCAAGGATCATTTAAAGCTGAAAGTAAATTAACTTCCTTTTTTTTTTTTCTCTTCAGTCCATGAAAAAAATATGGTGCTCTGTCTCCAGCACCCTTCAGATCCAAAACTGGCAAGGAGAGGAAAAGGAGTACTAAAATCCCATTCCTTCTTGATACCAGTGGATTGTGAGAATAACTGGGAAAATTAGTATTTCCACCTTGTGGGCTTTCAGCAATTAATAAATTAATTACTAACCTATTTAATCAATCAACATCAAATTTCACCCAGCTCCAACACTGATAAATCTTAACCCTGTGTCCAAACACCAATGTACAGATCTGATATAACCAGTTTTATTCCAATTTATCTGTTTCCTTGTGGCATTTTATTTACTCCTTTGAGGGTCTTTCCAACCTTTCCTAATGCTGGTAAAGTGTAGACAACTTAAGAAGAATGAAGAAAAAAAAAATCAATGTCATTTCACCTGAAATTCGTTGTTCTCGGTCAAGCTGGTGGCAAACAGTCTTCTATAATTAGACTTTTAAATCCATATTCGGGCCTGATCTTCAATCTTTAGCAACACGATGCTTCCTCTTATGTCAGTGAAAACCATTCACTGCTCCATGCTTTTGAAAATCAGGCTAATTTATTTATTTAAGAGCTTAATTTTGGATACAGGAGCCTAACTTTGGGCTTTTTTTTTTCTTCCTTTTCTGAATGCCGGCTATTTTTATATACGAGTGTGTGTATTTGTGTGTATTTTTAGTTCTAAGCCTCATCACGGCTTCAAGAGATAGACCTAATTTGGGGTTGGGAGGGGGATTGGGGTGATTTTTTTTATTTTTTACTTTTTCTTCAATGCTCAAAGGCTTGGCTGTCCCCTCCCTCCTGGCAGGGCTCCCAGAATTCCTGTTGGTGTAATTACCCTCACACTTATTTACTACGTATGTCACAGCAGCACACGCACTGCTGGGGTCAAAGCCACCACTGTCCCTGCACCAAAATGCCTTTTGAAGGAGCCAAACCCACCAAATGTGGCCAAAAAACCTTTTGGAAAGAGCCCACCAGGAGGGGGAAGAGGAGATGCTCCTGCTGTGAAAACACAACCCGCCCCGAGCGCCGTGGAAAAAGCTGCTCCTTTGTGTTTGACTGAGACTCTGGTTTTGGGTGGTGAAACAAAACACGCCCAGGACCAGACTTTGCCCTTGGCCAGCTGGCAGGGCTCGACTCTGTGTGGCTACGTCCATCCAGCTGGCCCTGGCCAAAATTTCCAGGGATTTTGTTGGGAGTTTTACAGGGTGGATTATTGTAGGGTTGTGTTGGGGCCTTGGCGTGGTTGGATTTCCCTCCTGGAACTGTGTGGTGCTCCAAAGCCCTCACCCTGGCTCCCACTGTTTTCTCCTGATCTCCTTTGGTCTTGCCTCCAGGAGGGATGATTTAAACCAGTGCAACGAGGCAAGAATCCCAGGCAAGGAGAACAGGAAGGTTCTGAGTGGTTGGCAAAGCTCAGGCCTTTGCGTGTTGGACGTTGCAGAACTGGATGGGAAAGGGAGTGGAGCTGCTTGTTGGGATGGACATGGAGGAGATTCCCACACTGCAGAGATCTGCTCTTAAACAGGAGCAGAGCAGATGTTTTGGTGGTTGAGGGGATGAATGAATTGCTCTTGGGAGGGCTCGCAGTGTCATGGGAAATGTAGGAGATGCTTCTGGCAAAGGGTGGCTGAGGGCAGGAGTTGTGGAGGTGTAAAAAGGAGGTTGTGGATGTGTAAAAGGGAGGTTGTGGGTGTGTAAAAGGGAGGTTGTGGGTGTGTAAAAGGGAGGTCGTGGGTGTGTAAAAGGATCATGGGAGCACAGAAAGGGACATCAGGACAGGCCCTGGGCTGGGCTTGGAGGGCAGAAGAGTCCTGGTGGCCTGTCCCACACAGCTGGAAACTCAGGTTATAACTCTGATTGCTTTTCCTGAGGCCAACGGACCAAAACACAATAAATGAGCTCTCTCACCCTCCAAAACCAGAAAACTTCCTCCACATTCAGCACTGGGAGTGATCCCTGGCCCTTACAGATTACTGAAACCTGCCCAGGTTATGGCGACTTGGGAGAGTCCAGATATGCCTGGCTCAATCTAATGATTGTAATCAGAATTTGGCACAGAATTGAGAGGGATCATTGAGTGCAACCCCTGGCCCTGCACAGGGCATGGTGAAGCTGCAGTGCCCATGAGCAGGTCCTGCAATTACCTGGTTTATTAGTACAGGTACATGGAAAATGGGTTTTGCTCGTGCCCAGCCCTCTGGTGGGGTGGGATGTTGGAGAGACAGCTCGGATGCTGTGGGAGCACTGCTGTGTGGTAGCCAAAACACCGGGGTGTTACCAACACCTTCCCAGCTCCAAATGCAAAGCACAGCCGTGTGGGGGCTGTTGTGGGGAAAACAAACTCCATCTCAGCCAGACCCAGCCACGGAATCTTTGAGGCTGGGAAATATCTCTGAAATCAAGTCCGACCAGCAACTCAGCACCGCCATGATCAACACTTAACCATGTCCATAAATGCAATATTCACACTTTTTGAACAATTTTCTGGATGGTTATTCCACAGCTTGATGGTGATACCACAGTGTGGCCCAGCCTGAGGCCGTTCCCTCTTATCCTGTCCCTGTTCCCTGGGAGCAGAGCCCGAGCCCTCTGGCTGTCCCCTCCCATCAGGGAGTTGTGCAGAGCCACAAGGTCCTCCCTGAGCCTCCTTTTCTCCAGGCTGAGCCCCTTTCCAGCTCCCTCAGCCTCTCCTGGGCCTTGAGCCCTTCCCCAGCTCCGTTCCCTTCCCTGGACACACTCCAGCCCCTCAGGGTCTCTCATGTCAGGAGGGTCCCAGAGCTGTCCCCAGCACTGTCCCACAGTCAGCAGTCACTCTCCTGGCCCTGCTGGCCACACTGTGGCTGGATATTCCAGCCAGGAAGCCCTTGGGCCGCCTGTCACTCTGCTGGCTCATGTTCAGGAATGTCCTGTGACACTGCAGGAGCGTGGCTGTGACCTCGGTGATGTGGTGATGCCGGAATGATTTTTGTCTTTTCTTTATATCCCTTTTACACAGTTCTCCGTATCCACAAGTATCAGCAGCATGCACACTTGCAACCTTTTACTGAGTTTAGTGCTCAGTGTTCTGTGAGTGTTCTGCAGGCCCTGAGACTGAACAGCCCAGAGCTGCAGAGCCAGGGACACCAAACATTCCCACTGGCTCAGGAACCCAAGGTCTCCTGACAGGAGGATTCTGTAAAACAGGGGTTAGCCCACCCCAACCTCATTATTGGGCCCCCTTGTTAGATTTGCTGATGTGTAAAGTCTATAACTGGTGTGTGTGACTGCTGGGTGTGTGCATTGCCACGCGTGAAGTGGCATAATTTTGCCACTTGGGTGAAGTGGATGCATCCAACAGGATCCTGATTAAAATACTGGGGTAAAGACCCCAACCCTCTTAACCGTGTCTGGCTTCATTTTCCTAACACCAGGAAAAAGGCATCAGTGGCAGTGACACACATCATGTGGATGGGCACCATCCTGTGGCACCAACCTTCTCCCTGGTGTCCCTCCTGGAGGAAAATGATTGGAATGGGATTCCCATCCTCAGCTGCCATTCAGCTGAGGGCTCAGTGCCTCCTCATCCTCTTGCAAGGAGCCTCGTGCACTGGAGGGTGTTCCCGGATTAAAATCCCACTGCTTGGAGGGGAGGAAATGAGGACGTGTAACTGCTGGGCTGGAAGGCTCGGAGCAGAGGCTGCCTGAACAGCCCCTTACAAGGAGGTGACGTGAGGGCAGCTCTCAGCTGGAGCGAGCTGGCATCCACAGGGCCCTGGCAATTTGCACCAGCTGAGGCTTTGGCCCGCCTTTTTAATTTTAATGAATTATTTTTATTCTAACTGATAGAAAAGGAATGGGAGACGCGGCGCTGAAGTGACGGGGGAGCACGAGAGTGAAACACTGCCCGTTAAAAAAATCAGATTTAAACTTAGAGTTGCCATCACCATTAACGTGCTCAATATCAACATTTGTTGGTTGTTTTCTTTGCTGCAATGTCACGTGCCAGTGGTAAGGATTCACAGATGGATTATTATTGTTCCTGGTTCGAGAATCAAAGCAGGAATTACAGGATCCCATCCACATGCTGATATTCCACAATTTTTTTTCTGGTTGCTCCCATGGCATCAAAATCCTCCAGAACAAGGGGCTGCATACAAACTCAAGGACCCATCTAATTATTATACTCAGAATTTATTCCTGGCCTGGTCTGAGCCTTGAAGGGTGTGCAGGATTTATTTTCACCACTGGTTGTGTTGGGCCTAAACCATGCTGAACTGGGAAAGATCACTTCCCACCTCAAAACCAAGAAAGGGATCCTTATTCCTGCACAAACTCTAATCCAACCTCCTCACGGGTCATCCCGACCACACACACCTAAATCATCATTTTGATGACCTCCATGGGGGCCCTGATGTTCAGAACTGGGGTTCTTGGTGCTTTCTGACAGCTTTGGGGGATTTCCTCACACAGTTTACACCTAAAAAGTGAATAAAATGCAACAAGAAGTGTTTTCATCAAGGGCTTTAGTCCTTCTGCCTTACAGTTTCTGATCTAAGTCCTGCCTACTTGTTTCTATCAGCTCCTATTAAAGAATTAATAATTTTTATTAGAAACTCTTGCTTTTTGCCAAATGTGC
Source organism: Petroica traversi (assembly GCA_025920805.1). NCBI lineage: Eukaryota > Metazoa > Chordata > Aves > Passeriformes > Petroicidae > Petroica > Petroica traversi. Next base: position 15,766,400 of record JAHLSL010000038.1, on the reverse strand, counting down.
AACTGCAATTTGTGTTTGAAGGGATGATTGTCCCAGTCTTCTGCTGCACAGGAGAAACTGTTACAATTCCATATTCTAAGCCAGTCTGAAGCTTTTTAAAGCACAGATGGCTTTACTACACACCAGCCTCAGAAGATGCATCTGATTCATAAAACTTGTGCTGGGAAGGATCACATTGTGGAATCAGAGAAGAATTTTGGTTGCAGGGAGATGTGAGAGGTCTGTGGACCAAGGCTCCCATCCAAGTGGGGATAACTTTGAAGTTAGAGAAGTTTGGTCACAGTCTGGTGCAGCTGAGTTTTGAGAATCTCCAGGGATGGAGATTCCACAGCCCCTCTGGGCAAATTGTTCCAGCATTTAACCCAAGAGCCTGCAGAATCATGGAATCATTCAGCTTGGAAAAGACCCCTTGGATCACTGAGATCAACCCAGCACCATGGGCATGACCAAACCGTGTCCTCAGGTGCCACATCCACACATTTTTTGAACATTCCCAGGGATGGTGAAATGATTTTCAGCCCAAGATCACTTCCACTATTTGAAGAAAGCCAACAAAGAAGACCCTTCTTGGAAGGAGTCAATTCCATCAAACAATTGGGGAGAGACAATAAAATCATGGCACTATAGGATTTTCAGGAACTGGTTCCCACAGCTTTGATATTTGCAGGTTGATTTAATTCACAACTGGTAATTTGAGGGTTCTGATACACAAATCAGGGCCCTGTGATTAAGGATTCCAGAGACAGGTCCCCAAATCCTCTGAAATTCTTGCTTTGGTGGCAGTGCCAGGCGAAGGGAACATAAACCTGCACCCCCTCCTCTGGGGCAGCACTCCTGGGGTTGGTTCAAATCCCTTTTTCCTGATGGTTTAAGAGGATATTTAGGACTGTGAGAGCACAGGCAGGGCCGCAGGTGTGATTTCACTCTGCTGACAGACACTGGGGTCACAACCTCCAGCAGCTGCACAGGGCAGGGAAGTGAGGCAAGGCCATCACTGCAGATAAAACTCCAGAGGCCAAAGGTGCCCGAGCTGCTCGTGTTGCTCCATCTGGGAGATGTTGCTGGGATTTGTGTCTGTGACTGCTCTCCTTCCCCAGCTGCAGAGTAATTTTCTCTGACTCACAGGCCGAAAGATCACAACCAGAAGAAGAGAAACAAATCATGAGGAAGTGCTAGCCCTAAACAGCCCTGATTTTGGCACTGATTTGTCAATTCCTCCCCAGCCTGGCTGTTACTGAGCTATCTTTGCTTAGCCAGAGCCTGCCCAGTGTTTCTTTATTTGCAAAACAGCCATGAATGTGTCGACATATTCACCAAAACCCTGATTTTGGAAGCAGCCAGGCAGCCTCTCCCATGGGCTGTGGGGATCCCCTGGATATCCAGGTTCCCCATTTCCAGATCCCTGCTCAATAAATGAATACAAAATCAGAGAACAGCTTTGTAGCAGCAGCTACCATTGTCTCGACCCAGAAATCATGTTTGTGTTTTCACTTGTCAATTACTTTGCGAGATGTAGAGCTCTAAAACGGGAATTCAAACCCCAAAACCTCTCCAGCACCATGGAATGAATGTCCTTTTATTTTATTTTTCATTTTAATGTGGGAACCATCTCCAAGCTGCCTGAAGGAGGAGGCAGAGCAGCGGGGGCTGCTGAAGAGGGCACCCAAGTGATGGGTGCTGCAGAGACCTGTCACAGCATCCATCACACGTGGGATGGTCCCAGCACTGAGCCAAATGCTCTCTTCAATCACGGATCTCCCCTCCTGAGTTAGTTATGAATGCTTAAACCCCGGTCCCTTCCCTGTTTTGCACATGCTTATTTGCTTAAAGGACACTCCGGCACTCGGTGCTATCACCTCGGGCAAAGCCTTCTGTTTTAAATCAAAGCTGTTAAAGAGCTTTACACAGGGACCAGGAAGCTCAGGCTGGGTTTTTGCTTCAAGTGTGTTTGTGAAAATAAGGTTTAGTGTCAGGGTTCTCCTTGTGGGAATAAAGCCAGTCCCGGCCCAGTCAGTCCTGCAGGAACAGCTGAAAGCCTATAAAGTGCAGGGGTTCTGATTGACTTGTCTTGGCTCCAAACAGTGGGAATTTCAGGGAAATTCCAGAGAAAATCCCAAAAAAATGCCTGAGGACTCCCAAAAAGTGAGTGTTGAAGCACACGATGCTCAGGCACATGGGAGCAGTCACCTCACCCTTTGAACACCACGTTAGTGTTTTAACTCAGATGCTCTTGAGAAGTGGTTTGGCATCGTGTGGGCTCACCAGAGCCACGAGATGTCACAGGAGAGGAGGAGCTGGCATTGCTCTGGGATTCCAGTCAATGGCAGGGACACACCTTCATCTCCTCATGGAGATCCCTTGGTGGAGGATGCAGAGCAGGAGAGAGGAAAGATGGGACTTTTCCTGTCACTGAGTCTCTTGGAGATGGAGACACTGTGGGGTTTTATCTTCTAAGGGTTTCTCACTTCCTGAGGGGTTTAACAGTTTGGGGTAGTGGGTCCAGAGATCTGAACAGACCCTGCAGATTGCCTGTGGTCTGAATCTTTAAAAACCCTTGTGGACCACAGGATCACGGTAAAAATCTGGGAGTTTGCTTCCTCACTCAGAGGGAGACATTCCCATTCCCACACTATGGCTGCTGGAAAAAACGAGGGGCTCACATCTGTGGCTGGGAGATGAAGGAACAGAAACGGATTCTGGGAGAGCATTCCCTGAATTTACAGTATTTACTCTCTCCCCGGCCATCGGGGTGACTGGTGCTTCAGCAGGACCCGAAATCACCAGACAAGACTTTTTCTCCTAACCGCCATGGAGAGTGGCTGAGCAGGTGGACCCTCCAGGATTTTCAAACAGCACGCCAGAAAAACAGCAGCCAGGAAGGGCTGAGGGGGAAAGGATTCTGCTTAGGGAGAAGGGAGCTGGTTCTCGAGGAGCTGGTGCAGCCGAGAAGAAGCTGCAGCAGAGCTGCGGGGTCAGAGCTGCGGCTCGCTGCCAGCTGCAGCGCGCTCTGCCCGCCGCTTGCATCCCGAGCAGGGCACCGGGGCTCCCAGAAAATCCTCGGGATGCTGCTCAGGAACGCCTGAGCCCACCCCAGCCCTGCCAGGGACCGTCAGGGAGCGGAGCTGAGCGTTCAGCAGCGCATTCCGGTGCCGCAGGGGTCAGAGCATCCCTGGAGCGAAGCTCCCGACGCGGCGGCTTCGCACGAGGGTTGGGACTGTCGCCTTCGCTTTGCCATCCCTTTGAGGAGAAGGAGCTAAAAATTGGGTGAGCGCCTGTGAAATCCTGGAAGAACAGCCTCAGATCGTGGCTATTTTTAGTCCCGCCGAAGCTGCGCATACATTAGCGAGGGCCTGCCTTCCTCTCCGGGCTCGGAGAAATCACACGGTGTCCTTCCAGCCTGCCAGGAAAGAGTTTAACCCTTGTTGTCCCACCGCAGCCAGCCCCAGCCAGCCGCACCTCAGCGCGGATCGTGATGGGGACCAGAATTTGGGGAGAAAGATCTTCACGGGCGTTTGGCTCTTGCGAAGTCAGGGAAGAGCTGGGGAGGTGTCTCTGCCCCATGGACTTCATGTGTGGTGGGAGGAGCAGGGACTGGAGGAAAATTCCAGCACAGGAATGGAATCTGAGTGCCAGCACCATCAGCCCTGGCTGAAGAACAGCCACACATGGGCTGAGAGGGGCGGGGAGCAGTTCAGAGTTTGCAGAACCTGAAGGCTGATTCCTCAACTCCAGTGACCTCTGGTGACAGCCAGGACAGATGCCATTTGTGAACTGCCACGTGTTGCCTTCAATTCACCCACCACAGAATTATAGACTCACAGATTGGTTTGGGTTGGAAGGGAATTGAAACCTCATCCAGTTCCACCCCCTGCCACGGGCAGGGACACCTTCCACTGTCCCAGGTTGCTCTAAGCCCCATCCAGCCTGGCCTTGGACATTTCCAGGGATGGGGAAGTTAAGCCCCATGAGCCATTTAATCTGAATCTGCAATCTTTTAGCCATGCAATTTCCTGGGAAACAAAACCTCATCACCACATGGGCTCCTCAGATCTTTGGTGTCCCACCTCCTTCCCCCCACTGCTCCAGACACATCACTCCAGGAAAGCCATGGCTGGGACACATAAGGGGAAAAGTCCAGGGATGAGCTCTCCTGCCTGTTCGAACACACGGTGCCTTTCAGCGCACAATTAACAAAAATATAATTGCAATTCTTATCCCTACACTTTTTTCCCCTCGGAGGGATGAGGAGCAAAGCCTGATCCCCTGCACTTCACACCCACAGCGCCTGTCAGCTCCGCTGCCCGTGCACTTTCACATTTTCCAGCTCTTTAATATTTATCACCTCTGCTGCTTTGTATTGCTCATCAGCTATTCCTGGCCAGAGGAAATGCACTGGCGGGTCCTGGAGCGTGCACGTTCCCTGCTCTTTGAGGGGGCCATCAGTCCAACAGCACCTCCCAACATAGTCCCTGCTGGGCCAGCGCAGCCTCCCAGGCCTTTGGAGGGACAAAAAACTCAGACAAAAAACTCAGACACGTCACCCCATCACAGTGGCTTTCCAAAGGCCCCCAGGATGTCTGAGGCCATCAGGAGAGGAGAACATGCTTTTTGGAAGGTACAGGAGCCCTTCCATTCTGCTGATCCCTGCAGAAACATCCCTCAGGAAGTTCACCCAAACACCCTTCCCTGCTTCACTTGCTCTTTTTTATCCAAATCTCCACCCAGCCCTGTGATTAACCACGGGCCTGCCAGCAGCTTTGCCTGCTTGCAGGATTTCTCCCAGTAAGGATATACACCATAAACCTCAGCAAGTAAAGCTGTGCAGGAGCCTGTGGGTGGCTGCACTTGCAGTTGCTTCATTTAACAGGGAACTCTGAGTTAAAACTGGTTCTAAACAAAGGGCCACCTTGAAGTGGCCATGTCCAGTAGAAGAACCAGCCCAGGCATGGCACTACCCACTACCACAGCATTTTTATCCTTCCCCTCTTCTCCTGCTCGTTTAAAAGGAGCTTTCTGCTTGAAGCTTAATAAAAGTGAAGCCACCTGAGCCACGTCCTCGCTCCACCACCCTCCGGGTGCAGCTGAGTCCTCTCGTGCCAGCAGCCAGTTTATCCAAGTGACACAAATGAGGTCACAGGAGCTTTCTACCAGCGAGCAGCATCTGGGAGGCGAGGTGTGGGATCCTGCAGCTCGGCCCAAGGGAGGGATGTTCATGCACAGTTAGGTGCAGAAACGGAGGCAGAGAGGTTAAGTGGCTTCCCCCGGGGCGGGTGGTGGTTGGTGGGGTTTAATATGGAATGGAATAGACCAGAATAGACTAGACTAGAATATAGAATATAGAATATAGAATATAGAATATAGAATATAGAA
>JAHLSL010000038.1:15718267-15761020 GCA_025920805.1 Petroica traversi | reverse complement strand
AGAATAGAATAGAATAGAATAGAATAGAACAGAACAGAACAGAACAGAACAGAACAGAATAGAATAGAATAATTTCAGTTGTAAGGGACCTGCAATGACCATCAAGTCCAGCTTCCAGCTGGGGAGGTCCTTTTCTCCCTGTCCCTGCTGGATGGGCTCCTTTTGGAAGTGCTTAATCCAAAAGGAAAGGAAACCTTTCATTTTCACACACATCCTTTGACCTCTTGCTGCTCCAAATGCTTCCCCAGCCCATTTGGATGCCTCTCACACTTCTGCTCCAGCCCAGGCAGCTGCCCTGCCCTGCCTGGAGGATGTTTGCATTAACACTGACTGTGGTAGCTGCTCGGACCATCCCAGAAGCACCAATAAATTGCTGAACTCATTGATCCAGACGTGACTCGGGAGCCACCACTGAATAATCTCCCTCGGCACCTGGCTGAGCCCTGGCAGAGCTTTTGTTCCCCTCAGCAGAGGAGGTTTCTTCCATCGTGCACTTCTCCAGGGGCAGCCCAGCTTCAGTGGCACATGGGGGCTATTGATTGCTGGAATGAATTGATGGATTTTTCTCCCCTCCCGCGGAATAGTTATAATTCAGCGCCTCTGTCATTTACTGCCCAAACGCCTCTGTGAAGTGCAAGCACGCAGCCTTTCCCTGCTGGAATTGTGTGCTGCCTCCAAAGCCCTGGCCTTGGCTCGCACTGTCTTCTCCTGATCTCCTTTGGTCTTGACCCCAGGAGGGATGATTTAAACCAGTGCAGCCAGGCAAGGATCCCAGGCAAGGAGAACATGGAAGTTCTGAGTGGTCGGGAAAGCTCAGGCTGCGTGTTGGACGTTGCAGAGCTGGATGGGAAAGGTGGTGGAGCTGCTTGTTGGGATGGACCTGGAGGAGATTCCCACACTCCAGGAGTTAAACAGGAGCAGAGCAGATGTTTTGGTGGTTGAGGGGATGAAGGAATTGCTCTTGGGAGGGGTTTCAGTTGTGGGTTGAAGGAAAACTCCAGTGTCACTGGGGTCACCCGAGAAGTTTCCCAGAGAAGCTGAGGACTCCCCGTACCTGGAAGTATTCACGACCAGGATGGATGGAGTTTGGAGCAATCTCGGACAGTGGAAGGTCACTGCCCATGGCAGGGAGTGGGATTGGATGATCTTTAAGGTCCCTCCACTGCCTGTCAGTCCTCCTGCCCCTGCCAGTCCTGCCTGGCCCTCCCCAGGAGTCAGGACCTCAGATACTGTGGGATGTGGCATTTGTCACCTCCTGTCTTTGCAGAGATTTGGAAAGACCCAGATGCAACAAGCCCCAAGAGATGTCCTGCTCATAAACCTGGGCTTGCAGAGCATCCCTAAGGAGCTGGGATTTGACTTAACCCCTGAATTACCAACTCCCAGTCTGGTTCAGGTTGCCCTTTGCCTACACAGCCAGGGCCTGACCTGTTAAAAATTTTCATCTGGCTCTGAGTGTGTCAGCCCAAGACATAAACCCTTCAAACCCTCATCTGAAACTTCAGTTCCTTAAAACTTTGGACCCTAAAACTTCAGGTTTTCGAGCTCCCACAGCAGGTAAGCCATGGCAGGCCAACACAGGAAGGCCTGGCCAACACCAGTGACTGGCCTAGACCACCAAAAGATTCATCCTTTCCTCTTCCATCCTTCCCTGCTTCCAACAGCCCATCCCACAGGCTGGCCCAGACCTCAGCACCCAGCTAGGAACAGTCCCTGTGTGCCCTCTCCTGCCATTCAGGACAGTGTCCGGGTGGGTTCAGAGCCCTTTTTTAAAATTCGAACTCTTTCCTGTGGATTCAAACTTCTTCTTGTGGATTTGAACCCTTTCTTGTAGGTTAAAACCCTTTCTTGTGGGTTTAGATCCCTCCTTCTGTGTTAAAATCCCTTTTTTTATTGTTTCAAATCCCTCCTTGTGTGTTCAAATCCCTTTTTATTGGTACGGATGCCTCCTGTGGGTTAAAATTCCTTTTTGTGGGTTCAAACCCCTTCCTGTAGGCTAAAATCCCTTCTTGTAGTTTCAAACCCCTTCCAGTGGGTTCAAATTCTTTCTTCTGGGTTTAAACCCTTTCTTGTTGGTCCAAACCCTTTTTTGTGGGTTCAAATCTTTCCTGTAAGTACAAATCCCTTCCTGTAGTTTCAAACCCCTTCCTGTAGGTTCAAACCCTTTCTTGTTGGTTGAAACCCTTTCTTGTATGTTCAGATCCATCTTTGTGGGTTCAAATCCCTCCTTGTGTGCCCAAACCCCTTTTTGTTGGTTCAAACCCCTCCCTATGGGTTCAAACCCTTTCTTTTTGGTTGTAACCCTTTCTTGAATGTTCAAATCCATCCTTGTGTGCTCAAATCCCTCCTCATGTATCCAAATCCATTTTTATGGGTTCAAACCCCTTCCTATGGGTCCAAACCCGTTCTTGTGGGTCCAACCCCCTCCCTATATGTTCAGATCTCTTCCCATGAGCTCCAAGCCCTTCTTTGCTCCCACACGAAGGCAGGGCTTGACCTTGGCCATCGAACATCCCAGATAAACCCATCACCCCCCTCCCCCGAGCCGGCTGAGGAGACAAAGCTCTCAAGTTCCCGTGTTGGGGCTGCTGGGCAGGATATCCAAGCCCAGAACACCTCCTGGGACACGGCAGCGTGTCAGGAAGGCTCTCTCCTGCTGGCTCCAAGGGTGGCCCGGAGAGGATTTTGGCTGGGCTGGAAGCGCTGCCTGGGCCGCGCGCGGTGGCCGGGAGCCAGCGGGCCGGGTTTCCACCCTGGTCTCATGAGGACACTCTGCTGGAAAGAGGATGCTGCAGGCTTGAGTCATCTCCAGGCTCTGGAGGGAATTAAAGTCTCCACCTCCCACCCCCCTGCCTGCGTGTCCTGCCACTTGAGGTGACAGCAAAAGCGGGACACGGAGCCTGCGCCTTTTGGAGCTTTGGGATCGAGTCCCTTTCCCTGAGCTTCCCTCGTGCAGCCTTTCCCCCTGGCATGTACGGAATATTTTGTGTCATGTGTGATGCCTTTTCCTGGTGTTGGGAAAATGAAGCTGGACATGGTTAAATGGTTGGGGTCGTTACCTCGGTGTTTTAATCAGGATCCTGTTGGATGCATCCACCTCACCCAGGTGACAGCGTGGCAATGCACACACCCATCAGTCACACACGCAAGGTACAGACCTCACACATCAGCAAATCCAACAAGGGAGCCCAATCATGGGGCTGGGCTGGGCTCAGCTCCAGTTACAGAATCTGTCCTGCCAGGGCACCTTGGCATTCCCAGGAGGATGTTTGGTGTCCCTGGCTCTGCAGCTCTGGGCTGTTCAGTCTCAGGGCCTGCAGGACACTCACAGAGCACTGAGCACCAGGCTCAGGGAAGGGTTACAAGTGTGCTGATGCTTGTGGGTACACAGAACTGGGTAAAAGGTATATAAAGAAAAGGAAAAAACCACTCCGGCATCATATGACTCCCCACTCTGATACTCCAAGCCCCTGGGGTGGCCCTGGATGCTCTGGTTGGTCACAGCTTTTTTTTTCGTGAAGCTCAAGCTCATGTGATTGGAAATCTTTCTGGAGCCACCGCAGTTGACCCAAGTCTCCTCAAATGGGATTTCCACCTTTGCTTCAGCTGCTCCAAAGTGGGAAAGCTGATCCAAACTCATCATCTCAGTTCCCTCTTTTATCAACAGAGAGAGAGATTTCCAGAAAGCCGCTCATCCCGTCTCCAGATAAGTGTCTGCAACACCTCCCACGGATTTCCTGTCTCCTTCCCTTGACTACAGAAGGGTCCAGACAACCAACTGAGAGCTGATGGCTGATACCAGATGTCTCCCATCTCCTTGGCATCACTTCCTTATCGGATTCCTCTCATCTCCCTGCTGTCATTTTGAGGAATCAATTGTACTTTCCTCCATGGAAAAGATCTGGGGGACATGGAGGCTGTGGCAGTGCCATGCCAACAGGTAGGAAAGGAATTTTCCTGTGGGGAGACACTAAAATGGAATGTGCTCCCAAATGACAGCTGGAATGGGAGCTCCCAGAGCTGGCTGGGAGATTTTTTGTTCCCAACATCTTTTTTTTCCCCTGAAGAGCAAATGCACAGCTTTGGGAAGGTGACACATGCCATGAGAGATTCTTGCCTAGAGCAGACCCTCTCCCATGGTTTCCATGTCCTTCCCCACCCGGAGGAGTAGAACTGCCTTTCAGTGGAATCCACACGGAGATCAATACTGTGCATAATCGTAGAATCACAGAATCACTGAGCTGGGAAAAGTTCTTAAAGATCATCAAGTCCAACTGTTAACCCAGCAGGGTCAAGTCTGTCACTGACCTATGTCCCCAAGTGCCACCACGCATCTCCTAAACCCATCCAGGGAAGGTGAATCCACCACTGCCTTGGGCAGCTGTGCCAGGGCTGGACAGCCCTCTCAGTGCATAAATTGTTCCTAATATCCAACCTAATCCTTCCATGGCTCAACTTGAGGTAATTTCCCTTTGTCCTGTCCCTGTTCCCTGGGAGCAGAGCCCCCCTGGCTGTCCCCTCCTGTCAGGGACTTGTGCAGAGCCACAAGATCCCCCTGAGCCTCCTTTTCTCCAGGCTGAGCCCCTTTCCCAGCTCCCTCAGCCTCTCTTCATCAGACTTTAGTGCTCCAGCCCCTTTCCCCAGCTCTGTTTCCATCCTTTGGAAATGCTCCAGCATCTCCTGCTGGCTTCTCCAAGGCATCCCTGGGGAAGCTGGAGACCAGGGGCAGGACTCACAGGCACCTGGCAGTGTCCCAGAGGATATCAGAGATATCCATGGGCTGCTGGCAAGTGGGATACAGGCCATGAAGGAAACCTCTGACCTCCTAGACCCACGTCCGAGGGTGCACTGAGCCACCCAGAGCACCTGGAACGGTTTGGACGAGGGAAATGGAGCTCCTGGGTCTCAGCCCAGAAGGGGAATCTCTGCAGCAACAGGCCATGGGACCGGCAGGACAATCTCCTCCTCTTCCTCAGTCCATTCATTGCTCCATCCACGTGTTTCCCATGGGAATCTTGCCCCTGCTGCCCACTGGAAGGATCCCTTGCTGTGAGAGTGACAGCACAGCCTTCATGTCCCTGCAAGCCACAGCCACCAAGGCTTTCTGTCCTCGCAGCCTCCAGGGCTGCTGGTCCCCCTGCCAGCAGCTCCAAGACATCACTGCTGGGTGCTCAGAGAAGGGGACAGCTCCCAAAGGGGGTTTGGGAGCTCCCTTGGTGGGTTTGGAGCAGCAAAGAGCAGAACATGGACAGAGTGAATCCCCCTGGACAGCTTTGCTGGTTGTGGGAGCAAATGGAGGAGGCCGGGAAGTGTGAAGGAGCAGGGTAACACTGACACAGTGGAGCCAAAACACTTCCCACAAATCCTTTGCTCTGTTGGAGCAGTTCTGGGAGTAAGTGCAACCCCTTCCATTTCTTCCTTTAGGACTTTTTATCAGGAAGCCAAAACTAATCCAGATTATTCATTCCCAATTGTTTTTTCAACTTTTGGACCGCATCAATCCCACATTAAAGTTATTCATAAACAGATCCTCTTCTCCTCAACCCTCTCCTCACTGTTTCAGGCATTCTTTACTTTAGAAACGGATAAAACAAACCCATCCCTGGCTTCAGGACAGGGCTGGGAGACCCAGGCAGGGAACCCAGGAGCCCTGGCTCCCAGGTGCCACTGATATTTATGTGACAGCAATGTTAAAAGGCTCTGCTGAGATCAGAGTTGGGCTGTGCCGAGTCCGGAGCACACACAGAGCAAGAGACAGCTCGTGCCCTGAAGGATTTACAATCCAAACTGACAAGGACAGCACCACAGCAAAGGAAAGGATGTGTTATTAACAGCAGGGGACTGAGGCACTGGGAAATGCAATAAATCGCCCGCAGTCACACACGGAGCTCGTGGAGGAGCCAAAACCTGACCCTTGCTTTCCCACCAACGCTGCCTGGTCTCAGCCATCAGGGAAGGAGCACACCAGGAATCTGGGTGAGCTGGGGTCAGGTGAGGTCAGGAGCCCTGCCAAAAAACACAAAGGCATCCCCGCCCCTGCCCCAGCCTTTTTTATGTATGGCTGGGAGGGAGGGGAAAAGCCCCTTCTGACTCCACCACCCCCCGTGTCATCATCATCCCATCCAGAGTTTGGTCCCTCAGTCAGGTCCCTGTTAGAGGGGTCAGGGCTGAGGCTCATAAACCACTCCAGGTACTTTCACAGACTGGCAGGAATCACAGAGTCAAGGAATCATTAAGGCTGGAAAAGACCTCCAAGGTTGCCAAGCTGCTCGCCCAGCCCCACCACCACGCTCACCACTAAACCATGTCCTCAAGTGCCACATCCACACCATTTCTGAGCACTTCCAGGGGTGCTGACTCCACCTGGGAGGCCTGTTCCAATGCTTTATGACCCTTTCACTAAATAATTCTTTCTTAATATCTAATCTAGGAAGGGGAAACTGAAATCACTGTTCCTTGGAGGAAACTTGCCTGAAAGAGTGGGTTTCAGGGGAAGAGTGACCCTCAGCAAGTTTGCTCTGTAGGGCACAAAACTGAGACTTGTTGGTAATTTCTGAGCCTTGCCAGGACATCTCAAAGCACAATGAGATTGTCCCACCTGCCTGTGCACACCTGCCCTGCAACTCTCCATGTCCCGCACCTGAGAGAAAGCACGGGAGGGAAAATAAATTCCCTCTGCCCACTGACAGAGAGGTTCCTGCTACGTTTGTCGTGGCCTCAGGCTGTGCTAGGAGAGGTTCAGGTTGAACATCAGGAGAAGTTTCCTCATGGAAAGGGTGGTCAGGCATTGGAACTGCCCAGGAGGTTTGGAGTTCCCATCTCTGGAGGTGTCCAAGGAAGGGCTGGATGTGGCACTCAGAGCTCTGGGCTGGTGACAAGGTGGGGATCAGTCAAAGGTTGGGCCTGATGGTCTTGGAGGTCTTTTCCAACTTGAGTGATCCTGTGGTTTTTGAGATTTTGCTTCTGACATAATTTCCTGTACCATTACCTAGCCTGCCAAAGCTCCTTAACTCTCAGGGATTGATCTGAACCGTAGCAAAGGGGACTTTTACCACTCAGTGGAACCCCCAGATCTGAAGAGTTTAGGATTAGGTATGGCTGAGTTTGATTTCAGTTGAGAACCACCAGTAAATTTAGGTTCTTGATTTATCACATCCAGTCCTGTATCTCATTTAGGAGCTTGTTGTCCACCCCTGGTCCATTCCAGACATTTGCTTGTCATGGAGTCACGAAATCGTTTAGGTTGGAAAGTAAGATCAGCCAGCCCAACCATCCTCCCAGCACCGCATGTTCACCCACATCCCCAAGTGCCACATCTACACAACTTTTAAATCCCTCCGGGTACAGGGACTCCAAACCTTCCCTGGGCAGCTGTACCAAGGCCTGACAACCCTTTAACTGAAGACTTTTTTCCTAATATCCAACCTAAACATCCCCCGGTGCATCTTGATGCAATTTCTTCTCCTCCTGTCCCTGTTCCCTGGGAGCAGAGCCCGACCCCCCTGGCTGTCCCCTCCTGTCAGGGAGTTGTGCAGAGCCACAAGGTCCCCCCTGAGCCTCCTTTTCTCCAGGCTGAGCCCCTTTCCCAGCTCCCTCAGCCTCTCCTGCTGCTCCAGCCTCTTCCCAGCTCCATTCCCTTCCCTGAACACACCATGACACTGATTTTTGTTCTGAACTCACAACCACCAGGATTCCACTCCTCAGACAAGCAGAGCCAGGATTTCTTAAATCAGGGCAAATTCCCCACAGTCTTGCATAGCAAAACCCATATTTTTGAGATCACCCTGCCTCCATTTGGCCACAGTCATCTTTTTGTGTGAAAGCCTCCCTTTCTCCCTTTCCCTAGAGTCCAAGCTGGATTGGGAATGGTTTTGATATCAAGAAATACTTTACTGCTGTGGGTGCTCTCAACATCTGCATGTGAACCCTCGGATGCAGGCACAGCAATGGGGAATTCAAATTAATCTGTCTGATCTCATCCCTCTCCTTGGGGGAGCAAACATTCCCATGAATTATTCCTGTCAAATCCTGGAGTCCCCGTGTGCTCCTGAGTGCAAACAGGTGCTTTCCTTACATGATATTTATGGAGCAGAAGCATCAGGTGAGGAATGAGCCGTTTTAGGGCTCGTGTCATTTAATGGGCCAAGAAAAAGGAATTGTTTGTAGCATTGAGCTTTGCTCCAGTCTCTGAGACCTCACATAAAGTAATTAACTGAGAGTTTCAGGGTCGGTGCCTGGCCCTGGGGCCAACAGGAAGAATCTGGCCACATCCACACTCTGGAACACCCTGAGCCTTCAAAATCGGGTGGGAAAATCCAGATCCTGCTGGGAATGGGATGAGCAGGGTGGGTATGGACAGCAGGGCAGCTCCTCCACAACTCTGCTCTCTTCAGAATGACAGGATGCAATAACAGCTTGTGTCCATTTCTTGTGAACATTTCACATTGCCAGCGTTCCATGGGAAAGCATCTCTGACACCTCTGAGAGAGCTGCTGCCTCTACAAAGCCTCAGGATCCTGTCCCAGGGCACTGAGAGCCTGCTCATCCCTGGACACCCCCTGGAGAAGGGTAAATCCTTCAGGATGTGACCCCACAACTCATTACTGCGGATTCAGGAGGTGCTCAGGTCCAGTTTTCATCACAATTAGGCTGATTGTTTTGCGTTTTGCTCCTGAACCATCCCAGCACCAAAAAACATCACCTTGGCTCAAGCAGGTTTTTGTGTTTTGCAATCTGCCCCCCTCGGTGAAAGTTAATTTAGGACAGCAGCCTTTGAGTGAAGAATGGTGGGTTTTTGGGAAGCACCAACTGAGGGCAGCTGTCCATGCAGGAAAAGGTGATCCTTGCTTTTAGGAATATCAAGGACAAGTCCCAAGGAGGTGAAGTCACACCTGAAATCCCTGCTGCTGCCCTGATCCAAGTCAGGGAGCTTCTTGGTGATTGCCACAGCACCATCCCCGCCAGAATCATTCCAAAAACCCCAATAAATAACCGACAGTAACACGGTTTTTCTTCACGGATCAGGTTGTTCTCAACCAAGAAAATGTTTCCTAATAACAGGATTCCACCTTGATGGTGTCACCCAAAGCCTGGCAACGCCACCCGAGAGCCCCTGATCTTAAATAAGGTATTTTCCTTCCCAGCAGTGAAAACTGCAGTGCCTTCACCCACTCCTCTGAATAATGGGAGTGTTTCTGCAAGCTTGCCATGGTAATTTAAAATCAATTTTACTTTGGTTTCCCATTATAACTTTTGCTATAGGAAATTAACACTTTAGTAAATCACCTATCGCCTGCAAAAACAACAGAGTGCAATAAATGGTAGCGCCTGTGAGGTTTGCTTGCTTTGTAATGAAATAAAAAAAAAAAAACTTGATGGATATAATAATACAATTATATAATGATGTGATAATTGAATACTTTGGTAGAATCAGAATAATTTGGTTTGGGAGGGGCCTTTAAAGGCCAGCCAGTGCTGTGGGCAGTGACATCTTCAAGCCAGGCTGCTCAGGGCTGTGTCCAGCTTGGCCTCAGGCAGCTGCAGGATGGGCTGTACCCTTTGGAATTACCTTTTGGAGGGTGAAAGCATCACCCCTGTGTGTGCAGGATGGTCTCCAGCCGCACAGCCAGTGCTGGGGGTGGGTATGACAGTGATAAATAAAGTTCACTCCAGTCTGTGGCCCTCCAAATAATTTTGGAGAAGTTCTGAACCCAGGGCTTCTTGCTGTCTCAGTTGGCTTCACCAGCTCATCACGAGGTACAGCAGAGGATCCTGTTCACCCTCCTGTTTTTGGGAAATGATGCTCAAACCCCCTGGTGATGCTGCTGTGAAAGCCAGAGCTGTATCTCCCATGGCAAATAAATGGCTCCATTGCTCTTGGGGTTATGGGGCTGATTTTCTGATGGTTTCCTGCCTGTTTTCCCAGTGGTGAGCAGGAATTACAGAGCACGCCAGTTAACTCCAGCTCTTCCCATGGCTTCTGCTTCAATAAAAACGCCATGCAAAAGAGACAAGGAAGAAAAAAAAGAAAAAAAACCCAACTGTCTCTGAGTTCCCCCATTTAAATCGCAGCAGCCATTCAAAAGCCAGGTGTTTCCTGCCATCCAAACCTCCAGATTATCCAGCCCAGCTCTTTAAATGCGCAGGGCGAGGGGAAAAAAATGTGTTAGGCTGGGCCTTCATCTGCTCTGCTGATGATTCCTGCTTTCAGCCCTTGCTGTCGGCAGTCCCCTCCCAGCACCAGCAGAATCAAAGGTGGGGCCGGCTCCGACACGAGGAATAACAAAAGCGCCGGCACCGCTGGCGAGTCATTAGGGAAGTTCTGCCTCTCTCCCAGCTGCCCATTAATGAGCGCAGGGAGAGCTGGGGATGGTCGGGCTCGGTGTCTGAGAGCCGGCTCGGGAGCTGGATCCCGCCGTTCCGAGCCTTTCACGGGAAAAAACCCCTCCCAGGCTCCAAAAAATCCTGGTCAAAACTAGCGTGCGAGGGCGGATCCAGAGGATGGAGATGGATGATGGATGGATGATGGATGGTTCCCGCAGAGCCTGGTTGTAGAAAGCCCCTCTGATCTCTTCGTGCATCTCCTCTCATTCCCTCAGAGGTGTTTTGGGGTGGATGTGTGGGTTTTAGGTGTAAAAGGACTTCAGGATTGACACCAACAGTGCAGGGCACAAACAACAAATGGACAAACAAGGGTGAGAAGTGGAGTGAGAGCTTAACAAGAGCCTCCCCAAAGGTCTGGAGATCCTGGATGGGATAAAGGGTCTGGTTTGCCTTTCTCAGCTTGGGACTCCTTATAAAACAAGGGCGAGAAGGTAAAACTGGGGCAGAAAGGCTGAGCCTACACCTGCAAATCTGCCTTCCAGCTCTTGGTCTCCCTCTTCCCTGAATAAGAGATGCACCTCATCCACAAGGGACATCTCCAGCCTTCTCCTTCAGAAGATGGAGTATGGAGACTGAAGACCATCTTGGTCCCAAAATGAAACAATTCCCAAGAATCCCAGAATCCCAGGATGGCTCAGGCTGGAAGGCACCACAGAGGGTCATGGGGTCCAACCTTCCTGCTCCAGCAGGGCCAGACCAGAGCACAGGGCACAGGATTGTGTGCAGACAGCTCTGGAATATCCACAGTGAGGAGACTCCAAACCCTCTCTGGACAATCTGTCCAGTGCTCAGTCACTGCACAGGAAAGTTCTGCCTCATGTCCAGGTGGAATTTCCTGGGCTCAGTCCCTGCCCGTGGCTCTGGTGCCATTGCTGGAGCAGAGTCTGGGCCCTGCTCTGAGCCCTCCCTGCACACAGGGACACCCAGGGAAACACAGGGACACACAGGGACACCCAGGGACAGACAGGGATGAGGGTCCCTCTCAGCTGGGACTCCTCTCCAGGCTGAACAGCCCCAGCTCCCTCAGCCTTTCCTCATCAGGGACATGCTCCATTCCCCTCATCAACTTTGTTGCTGGACCTGCTCCAGGAGCTCCCTGTCCCTCCTGTCCCGAGCAGCCCAGAGTGGACACAGCACCCCAGATGTGCCTCCCAGGGCAGAGCAGAGGGGCAGGATCACTCCCTGACCTGCTGGGAATGCTCTTCCTGCTGCACCCTTTTGGCTTTCTTGGTCCCCAGGGCACTGCTGGCTCATGGACAGCCAGTTGTCCACCAGGACACCCAGATCCTTCCTCGCAGAGCTGCTCCAGCAGGTCACCCCCAGCCTGTGCTGGTGCCCAGGGTTGTTCCTCCTCAGGTGCAGGACCTGCATTTCCCTTTGCTGAATTTCAGTTCTCTGCCCATCTCTCCAACACATCGAGGTCCTTCCGAAGGGGTCAGTCACTCCTCCCAGCTTTGTGTCATCACTCAGCTTCTTGAGGAGGCACTTGTCCCTTTCTTCAAGTCATTGATGAGCAAGTTAAACAGTTCTGGGCCCAGTACTGAACCCCGGGGGACACCACGAGTGACCAGACCCTGTGCCACTGATCACCACCCTCTGAGCTCTGCTGCTCAGCCAGTTCATGGAATCACAGGGTCATTAAGGCTGGGAAAGACCTTCAAGATCTGAGTCCAACCAGGAAGTTAAGACAGTCAGGTCCAGCACTAAACCGTGTCCCTAAGCACATCAGTGGTGCAGATCTCAGCCCAGCTCATCCACTCTTCCAGCCCACATTTCCTGAGTTTGACCAACAGATGTGATGGGGCAAAAGCCTTGCTGAAGTCTAGCTGCACAAAGCCCACTGCTTTCCCCTCACCCATCCAGGTTGTTGTCTCACTGCAGAAGGCAATGGGGTTGGTCAAACATGATTTCCCTTGGGTGAATCCCTGCTGACAACTCCTGATTGCCTTTCCCCACACTGGTGTTTTCCCACTTAGAGCATTTCCTTCTCACAAATGGGCTTCTCCCTTTGGGGACAGCAAGCAGAGTCACTGGCAAACGTCTCCCTGTGTTAATGAGCATTTTGCAGATGTGCAGGGACCCCCAGCCCGTGAGGGAGAGCACAGTGAAGCACTGAGAGCCTCCTGGGAGCTGGCAGGGTGTCTCCCAGATTCCTGGTGCATGGCACGTCCTGTGGGATTGCTGGTGCCACTCCTCACCATCACAGAGCTGGACGGGCAGGCAGGTGGAGAAGGAAAAGCAGCAATAAATTAAACCTTCCTTGCCCCATCCTCTCTCATCCCAAACCAGTGAGAGGCTGCCTGTGCCGGGGGTGCCACGTCCAAGACAATCACAGCTGACAGTGCCTTCCAGGGACGCTGTCACAGACTCTTAGGCTCATCATTCAGCCAGGAGAAGATTTCCTGCCCGACTTCATGGGAAGGAGCCCCTTTTGATGCCGGAGTGGTTTTTTCCTTTTCTTTTATATACATTTTACACAGCTCTGTGTATCCACAAGCATCAGCACACTTGTAACCCTTCACTTAGTTTAGTACTTAGTGTTTTGTAAGTGTCCTGCAGGCCCTGAGACTGAACAGCCCAGAGCTGCAGAGCCAGGGACACCAAACATCCTCCTGGGAATGCCAAGGTGCCCTGGCAGGACAGATTCTGGAACTGGAGCTGAGCCCAGCCCAGCCCCATGATTGGGCTCCCTTGTTGGATTTGCTGATGTGTGAGGTCTGTAACTTGTGTGTGTGATTGATGGGTGTGTGCATTGCCACGCTGTCACCTGGGTGAGGTGGATGCATCCAACAGGATCCTGATTAAAACACTGAGGTAACGACCCCAACCCTTTAACCGTGTCTGGCTTCATTTTCCTAACACCAGGAAAAGGCATCACTTTGCCGACATGCTGGGAGTGCCACCTGCAGCCGGTGTGGCCTCAGCCCTGGCTCCCAGAGCCTGGCACAGCTCCAGGATGGTGCCACCACCCCTGAAGGTGAGGGTTGGCTCACAGAGGCAGGAGGAGAGGCTGGGTGAGGAGCCAGGGATGAGGAAGAATTGGTTTGATGGGTGGATGTGGTGCAGCCACACCTGGTGGGATGGGAAGATGCCCTTGGCTTCTCCTGCTCGTCCATGTTTTTGTCATGATTATTGGCAGCACCTCGAGGTTTGTGGGGACCAGAGGCTCAGGGCTCCAGGTGATTCCTGACTCCAACACCAGATATCTGGTGCCAGCTGGGAATCCTCTGCAGCCCAGGGAGAACAAGGGGCAAGGGCAGAGGGTGACTCACATCACACAGCCAGCTTCCCACAATGTCACTGTGTGGAGGAATCACTCTCTGGGATGGGGAGAAGAAAGATGAGGTCCGACACCTTCCACTGTCCCAGGTTGATCCAAGCCCTGTCCAGCCTGGCCTTGGACACTGCCAGGGATCCAGGGGCAGCCACAGCTTCTCTGGGCACCCTGTGCCAGGGCCTCCCCACCCTCACAGACAACAATTCCTTCCCAAATCCCATCCATCCCTGTCCTCTGGCAGTGGGAAGCCATTCCCTGTGTGCTGTCCCTCCATGCCTTGTAAATGATCTCTCTCCATCTTTCCTGTAGGCTCCCTTCAGGAACTGGAAGGCCAAAATTAGATCATCCCAAATTCTCCAATCCCAATTCCCTCAGCTTGTCCCACAGCAGAGCTGCTCCATCCCTCTGCTCATCCTGGTGCCTCCTCTGGGTTTCTCTCCAGCAGCTCCAGGTTCTCCCTGTGCTGGAGCAGCTCTGCAGGTGGGGTCTCACCTGAGCTGGGCAGAGGGACAGAATCCCCCCCATTTCTGCTGCCCACCCTGGGAGATCAGCCCAGGGCAGGGGGGTTTGGGATGGGTCATGTCCAGCTGCCAGATCCTGCCTCAGGCTGAGATAAATTATGAGTTAATTTATATCAAACACCTCATTTGGAAATCTCTCCATTGCCCAAGTTGGACCCCACACTTCTGGTCCAACCGTTCTTGTTTTTAAAAATTGCCTCCATATTCACCCAAATCCTCTATCCCACACCAGACCCTGGCACCACTTTCATATTTCCCAGGATTTTGCCCACAAATCTTTTTGTGTAATGGTTCTGGAAGTAATTTTTAAACAGTTTTGATTTTTTTTTTATGAGTGCCACAAAGGACAATGCATTCCAAGGAAAATTATATAGTGAGAAAACAAACAATGTATATAAATATGTACCTTAAACACAGATACAGCTTCATATATATGTGCAAACCTATATGAATCTATGGCTTATTTATTCATTTGAGGTGCATTTACCTGTACATAGAGAGGTATATAGTGCATATAAATAAAAGGATAAAATCTGATTTATGTGCTATAGAGTTATATAAATAAACACTGTATGTTTATATATATCATATATATGAC
Source organism: Petroica traversi (assembly GCA_025920805.1). NCBI lineage: Eukaryota > Metazoa > Chordata > Aves > Passeriformes > Petroicidae > Petroica > Petroica traversi. Next base: position 15,746,241 of record JAHLSL010000038.1, on the reverse strand, counting down.
CGTATACGTGGTTTATTTTTTCATTTCTACATCTATACAAACAATCTCCTGCTGGCAGAGAGGTGAAACCAGGAATTGCTGCCTGATGTAAAGATGGGAATTCTGTTTTGAGGTCAAGCTGGAGTAAACAAATTAGTATTTTGATGGTTTTGTGTAAAAGACCTTTGGAAAGATTTGGAAAAGCTCTTTCTAGAAATGTAGGGAATGCCACTTTTTGGCAAAACTGTTCTTCCTGGCTGTACTTCAGTTTTTAAGCTTCACGCTCAGCTCCTGCCATTCGTAGTGACCCACTGCTGTGTGACATATTATCATGGCACAATAAATCATAAAATAAAAATAAAAATAAAGTAATAAAGTAAAAAAATTAAAAAATAAAACCAAACTAAACTAAACTAAACTAAACTAAACTAAACTAAACTAAACTAAACTAAAATAAAATAAAAATAAAAATAAAATATTTAAGGCTGCTGTAGCTTTATACAGACGGAATTATTGTCATTGGAAAGGGTTTGCTCACAGATGATGCAAGGAAGCAGCTCAAGATAAGGAGAAAAGTTTCTCTCTCAGGTTCCTGCTCCACATGGAGGCATCCAGAGACCATGGCCAAGCTCTGGCTGTCCTTTCCCCGTCCCCACATTCCCGAGGCAGTTACACGAGCTGAACTTCGCCCAGGTTCTGGCACCTCCCCGAGCGCTCCCGCTCCCCCCCCGCCTTTCTCCGGTTTCCCTCCCGAGCTGCAGACGGCGGGTCTGGGCAGAGTCTCCCCGGAGCCAGGGCGGCTCAGATCGTATCTCTGCTCCTGGAGCCTTGGGAGGGAGGGAGGGAGGGAGGGAGGGATGGAGGGATGGAGGAGCCTCTCCTGCTGCGGGTGTGAGATGGGATCATCTCTCAGCCACCCCATCCCCGCATCCCATCCCTCATCCCATCCCTGCATCCTATCCTTCATTCCATCCCCTCATCCCATCCCTGCATCCCATCCCTGCATCCCATCCCTCATTCCATCCTCGCATCCCATCCCCGCATCCCATCCCTGCATCCCATCCCTCATTCCATCCCCGCATCCCATCCCTGCATCCCATCCCTGCATCCCATCCCTGCATCCCATCCCTCATCCTGATCCCGCATCCCATCCCTGCATCCCATCCCTCATCCCATCCCCGCATCCCATCCCATCCCTCACTCTCTGCCCTGGGAGGAGGTGCAGCTTTAAATGTGACCCCAAAAGAGCCATGAAGGGACTCTCTGGGTTTTAGGCAGACCCACACGAGGGTCCTGGGCTGGGAGAAAGGAGCCTGGGTCATTTCAACTCACAAATCTAAGCTCAGATTAAACGTGGTTGTGGAGATGTTCCCCTCCTGCCACGCCAGCCCCGCGATTTAGTCCAGCTCTTGCTAATCTCGAGACTAACAGGCCAGGGGGGTGTTTTATTAATGCTTCGGTGTTTGGGGAAGGGGGGAAGCAGCCAGAAATCACCTCCCTGGACGGAGTGCAAATCAGGGCAAGGAGGAAACCTTCCCCACCACGGAGAGGTGGCTGTGCCACCCAGGAGAGCTCGGGAAGCAGGGAATATCCTGCTGTGGAGGGAAGGGAAAGAGCCAGGATCCAACCCTCTGCCTCTCCTAGAAAATCACTAAAGCAAGCAATAGTAATTGGAGAGCTACTTGTAAGCCGGGCATCTTCTCCCCTGCTAAAAGCTTTGCCTGTAGCGCTGAAGGAGCGGCTTGTGATAAATATATATATATTAAAAATATCTGCTCTGACAAGCGTGAAGCTGGAGAGGCAGAGAGGCAGGGGAGGAGGTAGGGCGGGTAGGAAGCATAAATCAAAATGTTTTGCTGCTCCTAATTAAATCCACCAACCTGTTTGCAACAAAACCCACCCTCGGTCGAGGGGATGAGAGGGGGATGAGGAGCCGGCGTTGCCCCACGGTGGCCAAGAGCTCCCTGAGCCTCACGTGGGGGGACCTGGGAGTCCTCACACTGGGATTTGAGCTTCAGGAAAACCTCCAGCCATCTGTGCCAGAGGAGGGCGGAGAGGGGGAAAAGCATTGCAGGGAGGGCTGGGAACCTTCTCGCTGCTCCACATCCTCTGCAGCCAGACGGCTGCAATGTGCTGCTGCCAGCCCTGCAGCCACGGCTCCTGCAGCTGGGAACGGGTCAGGAGGAGCGGAATTGAGTGAAAGGGAGGGCTGGGGAGGGAAGGGAGAGAACAGGGAATCGCTGCTGCTGCTGCTGCTGCACAGCCCAGGGTGCTGCCTGCAGTGAGTTTGTGGCCCTCACTCCTCTCCCAGAGGAGGTGCAGAGCAAGAAAAGGTCTAGAGAAGGATGGTGAAGGAGATCAGGGGCATGGAACAGTTTCTGTTCATTCAGAGAATGGTTTGGGTCAGACAGGACATTTAAGATCAACTCATTTCACCCCCTGCCATGGGCAGGTTCACCTCCCACTATCCCAGGTTGCTCCAAGCTGTCCAGCCTGGCCTTGGACACTGCCAGGGATCCAGGGGCAGCCACAGCTTCTCTGGGAATTCTATTCCAGGGCCTCCCCACCCTCACAGACAACAATTCCTTCCCAATCTCCCATCCATCCCTGCCCTCTGGCAGTGGGAAGCCATTCCCTGTGTCCTGTCCCTCCGTCCCTTGTTCCCAGTCCGTCTCCAGCTCTCCTGGAGCCCCTTTAGGCCCTGCAAGGGGCTCTGAGCTCTCCCTGGATCCTTCTCTTCTCCAGCTGAGCACCCCCAGCTCTCCCAGCCTGGCTCCAGAGGGGCTCCAGCCCTGGGAGCAGCTCTGTGGCCTCCTCTGGGCTCATTCCAGCAGCCCCACATCCTTCTCATGCTGAGGACTCCAGGAAAATGTGTCACAGAGACCAAAATTCTTCAGCCCAGGAAAGGGAGAGCTGATGTCCTACAAGACAAAAAGCTGAAAACCCCAAGTCTCCTGCAATGAAGGTTTTCCTAACAAGAGCCAGGAGCTCCGTATGGGACAGTTGGGTGACAGCTCAAACCCAGCAAAAGGATGGCTATTTTTTTTTCCCATAAAGCACAGCTAAGCTGGGCAACTCCTTCTCCTAATGCCAAGGATTTAGAAAGGAAAAAAAAAAAGAAAAAAGAATGACAGAGAAACTCAACCACCAGGGAACATTCTGTTATTAAATCAGCAGCAGCACATCCATCTCAGGAGCATCCTGGGATGCATCCCTGCCTTGTTCTTGCACCCTCCTGCTGGAATTTAAACCTGGCCCAGCACAACTGTTGTTTTTTTTTTTCAGTCCTAAACATGGCCCATTTCAAGATTTTCAGCAAGTTCCACCCAAAAGTTGATTGAACATCTGCTGGGCAGCCTGTGCTGAGCCTGATGCTTGTGACTGCAGGAAATTACCCAGTGCCCTGAAATCCTGGACAGGGATGGCTTTACCTTGGCTTTCCCAGGGCTCCCTCAAAATCTGTTTTAGCCACAGAATTGGTCAGAGAAAAAACATGTGGGATGATTTGTCCCCATCCCACATCCTGCTTGCAAAGGGCATCACACACCTGATGTGTTTTGGGGCCACCTGAGGGTGGTTGGGGACATCAAAGCCACCACTGTGATCTCTTCATGGAGGAGAGCTGCAGCTGGCCCAGGATCTTATAAACAACTTACAGCTCTTCCTCCTGCCGTGACCTTGCTCCCTGCCTTGAATCCTGGCTTCCCAAAGAGTTAGGGAATCTTTGTGGAAAGGGAATGTCTTTGTGGTGCTCGTGTGGGCTGTGAGTGGAAATGTGCTGAGCTGCTGGGAAGAGAAGAGGAGGAGGCAAAGGAGACACTGAGGCTGCTGCTGCTGCTCTTCCATCCAGCCAAAATAAACACTGTGAAATTCCCACAGGCTGGGGGAAGTGCTAAATGTTGCTGTGAAGTGGGCAAAGTGAGAGTGACAATTAGGTACTTAATAAATGACTGTGCAAGGGTGTATTTGTTACTCTGAGGATGCACAGAGTGGGAGGTGGTGCAACAGGTCAGGAATGAGCTTTGGAGAGATTTCCCTCAGTACCAGGGGTGGGGAATTTCACCCAAGGATTCCATCAGATCCCCAGATTTGGCTTCCAGAGCTTGACTTATCCACACAAATAATGAAACCAAAAATACCCGTGGTCCCTGCTGGTGATTTGTTCCCATTGCTGCCTTCCCACGCTGTTCGAAGACGTGGAGCTCGCTCCCAGCTGGAATTTGACTGACACTGGAGCTCACTGGGTGATTTTATCTCCTGCTCAGAGCAGAGATTGCCTTGCTCAGGGTGAGGAACCAGTGGTGCCCCTTGCAGGAGTGACTGTTGCTTTCAGAAATCAGAAGTTCACCCACTGGGCCAGCTCTGACTCGGGCGACAGGAGCCATGGGAACCATTGTTAGCACTTCACAGGAGAGTGGGTTGATATTTTTTAATCAACATTTGCATGCTTAAACTTCGCTTCTCTTTTATTTTTACCCACCTCCTTCCTCCCTGCACATTTTCCAGCGCACAAAAAGAAAGAAAGGAAGGAAGAGAACTTTTTAATTAAACTTTCGAGGAGAACTACAGTGCAAAGCTGTTCTTTATATTGCAAGAGATAAATCACTGCAAACATTTGGAAGAGCCCAGGCTTTGGTGGGTTGTGCCAATGAAACCAGGAATGATCTGAGATCCAAGACTGGCTCTTGGTTGAAGGGGCCACCAGATGAACTTGTTGTCACTGCTTATCAGCTAAGGGACCAAGGAAATGTGATTTTGGACGTGTCTTGGCCAGGCTTGGAACAACTTGGCCTGGTGGAAGGTGGCCCTGCCCATGGGAGGGTTTGGAACAGGATGAGATTTAAGGTCTTTTTATTGCAAGGCACCTTTAAATAAGCAAAACGCTAAAGCTGAAAAAGCAGCAAGAAATGAAAAATGCAATGAGCTGAGCTGAACCTTTAGGTGAGTAAAATGTGTTCCTGGTTCTGAGGGGCTTGCCTCAGGTCCTTCCTGTGCCCAGCTGGGATAAATCCATCCTTTAGGCCGAGGTTTCCTTCCTTTAACTGTGAAGGAGGTCCAGGGAACTCTCAGAAATGTGTCTCCACTTTGGAGGTTTCTCCTTTGGTGACTCTTATTTTGCTTTTCTTGGAGTCCCATTAACCCAGCACTGCCGTGCTCACCACCAAGCCATGTCCCCAAGTGCCACCTCCTGATCACTTCCAGGATGGGGATTCCACCTGAACCTTCCCACTATGGTGTCACAGACCAGCTTCTTCTGCCTCTCCTCTGCTGCCAGTGAGGGACCAACTCTGTGTTGGCTCAATCCACACAAATCCAGTTGGATGGAGGGTTTAACACTCTTAAAGAGGGATTTTTTTTTTTTTCAGGAGAAAACAGAGGGGGAAAATAAAAAGCTGTCTACTCTAGACTAATAAGGTTTCCTCAACTCCTCAGCTGGCTCATTAAACGTAATGAACTGTGAAAATATTCCACGGAGGGTCTAGTCCTGCTTCCATGGACTTTGGAGCAGCGTTTTGGTGTCCAGACCCAATTCCCTGAGCAGTTTTGGCAGCAGTCAGCCCAGCTCATGGGAAACAAAGGGAGGGATGCTCCCCTTCCACAGGAAGATCCCTGGATCCAAAAACTCCTGTCCTGGGCTTGTCCCCCTCGTGCAGGAGCATTTGTCTGTCAGGTGGATCATCCAGTCACTGCAGCTTTGTCACCACCTGCAAGGTGACAAGCCCAGCACTGGATAAAAGCTGTCTCTGACAGCCAGAGAGATTCCCCACACTGCTGGAGGCAGAGGAAGAGGAAGGAATGCCATGAGGCTTTTCCAAAGTGTTCCTTGGGCTGATCCTGCGGGCAGAGGGAAGGGCAAGATGATTTAAGGGGGTGAGGAAGCCTGGAATCCTCACAGCTGAATGAATCCTTGCATGGAGTCCAGCTTTGGTTGATAAGGGACTGCCAAGGTTTCTGTCACACACTTGGCTTTGTGCAATATTCAGGTGGAAAAGCAGCCCAGCAGATCCCAGGTCTGGCTGGGGTTGCAGAGACTCAGAGAAGCATTGAGGAATCTGAGGTCTCTGTCTGACCATCTGTGTCCAGCTCAGCCAGGGCTTGGCCATGATTCCAGAGCCTCCAAGACAGAGGTTCCACTAAGATGGGGAATCTTCCACCTCCCTGAGTGCCTCTTCCAGTGCTGCACAATCTCCTGTGAAAAAGCCTTTCCTGCTGTTCCATCTGAACATCCCAGCACCCTGGAGAAGCAGTCATGGAATCCCAGAATGGTTTGGGGTTTGGGATTTGGGTTTGGGTTGGAAAGGACTTTAAAGATCATCTCATTCCAACCCCCAGCCATGGCAGGGACACCTCCCACCATCCCACATTGCTCCAACCTGGCCTTGGACTCTTCCAGGGATCCAGGGGCAGCCACAGCTTCTCTGGCCTCCCCACCCTCACAGGGAATAATTTCATCCCATTATCTCATCTAAATCCTTCCTCTTTTAGTATCCAACAATACTTATCTAAAACAAAAAAAATGGCTGAACCGAAAAAGGGATGCAAAGTGTGAATTTTGGTATCAGTGTTGCATTAGGAATAAAATGGCATCAAAGGAAGAGTGGAAAAATGCAAGAATTTTAGACTGACATCTCACAAATCAAGTGTTTCGATCTCTCATGCCAGCAGTTGGCTCAAAAGAAAATTGGAAAACCACCCTGAAACAAAGGAACTTTTTTTTTTTTTTTTTTTTAATATCCAAAACCAGAGAGTGAGCTGCACTGGGAAGGGGAGGGTCTGCCTGTTAAACATGAAGAGATCAGGAACACTTAAAATCACGCAGCAAAATCGGGATGGATCCCTCTTTCCTCCAGGTTTACTCCCGGAATTCCACCCGTGCTTGAATCCAGCCTTAAGCAGGATGTGGGTTTGCCTCTCTCCACGCTGCAGCCCAGCAGCAAACCCGGAGTTGAGAGACCACAGCAGGCATTATGTCATCGTGCGAGGAGGAGCTGGGCAATCCTGCAACCACTTCTTCCCAAGCCCTTTCATCCAATCCCTCCTCCAGCAGCACTGCTGAAGAATTGGGGAGGAAAAAAATAAAAATAAAATTTAAAAAAAGGAGCCTGGCCGCAGGGGATGGGAGAGGAAATCCCACGGCAGGATGTCCCCAGCAGCATCCCAGGAGGGGAGAAGCTGCGGTGCAGGGCTGAGAGGGGCGGCAGAGCCTCCCTGGCTGTTGTTCACCTGCCAGGTCCCTCCTGCTCGCAAGGAAACCTGTGTGCAGCAAAAGGTGATGTCATCCCTGCTTCCCTGCTCCTGGAATCCAGCTCCTCGCTGGATGTGGCTCGGGGCTGGTGTTATTAACAGTCCCTTTTGACACATCTTGTGCTCTGATGATTTCTTTCTTTTCTTTTTATATTTTTTTTTTTTTCATTTCCCACCCCTCTTTCCCCCCCCCCCTTTTTGCTGCACAGTGACCAGGCTCCTGAGACTCAGGTTGATTAAATTTCTGTGCCTCGCAGCTTCCCTGGAGTCCACATAATTTATGTAAATACGGGAGATAAGAAACGAGGGGGGAATCACAAGAAAAACGGAGCATTAAGCCGCCAAGATCCATTAAGTTCTCCATCACCCCTTTCAGATTCTCGGTGTTCACGCCGCACCGCCCCCACGTTTCCCCCCCTTGTCACAGAGTGTGGATCAAATTAACGCTCAAATTCCGCGGGATCATTCCCAGCTCCTGCCTGACATCGGGATGGAGCCCTGCCTGCCATCGGAGCAGGGAACCAGCCCGGATCGAGAGGCAGGTCCTCCTTGCCCGGCTGGATCCCGGCAAAGCCGAGCTGCTGGAGCTCCCTCCGGGCAGGGATGACGCCGGGCGCATCCCGAGGGACAGAGGTGTTTGTGGGTGAAGCAAGGTGAGCAGGGCTGCTCCGGGTTAGGATCCTCGGGAGAGCCTCTGCACCCCCTCAGGGTGGTTCTGTGCTGGCGGCTGAAGGGAGAACGTGTCCCCAGACCAACCTTTCAACCCCAATTCCTGGAAAGTTGTGTTGGGAAGGAGTGGGAATTAGGACAGCAGCCTGTTTATCTTCTTTGTGCACTCTCTGCCTTTCCTAAGCCCTTGCTGGTCATCCTGATGGATGTAACCCCCTTTCTCCAGCTGACCATCACTCAGGGGTGTGGGTTAGGCTTCAGAGCCAGCAAAGACCTCCCTGGAATATTGCCCAGAAATTTGGCACTGCGCTTTGGTGGTCTGGCTTGTTAAAATGTCCCTGGAATCATGGAATGGTTTGGGATGGAAGGGACATTAAAGAGCACCTCATTCCACCCCCTGCCAAGGGCAGGGACATCTCCCTCTATCCCAGGTGGCTCCAAGCCCTGTCCAGCCTGGCCTTGGACACTTCCAGGGATCCAGGGGCAGCCACAGCTTCTCTGGGCACCCTGTTCCCAGCTTTGCAAGAAGCAAAGCCCAAAAATAATTGCTGAAGTTGGTTTGGGAGGTGGCCTGGAAGGGGTCGGTTTCCAGCTGGCAGAGTGGATGGAGATTTTGTTTTGAGGAGGGTGCAGGACACAAGGGATGGGAAACGTGGCAGTGAGCGCACGGCCAGATTGCACCAATTGGCCTCAGAGCCAGGAAATACATCTGGGAACCTGGAAATCTGGGAATCTGTTCCTAAGGTGCACAAGCACCTGGCAAAGCCTGTGCCAGGCCTGGGGCAGGCAGGACGGGGACAGTCCCACATGGACACCTCTGCTGGGCAGCAGCAGGGCTGGAAGGGCACAGATGCCACAAATGACAGCTGAGACCTCTGTGACAGCACCAGGAACCTCGGGGTTCTGTCTGAGAGCCACTCACACCCCAAAAGCTCCTCTGAGACAAAACCTCCTGCTTCCCTGGGACTTCCAGCACAGAAAGTGCAGCTCCCCAAGCCCCAGCTCCTGGGAAAGCTGTCCCCCTCCAAATGGATGGCATTAGGAATAATGCCATGTATATTTTATTTAAGTTTTGAGCTCACAGGCACCACTCGAATTGCTTTTGTTAACAAGTGAGACAGACAGAAACGCCTCTTTCATGGAATAACAATATGACTTCAGGATGCTGCAGCTTGAGGAAAAGCCACAAATCCTGAGTGTTGGTGACATCCCAGGAGCAGAAGTCAGTGGCTGTCACTCAGCCCCGTCCCTAACCTGGATGCTGCAGCAGTTCCGTGGGTGTTTCTGCCTCCAGTGCTTTGCAGAGTCAATCCTTGGTGCCTGTGCCCAGGGCACAATTAACTACTCCAATAATCTAATATCAACTTATAGATCTTTCAATAGTCATCCAGGATCAAGATCTAATTAAGACTACAAATGAGTTAATCATGTGTGATGAAGCCTTCCAAGAAAATTACACCCAAGACTTCCATTCTGTCTGAGCTGCAGACACTTCTGACCGAGCCCCAAAGCAGAGACTAAAACACTGGTGGTAAAATGGAGTGATGGGCATGAAAAAAACAAAGCTTTGCAGGTCTCAAAGAAGGGGGCAACCTACAATCTGCAGCTTCGGGGGGTGAATTATTTGAGACAAATTTGATTTGACAGATTCTCTTGAAATTTCTGATAACTTTACAAACCACTCGGTGACCAGCAGTCAAAAGAGACTTACTGGAGGAAAATACCAAATTTTGAGCAGTGGGGCAATGAAACACACACCAAGACCACCCTTGGTCACAGCCAGGATAAGTGACAAACTTTTTTGAACCTCCAAACCAGCAATGGGAACGACCCCGCTCTGTGAATAACATGGGCTTGACATTTCAGAGGGGTTGAGAGGCCTCATTCCTTGGCTTCATCCATGGATGCATCATTTGCTGTGCTCTCATGCTAAAAATGACTGTGATCGTTAGGAATAGTTTATGCTCTGGGAAATAATTAGGGCCATAAATGGGGCTGCAAAGCAGAGGCTCTGGGGGAGCAGGAGTGGAGGGGTGGCAGCCACCCCTGCGTGTGCTGTGACTGATGGGAATGGCAATTAGGGTGTTCCCAGGACTGGGCATCCCAAAGAACTCAAACCCAGGCTCGGGAGGCAGCCAACAACTGATAAACCCAAGGAGTGTTTGGGAAAGCCAGTGGGATCACAAGAAAAGCCAGAGCTGGACACAGAGCAGGGGAGAGTCCCACCACTGACCACAGCTGATGACATCAGTGAGTGGTGACAGTGGCTATAAACAAGGTCATGTCTGACCTTTGGACCATCACTTCACAGAAATACAGTGCAATATGGAATTGGAAATGTTTGCAAATACCTGCATGATGCCTTTTCCTGGTGTTAGGAAAATGAAGCCAGACACGGTGAGAGGGTTGGGGGTCGTTACCTCGGTGTTTTAATCAGGATCCTGTTGGATGCATCCACCTCACCCAGGTGACAGCGTGGCAATGCACACACCCATCAGTCACACACACAAGTTACAGACCCCACACATCAGCAAATCCAACAAGGGAGCCCAATCATGGGGCTGGGCTGGGCTCAGCTCCAGTTACAGAATCTGTCCTGCCAGGGCACCTTGGCATTCCCAGGAGGATGTTTGGTGTCCCTGGCTCTGCAGCTCTGGGCTGTTCAGTCTCAGGGCCTGCAGGACACTCACAGAGCACTGAGCACCAGGCTCAGGGAAGGGTTACAAGTGAGCTGATGCTTGGGGATACACCAAACTGTGTAAAAGGTATGGAAAAAAAAAGGAAAAAATCATTCCGGCATCATGTAAAGAGATCCTAAGCTGGATTCCCAAATCCTTGAGGCGGCTGATGCCATAGGCAGGACTCAGCTGGGTGGAAGTGATGGCTTATCCTCTGGGGTAGCTCTCCTGGTGGAAAACGAAGGAAATCTGGAAGCATCCAATGGGAATGACATTTCCAGGGCCCAGGGATCACTGATCTAGGGAAATCAGTGAGAACAGGAAGAGCTCAATGATCCGTGTGGGTCCCTTCCAACTCAGGATATTCTGTGTTTCTGTGTGTGATTTCCAGGAAAGTCCTGCCTGGGTTTCCTGTTTCTATGAAAAGCACAGGATTATTGGCAGTTAGCTAATAAAGCTCATTTGGGTTGTCTGGACAGGCTCCTAAAGATTTAATACATTACTTGAAAGAGTGGATTTGGAAAGGACACTGGTCAGTGAAATCGGCCAGTGGTTGATTGATAACACAAATATGTTGATTGATAACACAATGTGCTGATTTCACTGAATAGGAAAGGAAGTTTAACCCAGCCCATGGCTGCTCCTATTTAAGGCAAATCTCTTCCACCCCCAAAAAAGGAGTCTGAAGTCAGCCTTGCTGGGCACTCTGGCCACAGGAATGAGTTTCAGACCTTCTACACCCCTTGGTGACCAAGTTACACCCTTGGGGACCAAACTCCCAGCTGCTTTTAGGGGAAGACTGAAAAATATCTTGTGTGTTCAGCAGAGAAATGACTGCTCCTCTTTGTGTCCCCGTGTTGCTCGCGAGTCTCTGGTCCTGCATTGACTTCCAGGCTGAATTTTGCCAATTCAGCAGCCGGGATCTTGTTGTGATTGAACTTGATAAATTAAGCAGCCTTTTTTAGGGCAGGGGATGTCCCTGGTGTTTATTTAGTGAGCCAGACTAAATCAATCCATGGAGTTGTACACAAACCGGGAATTTCGCTGTCCCTGCTCGCCTTGGGGCTCCCCTTGGGGACAGGCAAGGTGTGACCAGAGGGAAAAGCACACAGACATGGGGTTGGTGGGGAAAGAAGGGGCTGAACCCCCACAAAAGGTGATGTCCTGCCAAACTTCCCTCGTGGCTGAATTAAGCTAAATGAATTAATTGTTTTGGGAGTGGTGGTGCTGGGGCCAAGGGTTCCTTGGGTGGTAATGAAGGACCAGCAATATTGCCCCACCTTCAGTAAGTCCCTGAGTGCCAGGAGGGTGAATATATTAATACATATTATGATATTAATATAAATAATATTATAATATATGTAGATTATTATATTAAGCACGCAAAGTGCTCAGATGTTTCCAAAATACAAACGTTGGTGCTTTCAGCTGCAGGATGACCAGAGAGGAGGCGAATTGCCACGCTGTGGTCAAACAGAACCCAGATGTTAAGTGGCTCCTCAGGCCTTGGTGCTGCCTCCCAGGCTCCAGCATTTCCTTAATTTTTTATTTAATAAATAAGACCTTTTGGTTCTGCATCCCCTCCCTGCTGCATTCCAGCAGGTTTGACACGGAACACGGAGGCAGCACGGCCAGACTGGCAACATGGAAAAGTCTAATTAACAGGGAAAGAGCCCAGCAGCCAGGAAGGGAATCTGAAGAGGCAGCATGGAGAGATGAAGGCAGCCAGGAGACTGCCAGGGAATCAATCCACGCAGGCACGGGAAGAAGAACTGAGGCCAGCTGCAGAGATGAACATGGATGGTGAGGATCACAGAGTCACTCAGTGGTTTCAGCTGGAAGGGACATTAAAGATCATCTCATTCCGACCCCCCTGTCATAAGCAGGGCACTTTCCACTTGGTCAAATGTAAGGAAAATACACATATTTTTATCCTTGCATTGCTGGGGATAAAGTGACACAGAAAGTGAGTAGGAGTGGTGCCAATGGCCATTCCCAAACCACACCTATTTGGTGATTTTGAGACTGAAGTTAAAAATGGGGGAGTTGACTGAACAATCTCCTGAGGGCCTTTCCCAGCTGAAATCCTCCATGACTCTGGGAAATGCCTGGAGTGGGGAAGGTTGGGTTCAGTGAAAGCCGCACAGTCCAAATCCAGGTGGGAACGTGGGCTCCAGGAATCCCTTGCAGAACAAAGGGCAGGCAGCCCAGCTTGGAAAAACTGTCATAAGTTTGATAGCAAAGACAAAATGAAGAGAAATTCCACAAACTTGCTTTCCACAGGGAATCAGGCAGCAGCTCAGCAGGAAAGCTGAGAAACAAAACTCCCCTTCCCCCGGAGGTTGGTCCCTTGCAATGTGGCCACAGAGCAGGGACAGTCCCCAGGAGCAGGGACGAGAACACCAAACCAGCCAGGCTGGCATTAGCAACTTCAGCCCCTCCAAGCGAGGAAAAATGTCCAAATGGGAAGATAAAAATACAAAAAAACCAAAAAACATGAAAAGGAGAGGTGTAAGAGCCCACGTGGAGCAGAGGAAGCCGAGCTGCAGACGCACCAAGTATCCTAAGGCTGTTTTCCTGCCCGAGGCGGCAGAGCCGTGTTCACCCTGGCTGCCCTGCAGAGGATGAGTTTAGGGCTGAAACTGTTCCATTTTAGAAGCATTAAAGGCTTTTGCTGTGCTGGTGCTCAGGGCAGAGCAGCCCTGGGTCTGTTCACGCTCTCAGGACCAGGTGGAAGCGGCATCTCCACAATCCCTGCGGGCAGGAGAAGGCGGACAGGGCTCCTTCCCTCCCCTCTCTGCTCCTGCCACGACACAAGGAGTGGGAGGCAGGGTGACCTACTTGTGCCATGCCCTGAATGCCTCTTTTTGCTCCAGCCAAGGCATCTCCACGCTCCGAGGCTCCTGCTCTGCCTGTTGGAACTGTCTGAAAGGATTCTATTGCTCCCTTCTTCCATCTCCTCCCATCCCCTTGGCTCACCTGGAGCTGGGAGGGCCTCAAAAGCATTTTAAGAGGTCCAGCAGGAGGAGAAAGCAGAAGCTGGGTCATTTCCATCCCCTGGTTTTGCTGTGGGAGGGGGAGATGTGGTGGGGAACCATCCCTTGACTTTTCATTCCCAAAAAACAGAGATCTGGGTGCTCTCCTTGGTGGGAGATGTAGATCCATCAGTATTGTGTGTGTCCCTCCAGGTTTAGGGCAGGATTATGGAAATCATCCTCTCCTCTCTCCCCACAAGGGAGGATGGGAGAGCTGGGCTTTTGGGGATATGGCTCTCTTTTTTTTTTTGTGAAGTTATTTATTTATTTATTTACTTACTTACTTATTTACTTATTTATTTGCCTGCTTAGCCAAAATAATACGTGAGGGATGAGCATTTCTGAGCGTTCAGAGTCAGCAACTCTGCTCCTTCACTGATTTTGGAGGTGTAATCTCTGTTGAGCAAGATAGCCCAGCTCTGCAAAATCCAGCCTGGAAAACTAAAGTTCTATTAATCCTTATTTTAAAAATATTTTAATAAAAACTATTACCCCACACATTATAATGGAGTTTTGGCACAGCCCCTACAAAACCAAAGACATTTTCACTGCCTCTTGTGAGACCCTCCTAAAGAACCTTCTGCCTGTGTCACTGAGCTCCTGTAGATATTTCTTGGCCTCCCAGCTGTGACAGATTTCATTGAAGGCCCTTTATTTCCAGCTCTGATGTGCTCTCATTTAATCATCCCTGTCCATTCCCACACTGCACGTGCCTGATGGGACTCGGGGCTGCTGGAGCTGGGAGACACAAGGAACAAACCCCACAATTAGAGTGACAGCTGATGACAATTCCCCTCTCCCACGGGTGAAGAGTTGTTGTCACATTGACTTCCCTGAGGAAGAGGCTGAAGGAGATGGGGGTGTCCAGCCTGGAGAGGAGAAGGATCCAGGGAGAGCTCAGGGCCACTTCCAGAGTCTAAAGGGCGTTTGCAAAAAAGAGGGAAGGGACTTTTTACATGGAAAAATAGTGATAGGATAAGGGGCAATGGTTTTAAATGAAAATATTTATGTTGGATGTGAGGAACAAATTGTTCCCTGTGAGGCTGGGGTGGCCCTGGCACAGGGTGCCCAGAGAAACTGGGGCTGCTCCATCCCTGGAAGTGTCCAAAGTCAGGCTGGACAGGGCTTGGAGAAACCTGGGACAGTGGAAGGCGTTGTGGTTGGAACAAGGTGATTTTTATGGTCCCTTCCAACCCAAAGCAGCCTGTGATTCTGTGGTTCCCTGCTTTTGGACACACTGCACACCTGCCAATCCCTCTGGAAGCTCCTCCGCCTTGGGATGGGTCGAAATGGAGATGCTGCTCAGACAAGGCCTTGTGCCATCCCTTGTGCTGCCCTTCAGAGGGGCCACGCTGCTCAGGATTGTGTGCACATGGAATTTAATAATCTCCAGGGAAGGAGGCTCCACAATGAAAATAAAAGGGAAAAGCAACGTGTGGCACTGTGAGCAGGATCACGGCCAGACCACCCCTCCTGCCCACAGCACCTTGAGGAGCTCAGGGATCCTCAGGGAAGAGCATTTTGGAGAGCTGGGTTCCCAGCTCTGCGAGGGAAGTCTGCAGCTCCTGGAGGAAGAGCTGTGGCCTTACCACCACCTTGAGATGATCCATCCACCACCTCCTCCCTCAGCGAGCAGGGCCCTCTCTCCTCATTGCAGACCTGGCTGGGAAAGCCTGGCCAGAGCCTGCACATGAACATCACCATCATCACCCCCCGGGAGCACAGCACGAGAAGTTAATGTGAAGAGAAGGGCTCCAGCATCATCTGTTCCAGGAGTGACAATGATCCCTGGTCCCGGGGGGACTGAGTCCCACAGCCCAAGGGCAGCTGGGCAGAAGGTCTGACCCTGCTGCCCTCCTGGAACTCACCCCAGGCCTGGTTAATGCCAGCTGCCCTGGGGAGCGGAGCTGTCTCACTTGGTCACATCACGGGGGCAGCAGACAGATGATTTACAGACAGTCCCCCTCCCTAATTTCATGTATTTTGTGTTTCACCAATCCTGGTGCTTTCCTCCCTGGGTAGAGCAGCTCCTGCCATTTCTTAGAGCAAAACCTGGACTGGGCTGCAAACCACGGAGAAACATTTTCCTCTGGGATCTCCCACCTTTAAGGCCCCACCCCAGCAGTGTCCCTGCCCTGTGCTAATTCCAAAAGTGCTCCTGGGAACCACCTGAGCCAATGCTACTGACCCAAAATCTCACCCTGGCACTGCCTAACCCTTCCATTCAGCTGGAGCCTGCAGGTGGCTCACGGGAATGATGGAGCAGTTGGTATCTCAAGATACTTTCAGGCACTTTTAAGACTTTTCTTTCTCTTTTTTTTTCTTTCTTTTTTTTTTTTCTAAGAGCAAAGTAATTTTCTTTATGCTGCTCCAGAGCTGGAAACCTCTGGGGCAGAGCAGGGAGTCCAGCAGTCCAGATTAGTCACTGATGGGACCTCTCCTTTCTCCATGAATAAACCAGGACTCTGCTTTCCACCTCCCTGGGGAATGTTCAAAAAGCCCCTTCCTGCATTCAGGCAGGAATTCTGTTTAATTCTGTGTAATTCTTGGAAAAGTGGGGACTTTTCCAAGAAACAATATCACAATCCCATCAAGATGAAGAAAGCAACATCAAAGGTAAGACCCCATCCCCACAGGGGCGTAGAGATTCCAGATGATGGAGAGTAGGAGGTCTCTCTGCCCAGGTCCCAGCTGTCACCTCCCTCATCAGCACATCTGAGGCAGCATCAGAGAAAAGAGGGGTTCAGCACTGACATTTCGGGTTCTAGAAGTCAAATATTCCCCAGGAAATATCCAGCACTGACATTTCAGGTTCTAGAAGTCAAATATTCCTCAGGAAATATCTACCACTGACATCTTGGGTTCTAGAAGTTAAATATTCCTCAGGAAATAACCAACACTGACATTTCAGGTTCTAGAAGTTAAACATTCCTCAGGAAATATCCCACACTGACATTTCGGGTTCTGGAAGTTAAACATTCCTCAGGAAATATCCAGCACTGACAGTTTGGGTTCTAGAAGTCAAATATTCCCCAGGAAATATCCAGCACTGATATTTCAGGTTCTAGAAGTCAAATATTCCCCAGGAAATACCCAGCATTGACATTTCGGGTTCTAGAAGTCAAATATTCCCCAGGAAATATCCAGCACTGACATTTCGGGTTCTGGAAGTTAAACATTCCTCAGGAAATACCCAGCACTGCTCCCCGAATGGAGCTCTCCCCACTGCTTGTCCCAGCCAGGCTACTCATCTATGAAACCTTCTGTGATTTATTTTCAGAGGGGGAAAAAAAAGAAAAATCACTCTGGTTCCAGCAGGAAGAGAGTTTAGAGTAGAATTGCTATTTCCCAGCGGTGCTGGGGGCTCTCACACTAAATCACATTACTGCAATTTAAAATACAACCACACATCTGCTGAGGCTTGGGTATTGCTCACATGTGTGTTTTTTAGTCCCAGGCAGGTATTCTTACGTGAATTTTTCCTCCTCTCCGAGATGTGAAATGAAGCTGAATTCCTTTGCATTTTCCATGGATTCTCCTGCCTATCCAGCTGGTTACCAAAGCTCAGCTGCTTTGTGCTAATTTCTTAACCTGGTTTTGTGGCGGGGTCCCGGGTGGATTGAACTAATTTGGAATAAGGCGTGTCTGATTCTGAAACAGGAGCATCAACACAGGGAATTAATTATGAACCACTAATGTCAAGTGCACAGTCCAGAATAAGTCCTTGGATAGATGAAGCTTAAGGCCATCATCTCTAATTTTTCTCAAAAGCAAATTATTTTTTTTTTCCTTGTCCGTCTCTTGATCTGCCTGTCAGGAAATCGGCTCCCTGCCCGTGCCAGGGGGGTTTGAACTGGAGAATCTTTAAGGTTCCTTCCAACCCAAACCATCCTGTGATTTTGTGGCTGTGAAATGGTCACACAGATATTTTGTCCTCACCTCATTCCAACCCCGGATCACTCAAGGCCAGCTCTGTGAATGTGCAGAGACCTTCCCACACTTAGGGCTTGATCTTGGCCTGGAAGCCACCAGGATTGTTTGTCTAAGAACTTCCTCAGATCACAGTCCCCACCTTATCAGAGCTCAGCCAAACACAGATCACAGAATTCCGGACTGGTTTGGGAACCCTAAAGATCATCTCATTCCAACACCTTCCACTATCCCAGGTTGCTCCAAGCCCTGTCCAACCTGGCCTTGGACACTGCCAGGGATCCAGGGGCAACCACAGCTTCTCTGGGCACCCTGTGCCAGGGCCTCCCCACCCTCACAGCCAGGAATTCCTTCCCAATATCCCATCCATCCCTGCCCTCTGGCAGTGGGAAGCCATTCCCTCTCGCCCCATTTACTTGTTTAGCTCTGGGTGCAAATTACAGCCCCTCCTGTGCAGCGGCTTAAGCAGGTAAAATTTAAAATTCAGAAAGTTTTCTTGTCATGAAAACCCGGGATTGAGGCTGACAGAAACTGCCCTTTTATCCTGTGCTGGATTTCCAACAGATTTCCAGATTTCTTCAACCCCTCCAATCCCTTCCCAGAGCAATCACTGTCCTGCAACCTGGCAGGGATTTTCCACCCCGGTGCTCCAAAATCCTCCTCGTTCTCCTTGAGGAACCTCACACCTGCCATGAATACACGAACTTGCTTTTCTCAACCTCCTCTCACCATCCCACCTCAGCCCCCAGTGGCTGAAGGGCAGTGACCCAGGACAAGGCTGTGACCTTAATAAACCCCACAAAGCTGAGGAGAGTGAAAATCCATCAGTCTTAGCTGAAAATTCCTGGAAAGAGAGAAATCCTGAATTTGGCTGTGAATTCTCCCGAATTCTCCCATCCTGCAAACTTTGGATTTTCCTCCTTCGTGTTAACCCCATCTATTTTTTGGGGAACAAAAAGAGTGATGGAGCTTAAAAAGATTAATTACCTGATATGCATATTCAATGAAGATCAAATGCTCCATAAACGCGACGTGATTTTAAACAGTATTTAATGGTTTGCATTAATTAATAAGTCTTTAAAGATGTCAGACATTTGTAGATTTAAAAACTTTATAACTTCCAATAAATTCAGTGGGGCTTAATGGATTCCTGCAGATTTATATAGTTTGGAAACACGCTCTGTCTCAAACAACTTCATCAATGTTGGTGATTTTAAGAGAAAGGAAGGAAGAAAGGAAGGAAAAAAGGAGTGTGGAGGAAAAGGTGACAATTATTAAGTTGTGATTTACTGTGAAGCGGATATATTTTAAATTTCATTTCACTATTTTGTTAGTTGATTGATTTATTTGAGAAGTTGTGTGATGTCTCTGCAAGCCTCCACATCTCTGTGTACAGACTCAAAGGATCTTTGGGCTGGAAAAGTCCTCCAAGACCACTGAGTCCAACCTGTGACCCATCCCCACCTTGTCACCAGCCCAGAGCTCTGAGTGCCACATCTGGACATGGACACCTCCAGGGATGGGGACTCCAAACCTCCCTGGGCAGCCCCTTCCAAAGCCTGACAATGTTTCCAAGGAAAAAAATTCCTCCTGATGTCAGACCTGAACCTCTCCTGGTGCAGTTTGAGGTTCTGTCCTCTCACCCTGTCCCTGTTCCCTGGGAGCAGAGCCCGACCCCCCTGGCTGTCCCCTCCTGTCAGGGAGTTGTGCAGAGCCACAAGGTCCCCCCTGAGCCTCCTTTTCTCCAGGCTGAGCCCCTTTCCCAGCTCCCTCAGCCTCTCCTGCTGCTCCAGCCCCTGCCCTGGACACGCTCCAGCCCCTCAGTGTCCCTCTCCCAGAGCTGTCCCCAGGGCTGGAGGTGCCTCAGCAGTGCCAGCACAGGGGACAGGCACTGCCCTGGCCCTGCTGCCACCCCAGAGCTGGCACAGCCCAGGTGCCATCGGCCCCTTGGCCACCTGGGCTCGTGTTCAGGCACTGTTGACCAGCACCACCAGGTCCTTCCCTGCTGGGCAGTTTTCCAGTGGAACATTTCCATATCAGTCCTGGATTTGTATCCATATCCACACACACACACAAATCTATATATATTTAATGTCTACACTTTGCTGGTGTTATTCTGAAGGAAACGACTTCAGCAATCCAATTCCACACACGTATCCTAAAGGTCAGCTTCTTACATCCATTTGGGATGAGCACAAAGACTGGATGTTCCAATTCCTCCCCACACCTTTGGTAATTACAGGGTTCGGAGGAGCTCTTTGCCCAGAGGGACGCGAAGTGAGAGGCAGGGGCAGGGCTGAAAGCAGAGCAGGGGGAGGAAAGAGAACATCACTCATCCTCGTGGGTGGCAGGTGAGTATGAAAGGGCTGGGATTGATCCTGAAACAACTTCCTGTGCTCACATCAGAAGAAAGACAAGCGGAATCATAAAAGCAACGAGTGCAGAGTGGGGAATGAGCCTTGGCTCTGGCTTCTTCAGGGAATTATTCTCCCAGCATCTCACCAGCCTCATAGTCAGGATCACTCATCCCACTCCTACTCACTGGATGTACAAATACCAGGAAATGGTCACTGGAATGCTGTCCCTGCCTTCGCAAAGGCCACCCCATGAGGGATGAGCAGGTGATGACACAGGGCCTGCTGGCTGCTCTCAGGGGATGGGGCTGGAGGAGGAATCACAGGGGGAATCACTGCCGGTTCCAGAAGGTTGGCACGGCCTTTCCTTACTCATCATCACTGCACCAAAATCACAGCAGAGGCCCCACAAAGAAATGGGATGGTGCCAGTGCAGGTCAGGATCTTCCCACAGGTTCACCAGCGGGAATGTGGACGGGTTGTCCAGAGAAGCTGTGGCTGCCCCTGGATCCCTGGAAGTGCCCAAGGCCAGGTTGGACGGGGCTTGGAGCAACCTGGGACAGTGGGAGGTGTCCCTGCCCATGGAAGGAACAAGGTGAGCTTTAACATCTCTTCCCACTCAAACCATTCTCAAATTCTACGATTCTGCACCACAGATCTCTCATTTTTACTGATTTGTCCCCATTCTGCACCCAGCTGTGCCCAACATCACACAACTTTGGCCAAAACCCAGGGCCACTCTGTTCCTGCTCATTCCCAGCACAAAGAGCCCTCCTGTATTCTGGGACCACTCCTGTTTTATCCCCACTCCCGTTCATGCCTGGCCACAACAAACGCTCTCCCGAGCCATAATCCCAAACTCCTTCCTCCCCCGTGCCTGTCAGATGCCACGGCGGGGATGCTCTCCCCCCGCCCCGGCTTTGGCAGGACCTTTTGTCCTGCGGGCAGCGGGGAGCTCGGTGCCCGTGACGGAGCTCGCAGGGGACGCTGCCCATCCATCTGGAGCTTTGGGTACGAGTGGCTGACGTGCTGCAGCCTCCGCTCGCCCCACGGACCCCGGCTGTGCCTCCGGCCCCATCCCGCCGCTCATTCGCTCTCACGGATCGGCTGCTCGGGCTCGCAGCATCCCGGGAGCATCCTGGCCGTGGGATGGGCACGCTGAGCTGGGAGACTGGCAGAGGAAGCGAGGGTGTAATTGCGACAGAGGGGAAAGCTGCGGGAGCGGGGCTTGTCTGGGGATGACGAACAGGAGCTGGAAAGGCTCAGGGGAAAGGGAGGGACGGTCACGAGAGTGGCCTGAGCTGCTTTGAGACACGGGAGGAGGGGGATGAAGATCTCTCTCCTCGCCCCCGAGCGATGCAGCAGCACCAAACTTTCTGCTGTGGCCACCAGCTCGTCAGACCCGGCCCTGCATTTCAGTGATGCCGGAATGGTTTTTGTCTTTTCTTTTATATCCCTTTTACACAGTTCTCTGTAGCCACAAGTATCAGCAGCATGCACACTTGCAACCTTTTACTTAGTTTAGTGCTCAGTGTTTTGTGAGTGTCCTGCAGGCCTGAGACTGAACAGCCCAGAGCTGCAGAGCCAGGGACACCAAACATTCCCACTGGCTCAGGAACCCAAGGTCTCCTGACAGGAGAATTCTGTAAACTCAGGGTTAGCCCACCCCAACCTCATTATTGGGCCCCCTTGTTAGATATACTAATGTGTGAAATCTATACCTGGTGTGTGTGATTGATGGGTGTGTGCATTGCCACGCTGGCACCTGGGTGAAGTGGATGCATCCAACAGGATCCTGATTAAAATACTGAGGTAACGACCCCCACCCTCTTAACCGTGTCTGGCTTCATTTTCCCAACACCAGGAAAAGGCATCATCAGGGCTGGGCTTGAATTGCTGTTAAAAAAAAAGTCTTGCTGAGGCCAGGGGGGTGATGGACTCTTGTGGCTTGAGAAATAACTACTAATTAATGTCAAATCTGGGTGTCTGTGTTAGACCTGGGCACTCACGGGGCTGCCCAGTCTAGGAGCCCTGGAAAGTGAGGCAGTGACCAATTTGCTCAGTGCTGCTCTGGATCACAGAATCACAGGATGATTGTGAGCACTGCAGGACCATGGGACCACTGCAGGTCCTCCAGCAGGGTCCCCTGGAGCAGGGCACTGAGATTGTGGGCAGACAGTGCTGGAATATCCGCAGTGAGGAGACTCCACAGCCTCTCTGGACAATCTGCTCAGCTCAGTCCCTGCACAGGAAAGTTTTGCCTCAGGTCCAGGTGGAATTCCCTGGGCTCAGTCCCTGCCCGTGGCTCTGGCGCCATTGCTGGGCCCTGGAGCAGAGCCTGGGCCCTGCTCTGAGCCCTCCCTGCACACAGGGACACCGAGGGATGGACAGGGACACCCAGGGACACCCAGGAATTGACAGGGACACCCAGGGACACCCCGGGATGAGGTTCCCTCTCGAGGCTGAACAGCCCCATCTCCCTCAGCCTTTCCTCATCAGACACCTACTCCATTCCCCTCATCACCTCCACTGTCCTCCCCCGCACCCTCTCCAGAAGCTCCATGTCTCGCTCCATGATTTCCTGAAGGAAATCAGTGTTCCAGGAACGTGTGTTTCCCAATGGAAACACAGGAGTGGTGCTCCCCAGAAACACCAGCTTCCTCTGCCAGCTGCAGCTGGGCACAGCTGGACACCAGGCTGGCTGGTTTGGCATCTGTCATCTTGCCTAAATCCAAAGGGAACATCCATCCCAAGGCAACACAAGCAGCTGGAAGCACCCAAAAAAATGGAAAATTTGAGGAGCTTTTGGGAAAGAGATTTAAATTTTCTTTCAGCGCTGCCTCCTGCCCTGTGTCCCCAGTCCGCCTTGAGGGTTTGGGAACTCGCTGTTCTGAAGCTGGGGTGATGGAAAAAAAAAAAGTCTGTGCCCTTTTTGGATAATATAATAAAGACTTAGATGCTTTTCGGACGTCAGCTGCTGCCAGTAATCAGCGCTTCGCAGCTGCTGAGTCACAAACAGCTTGAAAAATATTTCCAGTCCTTGCTCTCCTGAGAGCTAATCCTAGAATGGGCAGTCATAAAAAAACATAAATCCCCAAATTACCAGAATGGCCCCAGAAATCTCTGCTAAGGCGATTATTTTGATGTCGGCCTGGATTGTCTTTACCTCGTTGTTTCTTCTCCATATTCCTCCCTCCTCTCTTTTCCCTGGACATCCCCACATGGCTGGAAAAGGTCATTCCTCTGTCCCTCATTCTCCAAACCCTCCCTAAAGCCTTGGGATCTGCTCTGCTCCTGCCATGGACTCTGTGCCCCTTCCCCACACCTGCCCTGTCCCCTCTCTCTGAGTCCCTGCCAGAAGATGAGATAAAACATTAATTTTTTCTGGATTTTTTTGAGGGGTTTGTTTTTTTTTTAATTTATAGGGACAGCAGAGATGTTCCCTCATGGGATTGTCCACAAATTTTTCAGCCTTCAAACCAAACATAAACCTTTGCCACAGCTGTGTGCAGACCTTACCCCGGCGTCCAAAGGGCTCCTCCAACTTTGTACTGAGCTTGTTCAGAAGTGCTTTATCCATTATTTTCATGAAGAAAAAGACAAAATAACCAGCTCCTTTATGACACATTTTTATAAGGAAATGCCAAGCACGCTGCAAGAGTCGTCACCATTAATTAAGCAGAAGAAAGGCCGGCTGAAACCCATGTGAGTGTGTCCATGCAGCTGTTGGCATCATTTTAAATGAGTAAACATATAAATGTAAAAACTACACAAATCCTATAGACATTAATATTTATTTATTTAATTTTTAATAAATATATTTTAAGGAGGTTCGGAGAAGGCCATGGGAATGCTCCTCTGCTCTGGAGCCAGGCTGGGAGAGCTGGGGGTGCTCACCTGGAGAAGAGAAGGATCCAGGGAGAGCTCAGAGCCCCTTGCAGGGCCTGAAGGGGCTTATGAAAAAGACAGAAAGGGACTTTTTTACACAGGCAGTTGGTGATAGGACAAGGAGGAATGGTTTTAAACTGAAAGCGAGGACATTTAGATCGGATATTAGGAAGGAATTGTCTCCTGTGAGGGTGGGGAGGCCCTGGCACAGGGTGCCCAGAGAAGCTGTGGCTGCCCCTGGATCCCTGGAAATGTCCAAGGCCAGGCTGGACAGGGCTTGGAGCAGCCTGGGATAGTGGAAGGTGTCCCATGGCAGGGCTTGGAATGAGATCTTTAAGATCTCTTCCCACCCAAATCATTCTCAGGTATTGCAGAGGATCAGGAAGCATTGGCTAATTCTTGTCAGATAACTTCTTCTGTGAGGAGATGATGTGGTCAGACATTGATACTGTCAATTTAAACCCTTTGTCATTCCATGTCCTTGTCCCCAGTCCCTCTCCAGCTCTCCTGGAGCCCCTTCAGGCCCTGCAAGGGGCTCTGAGCTCTCCCTGGCTCCTTCTCTTCTCCAGCTGAGCACCCCCAGCTTTCCCAGCCTGGCTCCAGAGCAGAGGGGCTCCAGCCCTGGGAGGATTTCCATGGCCTCCTCTGGACCTTCTCTGAAGGGGGGTGGCTGAATCCAGGCACTTTTGGGGATGTCACTGTCCCTGCCCCGTGCCCAGGCATTGTGGGGGTCAGTGATGGTTGGTTTTGGCCCAGCAGTGCCAGGACAGGCAGCAAATTCAGACCCCGTGTCAGGGTCCCACCATTGCTGGCACAGACTCTCTGTGGCTCTCCCTGCTTCCCCCTGGATGCCCCACTGCTCTTCCCCTCCCTGCTGGTGACCCCAGTTTGGGACATCCTCAGCTCCATAAATCTCATTCCCTTTCCGTTCCCAAGGACTGAGGATTTTATATAATAACGGGAAGACAGGAGGCATCCACACAGAGACAGCAAGGGGAGCAGAAGCCTCCATCACTCAGCAGAGAGTATTTTTAACATTAACAACAATATCCGGGTGGCCTGGCCTACAAAATGCTGCTCCAGGGCATCCGTCCCAACGTGGCAGCGTTCCCGGGTGGCTGCTGGGACTCTCTGAACTAAGTTTAGCCCCGAAATGAGCTCAGACCCCTCGCTGGGCTCTCAGACTCGTGGTGCCCTGGCAGAGCCCGAGGAAGGAGCTCTGCTGCCTCCCCTCCCCTCCCCTGGCACCGATGGTTCCTCGGCCCCGGGTGGCTCTGCCCACGCCAGGGAAAAAGACGTAAATGCACCCGTGGGACGTGGCAGGGACACGTCACCCCCGAGGTGACAGCACGAGGCTCTTCCTGTGCTGAAGGCTCTGAGGGATCAGCGCCTGCCCTGGGTTGCTCCCCGCTCTGGTTTTTTGGCTTTTTCTCCTCCTTGCTGCTCCCCAGGTGAAATAAAAGCCCGGTGGCCGGAGCCAGGCTGCGGGGACAGTGTGGCCTTGCAGGACCCTGCCTGGGGTCCCAGCAGCTCCCAGCCAGGAGGAGATGCCCAGGGAAGGGCTCTGATATTCCTGGGTGACATCCTGGCATCACCCCGTGTTTGTCACCCCATGGCTGCCCTGATTGATTTTGAGCTCCTCCCAAATCCTTCCCCTGCCACAAATGCAGTGGTCAGAGCTGAGCTTGGCCTTACCCCCCGTGCACTTTGCACAGACCAAGAGGCCTTCAAGGACATTTTTACGAAGTGACAGGGATAATAAGGAAATAAAAAAGGAATAAACTGAGGGGGTGGGAAACCACCCCAGGAATCTCACAGCCACCACCAGGACTGTGCAAGGCACGGGGAAGGAGGGGCAGCGAGGAGCCAGCTTGCTATTTTAAGGCCAAGCTCCAATAGTAAAGTAATCATCTCCCGAGCAATGCTATTTTCTGGATACGTGCCCTCGAGTCAGCACGAAGCCACCGTGCTTTCTATTCCGGTCACACCGAGCGCTTCCCACCAACCCATCCATCTTAATCCCGGCCCCGGCAGCCTCGCAGCCCCCGCGGGGTGCCCGGAGACGAGCGGGGTTTGGAGCTGGGCGCATCCCTGCCCATCCCGGGCACACCGGGCCACCCTCGCATCGCCTTTTCCCCGCGGCGGGATGATCCTTTCATCTGCATCCCGCTGCTGCTGCTGCTGCTGCTGCTGCTGCTGGACAAAATGCCTCCCACGTAATCAGCATCCAGCCTCCCTCTCCTCCTCCTCCTCCTCCTCCTCCTCCTCCTCCTCGCTCCATCCCCTCCTCTGGAGCACGGCGGATAAAGGGATCGGTCCTGCGGCACCAGGGTCATCCCGGGAGCTCCGCGGCCGCTGGAGCGGCGGGGCTTTGCACGCACAAATCCCCGTGCTCACCGCAGCCCGGGAGGGGCCGGGATGCTCCACCCGAGCCGTGCAGCCGCACCCCCGCTCGGGGACACCCCCGTGGCCGCCCTGTCCCCTCCTCACCCGAAAGGGATGTGCTGGGCATGGGAACACGGCCCCTCCAGGGGCACCGCATCCCATCCCCGCGCCCAGACCGCAGGATCACAGAAAGCTCTTCCTCTCTCTCCTCCTCTCTCTCTTTTAATATTATCCTCTCTCTATTTAATTGTATTAATTAATATATTATTATTTTATTTAATTCTTCTTCTTATTTATTATTATAAATTTTATTTATTTATTTTAAAAAATTATTATTTTATAACTATTATTACGTTATTTAATTCTTCTTATTATTTATTATTATATTTTTATTTATTTTTAAAAAATATTATTTTATACTATTTTTATTTTATACTATTACTATTTTATTTAATTTTTATTATTTATTATTATTATACATGTTATTATCTATTAAAAATTATTATTTTATACCATTATTATTTTACTTAATTTTTATTATTATTTATTATTATTATAAATTTTGTTCCTTTATATATATATATATTTTTTATTTATTTATTTTTTTTACTACTACTACTATCTCTTTTATTTCTTTTTTAAAATTTTTTAATGGGTGGATGAGGCAGGAGCTGCACTTTCCGCTGCAAGGATTTCCCTGCAACTCCACCTTCAAAAGCACAGAGTCCCCAGAGCCCCCCGAGGCTCGAGGTTTCCTTGTGCTGAGAGCCAACAAGTGGTCAGGAGCTTGGGGTTTTGGTGCCGTTCCCTAAATAGAACGATTCTTCAGAAGCCCAAAAGATTAAAGCTCAGCTGACTTCCAAAAAAAAAAAAAAAAAGATGTTTAGACAGAACTCAACAGGATCTGGAGTTTAAATCTATATATTTACATAAACTCTTACATAAGGACCCTCCTGGACACAAATTAACCTCCAGTTTTGCTTTGGGAGGAAACTTTCCCTGGGATTGTGTGGTTTCCTCCCTGTCCAGAGAATTCCCAAATTCTGACCATCGCCATAAAAATACCCTGCATTGTAAAGCCTGAAAATTGCCTGATTTGGGGATTTTTTTTCTCTCAGGCTTGGATTTTAATCCCATTTTTATTCCATCAGAGTGTTCAAAAGCCCTAAGGTCCAAATGTGCTTCAGTTTCCCCAGTTCAGGAACAGTCCCCACACTGGCCAGGTGACACTGAAGTTTGTGACATGTGAAAGACTTTATCTTTAAAAAGAGAAAGGCTCCCATTAAAAAATCTACTGCAATCCAAAAATCAAAGCTGAGAAAATGCTCGGGGCAGGATGGTCAGAATTTTTGGAGGAGGGAGGATTCTTTTTGAGGTTTGTTGTTTTTTGGGAATTTTCTGAAAAACAACACAGTCTAAAAAAAAAAAAAATCCAACCAGAAACAGTCACAAGAGACCTGAAATTTAAAAATGTGACCTCATAATTCTTCCCTAAACCACAAACCAGCTCAAATAGGGGCATTAATCATGTTCCATCACCAAGAGATTTGCAGTCCACAGATGACTCAGATTTGGTCTTTACGTTGATTTCCTCATTCCCATTTCCTCAATTTGCATTTTTTCCCCCTTCCCACCCCATTTGTCTCCAGCTCTGTGCAGCATTTAGCAAAGCAATGCCCTTTAAATACTCTGATAAATAAATATTTATTTCTTTGTGCCTTCAGTGGGTGAGTTTGGGTGAGTGAAGCTGAGGAGGGGGAGAAATGGGATGGGATGGGATGGGATGGGATGGGATGGGATGGGATGGGATG
>JAHLSL010000038.1:15694605-15718257 GCA_025920805.1 Petroica traversi | reverse complement strand
TGGGATGGGATGGGATGGGATGGGATGGGATGGGATGGGATGGGATGATAAAGGATGGCTCTTTGCAAGGGGTTGCACCAGTATGGGAGATGCACAGATATATAAATTATATATATATATATATAAAACATATATATATATATATATATATATATATATATATATATATATATATCCACAAATACCCAAAGACAGAATTTTTAAGGCTTTTTTCGTGCCTGTAAAAAGGTAAGGAAAAAAAATACAAGACGAATAAAAAAGGCAGAACAAGCCCAATCCTCTATCAAAAATAAGAATAGGACCCTGCTAAGGAGTAATTCCAGGTCTCCTGGACTAAATTGGAGCAGGTTCCCAGGAGTCAGCAGAGAAGAGGCAGAGAGCTGCAAGAGCCAGCCACACACCCTGCAGCTGGCAAAATAATAATAATAGTAATAATAATAATCAGCCATGTCCAATCAGCCCTAATATCCATCACCACCATCAGGTTCAGTGCAGGATTAAGAACTGGAAGTGAATAAATCTGCCTGTGATTTCCACCGTGTTTAGGGGCTGATTGGAAGTCCCAGTGGAGGGATGATTTCAGCCACGGATGCATTTTCCAAGCTGGGGTTGCTGTGGATCTCTCTCAGCTCTCCTGACACCCTGAAACCCCTGAATGGTTTGGGTGGAAAGGGACCTTAAAAATCAGATTGTTCCACTTCCTGCCATGGACAGGGACAGCTCCCATTGTCCCAGGCTGCTCCAGGGATGCAGGGACACTTCCTTGGACACTTCCAGGGATGCAGGGGCAGCCACAGCTTCTCTGGGCACCCTCACATGTTTGGTGTGGGAACACCCATCCCAACCCCAGACAGGGATTCATCCCTTAAGTTGGCCGGAATTGTGAGTTGAACCCACAAGTAGGGCCTTGTGCTGCTCCTTGTGCAGTGAATGTCCCTGTGCTCAGGGCACCTTCTGTCACGCAGCCCCTGCCATGAGCACTTTCAGCCTCACAGTTAAAGGAATAAGATCACAGAACTTCATTTGCTCTTGGTGGTCTCATCCGCTCTCCCAAGAATTCCCTCACCTCACAGATTTCAGTGCCCTGTCCCGAAAAACACGTGGAAAGGGATGGGAACACCCTCAGCCAGGCAATGTAGGGATGGAAAGGTCTGGAGAAGCTGGGCCATGAGGTGGGGTCTTGCTGCGGAGTCTCAGCCAGCCCTGAGTTACTGCCACGCCTGTAGGACCTGACTGTCCCCAAACTGCTAAAACTGTCCTTGGCACGGCTCAGAGCAGCCCAGGCTCACCCAGGTCTGACCCTTGGGGACAGCAAAGCCCTGAGATGCCCCAGAGTTCTGTTCCCAGGGTCACACCACGGATGAAATCTGGAATTCCCTCTGGTCCCCATGTCCTCATGTGAACCTCTGCCACTGTCACCCCTGAACCACAGCCAGGCATGGCCTTTGGTGGCCTCCCTGGGGAGCCAAACCTTCCAGTGGTCATCAGGGTCACAGAGAAGGATGGACAAGTGACAGAGGCCCCACACCAATGCCAGGAATGTGCCCTGCCCGCCATGGCTGCAGTCCTGTGTCACCTCCGTGCTGTCCCACCTCTCAGAGCTCCCCGAGGAGGGGCAAGGAGGGGATCAGGCTGCTTTTTGGGGCAGGGATGGCAGTGATTGCCTCACAGCTCTCAGGGATGATGGATGATGCTACACTGGTGCCTTCCAGTGCCACGTGGGAACCACAGGGATGGGCAGAGTGAGAATTCGGCTTTACTCCTCTGTTCACCTCTGTATCCTCTTTCTCTCCTCACTTTCCTGCTCCTTTTGACTCTTCCTTTTCTTGCTCTCCTCTCTTTCCTGCTTTTCTAATATTCATCCTCTCTATTTTCGGTGGTGCAGGGAGGAAGGGCTTGACTCGGAGAAGGAGCAATGCAGACAAATCCATCCGCTCCAGCCAGGAGGAGCCGAGCCCGGAGGCTCCCGAAAGGAGATGCCTCCTCCTTGGGGTGACGGGAGAGCCCCTCAGCCCCCGCTGCCTCCCCGCATCCCCCGCACTCTCGGCATCCCCTCCCCGCCTCCGCACGGACTCTCCGGTTTCCGTGACAACGCTTGGCTCGCTCGGGTCTCTCCTTTGCAGCCCGCGGTGCCTGCGCATCCCACGCGGGGCTCCGCGGGTTCGCCACCGAACCCACCCTCGGGATGGGAGCCTGGAGGAAGCTCCAAACTGCGTCTGGATGTTGGAGGAGGCTGCCGGGTTGGGGGTTGTCCCTTTGATCCAGCTCCTGGGAATGGTTATGGAAAGAGGTTGGGATGCAGGAAAGGCAAAGGGGGAAACCCTCGCAGTGCTCAGGGTTAGAGCTGATCACGGAATCAAAGAATCCCAGAATGGTTTGGGTTGGGAGAGATGTTAAAACTCATCCAGTTCCACCTCTTTTCATGAGCAGGAACATCTTCCACTATCCAAGGTGGCTCCAAGCCCTGTCCAGCCTGGCCTTGGGCACTTCCAGGGATCCAGGGGCAGCCACAGCTTCTCTGGGCACCCTGTGCCAGGGCCTCCCCACCCTCTCAGGGAACAATTCCTTCCCAAAATCCCATCCATGACTGCCCTCTGGCAGTGGGAAGCCATTCCCCCTTGTCCTGGCACTCCAGGCTGTCATAACAGCCCCACAACCCTCTGGGAGAAGAACCTTTTCCCAATATCCAACTCACTCCTCAAAATAAGCAAAGCTGGTTTGGTTTTGTTATTAATGCTTGGCAAACTTGGTATTTCTGTAACCTGGAGCACAGGAAAAAATCAAACAAAACATCCCAACTCCTGCAGGTCTTCACACCCCAGTGCCTGGCAGGGGTGGGGAGGACTTTGTTTCCAGCACAGCCTCGGCACAGAATAACCAGAGTTGTTCCAAATTGTCCCACCAGAGAAATCCCAAAAATGACCCAGGAGCAGCTGCTCCACAGAGCCAACAGTGCCCAGAGAATCATGGAACAATCTGGGTTGGAAAGGACCTTTAAAACCAGTCCAAACCCCTGGGATGAGCAGGGACATCTCCAGCTAGATCGGGTTGTCCAGCTGTCAGGTTGTCCCCTTTGGTTCTAATCTTACACCCTTACAAATACCACCAAAAAAAAAAAAAAAAGAAAAAAAAAAGAAAAAAAAAAGAAGGCTGTGATGGCTTTTTTCCCTCATTCCCATGAATCTGGGCAAACTTCATCTGAAGGCAAGATCCCTCTGCTTTCCAGGACTTAGGGCTGGCCATGAGCAAGGAAATAAACCAATGGAGAGGAAAACACAGCCAAAACCTTGGGAGAGGGAGTTCATTATGCCTCCTAAAAAAACCCAAAAAAAAACCAAAAAAAAGGAAAAGGCATTGCACAGTCACTGCTGGAATTTTTTTTGCCAGAGCCTTTTCTCAGCGACAGGAGAAAGGCAGCTGTGCTCACTAAAAGCAGCATTCTGTGGGGTGAGATCCTGCTGCTTCCAGCTGAAGTTCTTCCTTAACGGGACCTACAGGTGATGGAAATGTTATTTACAGGCAGCCAAATTCCCAGAGGGGACTGGCAGGGACAACTCTCGTGTATCAGGTGGAGCCTTGTTTTAACTCTCGGGAGCAGCGCCCACTCCGAGCTCTGGACTCTTGGTTTGGTGGGAATTCTGGCACCAGCAGGACGTGGGGTTGTCCTCCTTGACATTGAGGAGCCAGCAGAGATCCCAGCTGCCAGAACAAAGGCTGAGGAGCTGTGTTTAACAGCACGAGGACCGAGCTCTACATTACACACGCACACGCACACGCTGAGCTGTCCCCAGCATTAAAATTTCATTACAAGGAGTGCACCAGGAATAACCATTATCAATTATATATTACACGCTGCTTCAGTCTAAAAGAAATCCGATGGCTCGGGGCTTCTGCTGCGAGAAGGAGCCTCTCTGGCAGCGTTTGGAGCTGGTGGCGTGGGGGAATTTTGTGATTCACCACCCAACTCCCAGCCCTGTGTCCTTATGGTGGGAATATCCACCCCCAGGAGGTGCCTGGCTGGGTTTTTGTCCCAGTTCCATGCAGGTCGTGCTGGGTTATCAGAGAATGGTTTGGGTTGGAAGGGTTCCAGCCACACCTTTCACCATCCCAGGGGGGTCCAAGCCCTGTCCAAGCCAGCCTTGAACAATTCCAGGGATGAGGCAGCCACAGCTTCTCTGGGTGACCCTCTGTGGGACACCCAGGAGAGGACAGGGAGTGAGGATTGGATCTTGTGGCTTCCTGTACAGAGCTGTCTTGGCTGCCTGGATAATTCCACTGTGCCAGGAGCCCCTCAGATAACTCACTTGGTCACCTGAGATGTCACCTACAGCCACGGGCACCTCCCAAAGGTGGCTGTGCCTGTGTGGCTTGGGCACCTCTCACGGGTGGGATGGCTTGAGGTGTCCCCATTGCTGACAGAAGTTTCTTTGGTGGCCTCAATCTCCTCCAAGCACCAGACCTCACCCCCATCTCACACTGAGGTGTCCATGACCTTCCCTGGGACGGCAGTGACAGCCATCCCTTCAGGCCCTGCAGCACCCAGATCTCCTCTTTCCCCAGGCCTGAGCAGCTTTTAAAAACCAAACCCACAAACTCTTCTGTTCCCAATTTGTTCCTCATCCCTGTCCTGAGCACCTCTATGAAAAATCCACTTGGCTTCCACTTGTTTGTGTTCAGGAATAAATGCTGGCATTTTCTGAAGGTTTTCCTGTCGAATCATCCCCCAGACCATGAGCAGCCCCAGCCCCTGAGAGGGGACAGTGACAGGGACACTAAGCTGGGATGGGGTGGGGAGGAGATGTTAAAGAGTTTTAAATTCCCAACACGGATATTTCAATCCAGTTAACACCTCTGAGTGCACCAAAGGACTGGATATTGTGGAAACACCAGCAGCTGGGTGGGGAACAGTCAGGAGGGTCTGCAGGACTTTGTCCTCTCCCTCAGGGTTTTTGGGAGAAGATCCTCAAGCAGATAGGGAAAGGACATGGGGGGATGGTTTTTAAACTAAAAGAGGGGAGATTTAGATAAGATATTGGGAAGAAATTCTTCCCTGTGAGGGTGGGGAGGCCCTGGCACAGATTTCCCAGAGAAGCTGTGGCTTCCCGTGAATCCTTGGAAATGTCCAAGAGCTGGGATTGGATCAACCTGGGATAGTGGGAGCTGTCCCTGCCCATGGGATGGATTTTAAGGTTCCTTCCCACCCAAACCATTCTGTGATAAAACTACAGTGGATCCCACATTTCTCGGCTGCCAACAAGCCCATGGCTGCACTCTGAAATCCTCATTTCCCTTTCCCAGCCAGTGGATCGTGCCTGAGAAAGTGATTTCTCAGGATGCAGATTAAAGCAGAGCAGCAGAGCCTCCAGAGCAATTACGAAAAGGAAGTCATAAAAAATAGTAATTAAAAGTCATATTTCTGCTGGGTAAAAGCCTGGGCAGGGCTGGGAGTTGTTGGAGAGAAAGTGCCTGAAATGCAGAGGATGCAGCAGGGGCAGGGATGGGACAGAAAGGCTTTGTCTGCACCAGAGAAGGAAACAGGGACAGGTGGGGAAAAGCAGAGTAATTTGGGTTGGGTGGAAAAGGTTTTTCTCACTGAAATGAAAGCAGAGGTTTATTCAGTTCAACCCCAAACTGAGCACATTTGACCTCCTGGAGTGGCAGTCAGGGCACAGCCTGAGGGCATCTCTGGTGGCATTTGGCACCTGGGGAAATATTAGGAAAAAGCAACATCTGTGAAATGTGATTTATCCAGAGCCTCCTCTTTGAGGTCCTGGGGTCTTGTCCGTGGGCTGCCCAAACTGCAAACACTCTCCAGCTCCTGGTCCTGCAAGGATTTGCACCTCAAGGGTCCTGTACCCCCTGCACCCCCGTGGGACATGGGGTTATGGGGTCCTTCTGCCCTCTCAGACCTGGCCAAAATGAGACCTCTGAGCAGCCTCAACTCTTGGAAACTTTGACCACACTTCTGCCATGGATGCCCACCCAGGAGAAGATTCCAGCTGGACAACTGGGATGAGACTTTCCCAGGAAAGTTTTCCTGCACCACCCATCAGCCCATTCCTGCTGTGGGACACAGGTCCAGCCCCACAGGCAGCAAATGAGACCCCAGCTGTGGGGGAACCTTTCAGGAAACACCCAAAAAAACCCCAAAAGTCCCAGAGGGACTTTGTCTTCCTGCTGCTGAATCACCAGCGGGGAGCAGGAATTGAACGGGAGAAAATAAGAATCCCACTGCACCCAGAAAAGGGAAACGTGCTCTGGAGTGGGAGCTGGACGTGCAATCACTGGGCTGGGTCACCCCCCAAGAGCTCAGGGGACATTTGGAGGGACAAGGTGGAAGTTCAGGACCTCCACCACCCCACCCCTTGCTGGGGGTTTGGGGCAGGGATGGGGTGCAGAGTGATGGGGGCTGATTGAGGGGTGATGGGAGTTCATGGATGTAAAGGAAGGAAAGGTTTTCCAGCCCTGTGTAAATGGGCAAAGGGGAAAATCAGCCTCCAAAGGTATTAAATTAGGAGGAAGCTCAGGCCAGCCCAGGATGAGCCTTTTGGGTGAGGATTTGGGAGACTGAGGCTCGAACCCCAGTTCTTGCAGCACCCCAAGGTTCAAAAAGCCCTGCTTTTCCCATTTGCCTCCCAGAGTTTTCCTTTACACGCTCCAACATGAACTCACACCCAGATCTCTCCCCACACTACCAAGAAAACAAATTTCTCTGTGAGTAGAAGAGCAAAGCAAGGTTGGTTTCCAAGGGATGGTGGATTCTCCAGCATCCACTGAAGCAAAAGCTCCAATGAAGGATTTACCCAAGGCTGTGACACTCAAAAAAGTCTCTGCAATGTGTGGTTTGGCTGGAATTTAGGGGGAGATATGTTCCAGGGGTCCTTCACTGAGGATACTGAGGTCCCTACTCTCTTTCCATGTTCCTGGTTGTGTGAAAGTTGTAGGATTTATCCTCTGAAAAATCAGTGTTAAAAGTTTTGAGGTATCCACCGTCCGTCCCTACATTGGCCTGGTTTTCTTAGGAAATAAATGTGAAGTTATGGTGAAAGACTTCACAGAACCAAACAGGAAAACTTTGGAAGCAGGATTTTGCACCTCTCAGGCAAAGAGAAGCATTTAAAATGTCTCTGAGGTGAGGTTTGACTTCAACATTTTCCTCCAGGCTCTAACACCTGAGGGGAAAAAAGGAATAATGATGAAAAAAATGGAATGCTGACACCTTTTCCTCTACTTGCCTGGATTTAGAATCACGGAACGACAGAACCATCTAGGCTGGAAAAGACCTTTAAGATCATCATTTTAGTTACTTTCCTAGGGCTTGACTTGTGTCTTGGAGAGCCTGAGATTGGCAGTGCCTTGGTTGGAGCCGGGGAATTTCAGGGCATGGGGAGAAGCTGTTTGATCCTACAAATGTGAGCTACAGATGGGACAGGAACCCTGCCTGGTGGCTCAGCAGCCCTGTCCTGGTGCTGGTGGCCATGTCCCCTCCCTGCTGGGCCCATCAGCCCAAACCACTTCCAAGGTTTGGGAATGGAACCATGGAAGCTGTGGCATCATACAGAGCTTGGCTGTGTCCTCTGTTTGGACCTTCCCTGTGTGAGCCACCTCTTTGTGTCCCCCTCCAGGAAGGGACCACATTTCTGCGTGGCTGTCCTTGGGAAGGGGTGCAGGATGTCACCTCGTCCCAGCAAGCACGTGTGTCACCATGGAATCACAGAAGGGTTTGGGTTGGAAGAGATCTTAAACCTCGTCTCATTCCAACCCTTGACATTGCAGGGACGATTTTCACTATCCCAGGCTGCTCCAAGCCCTGTCCAACCTGGCTTTGGGCACTTCCAGAGACCCACAGCTTCTCTGGGCACCTGTGCCAGTACCTCCCCACCCTCACAGACAAGAATTCCTTCCCAATATCCCATCTAACCCCACTGTCTGTCAGTCTGAAGCCATTCCCACTTGTCCCATCACCCCACATGTGAGTTCCTCCATGGAAATGTTCCAGAGGCTCCAAACAAACCCTTTCCAGGCCCATCCCTGACCTGCCCCACTCCAGGCATCCACCAGCAGCAAAGGGGATCCTGCCATGGCTCATCCTCGCGGGCCTGACAAACCCTTGATCCCATTGATAAAAGCCCGGAGGGTTCGGGCTCCCGGCCAAATCCCTCCAGTTCATTCATAGGAAGGAGGGACAGGGCTGGGCTCGGGGCCAGGGAACAGAAGCACGGGCGGATCTGGCCACTGCACAGAGTCCTCCTATAGCCGTGGATGGAGGCCAGGGCCACGGGAAGGAGCCACGGCCGTCCCTGCACTACGAGGCTCCGGCCAGGAATCAGCAAGGCAGCAGATCCTGGGCCAGGAACCCGCCCTGGGGTGGGAAGAGGAGCAGATCCCTCCAGGAAAGCCCTGCTCCTAGGAAAGGTCGTGTCCTCCTGGAAAAATCCCCTCCAATGGCACCTGGGGCAGCGCGGTTTTCCCAGATGGATGGAGAGCCAAGCTCCAGTCTTAGACAGCAGAAAGAGCTCAGAAAGGCAGGAAAAGACAAAGAAGGGGCAGTGCCCGGGTATTGTGGGATGCAAATATTCCTTGTGCAATCCCCCCACATCTTTTTGTGTGCCCACGGATGCTTCCAATGTTGGAATTACTTCTATTTCACACAAATTGTTGCTGTAGATGAAAAGGCACCCAGGGAATTGAAACTAGGTGGTCTCTAAGGTCCCAACCCAAACATCCAGTGATTTGATGGGGTACTGGAACATATCACACCCATGGGGGCACCAACGACAGGGGAAAAACCTATAAATAGTAACCCCTAAATAACTGCCTGATCACCAGAGTATTGGTTCAGAGGGATCATTCCTGCTGAAGACATTACAATGTCTTCAATTACAATATTACAATTGCAATAAGCACCTTCTTAGAAAAGGAATTCTTTTTTTTTTTTTTGGCTGAACTTCTGGTATTTTCCAGCAAGGAAACAAAAGTTTGCCTTGAGAAATTCCTAGACAGCTTTCTCAGGAGATTTGTAGAATCATCGAGTCATTAAGGTTGGAAAAGCCCTTTAGGATCACCAAGTCCAACCGATCCCCCAGCACAGCCAAGGCCACCACTGCCCCGTGTCCCCAGGTGCCACATCCACAGGGCTTTGAAATCCCTGCAGGGATGGGGACTCCAGCACTGCCTGGGCAGGGAACGAGCTGTGCCTTGGTACAACCTGCTTGAGAAAGGGCTGAAGAGACAGGAAACCCTAAATGGGTCTCAAGTGTCAGGCCAGGAGACCTGACAGCCAAGCCCAGAATCTTTTAAGCCCTGGGGATGAGAACTGAGCCCCAATCCCCTCTCAGAAGGGACAGGGAGCAGCCAGGCTGGGATGGGCGAGGCACATCCCTCCTGTTCCAGCACCTCCAGGTGTCAGGGATGAACTGCAGGGAGTGACAACCTGCCAAGGACAAAACAGACCCTTCACCGTGACCCCACCTGGACTTTGATCCCCAGCCAAGCCTCTTGTAAGAGAGAGGTGATGGCTGATTTGCTTTCAAAGCTGCAGCAGTGGCTTAAGGCAGTGCAGCCCCCAGACTAGTGCTGGATTAGTCTCACTCCAGTGCTTTAATGTGTCTGAAAAGGTTAAGAGCTGATTCCTGGAGGTGTCAACCACAAAATGGGGCCGTGCTGGGAGGGGAGGTAGAAGTGACAGCTTGAAAGCGAGCAAAGAGCTCATTTAGGGGGGTTAAAAGCCTAAGAAGATGAAGAGAGAGATGTTGGGAGGGAAGGGGCTCAATCCCACCCCCCATCTTGGGGCTGACTATTGATCCATGAAGGCAGCGAGGTGA
The DNA here is from genome assembly GCA_025920805.1 of Petroica traversi. Classification (NCBI taxonomy): domain Eukaryota; kingdom Metazoa; phylum Chordata; class Aves; order Passeriformes; family Petroicidae; genus Petroica; species Petroica traversi. Next base: position 15,708,433 of record JAHLSL010000038.1, on the reverse strand, counting down.
ATTTGGACAACACGAGTCCAACACGAGGCAGAGGTGCAGCAGCAAGGCCAAAACACCTGCAGAGACCCCGACCCTGCTCCTGGGCCTGGAAAGCCTTGGAGAGGGATCCACAGCATTCCCCCACCCTGGTGGTGCCTCCGAGCTGCAGGATTCAGGGAAGCAGCTCCCCAGGCAGCAGAGTTTCACTCCCTCAGGCAGGGAGGGAAAGGAACACTTCAGTTGCAGCATTAGTCACGGGTTCCTGTGCGTGAGGGAAGTGGATCCTGGTGTTGTGCTCTTCCCACACGAGCAGTCCCATTGAGATCCACAGCTACTCAAGCAGGGAAAAGTCAAGCGAAGTGAGGATGTGTGGGTAGCTCTCACAGTGCTTTTAAGGTAACGTTTGAGCCTGCCATCCTTCGTTTTTTTTTTTCCCCTCTTGAAATTCACTGAGCAATTTACTCCCCTCTTGTAATCATTCTTTTTTAATTTATTCTTTTTTTTTTTTTTAACCACGTCCATGCTACAGAGAAAAACAGCAAGGAAATGTAATTGTAGAGGAGGGGAGGGAATGCAGAGCAGGGAGAGGAGGCAGCTGGATTGACCATCTGCTATTCCACTAAAAACACCCACTTCAGTGTCTGTTTACAAATCAAGTTGCCCGTGTGAGTAGAAACAGAGGCACTTCTTCAGCAGGATCAGACCATTGGCTGCCAGCACACTGGGTTTATTGGGGGTCAATTTTCTGGGTGAAAATGGGAGGTAGAAGAGGAACAAACCCAAAATCTGCTCCCAACCAGGAGATTCTGAGAGGCACAAGGCAGGAAAAAAACAGTGCCTGCAAGGAGCTGCAAAGTGGGCCCACCCCTGAGCCAGCTGCCATTCCCAGAGGGATCCCAAGCTTTCCTGAATGTGAGGTTTGTCTTTGAAGAAGCCCCATAAACATTCAGCTCAATTGCTTCATTGTTTGCCAAGGACCATGTCACAGAATTGTGGAATCACAGAAAGGTTTGGGTGTGAAGGAACCTTAACACCCTGGAATTCCATTCCCTGTCAACACCTTCCACAATCCCAGGTGGCTCCAAGCCCTGTCCAACCTGGCCTTGGACACTTTCAGGGATGGGACAACCACAGCTTCTCTGTGCCAGGGCCTCTCCACCCTCACAGTGAAGAATTTATTCCCAAGGTCTAATCTAAATCTATTCTCTTTTAGTTTCAAACAGCTCCCTGTTGTCCTGTCAAATCTGCCTGTGTAAAAAGTCCCTCCTCACTTTTTTTTTATAAGCCCCCCCTTTAAGAAGTGAATTCCAGGTGAGGCCAACTCCTATTCCCTTCTTCCCCCTTTGGACAGTGCAGAAGGGCCTGGATGCCCATCAGACAGCATTTCTTGGAATTTCCCATCCATCTTACACAGCAATGCCAAACAAAATGCTTTTCCAGGGGTGTGTTTAATCCCAGCAGGGATAATGAAGCATCCTGACCCCTCAGATGTCAGGTCACTGCTCATGAGTGCCTAATGATGCAAACCAAGCTTTAAACTGATTTTAACCGATTCCCGCTTCCATTTCCACCATCCCTGGGACAGCAGGTGCAGGAGGATCCAGCTGCAGCCTGGGGATCTGCACACACAGCTGAGGCTGCCTCGGCTCCAGGATTCTGGGGCCCTGAGCTGCTGGCACAGCCGTGTCTCAGGTGATGCCCTTCAGAGAACTCACACTGGGTCTCCAGGGGCCATCTCAGCATCCAATTCCACTCTAAAAAGGACTTGGAGGCAACAGGAATTTTAGGATAGCCCAGAAATGATGCCCTGAAGTCAACTGGAGGAAACGGCTGTCTCTGATTAAGGAATTCACGGGGTAGGATTTGAGGAACAGGGAACAGTGCAGGTAGAGCTGCTTTAAGACTGCACTCAACTCTCCCAAATTCAGTTTCTGGGATCCTGTACAATCAGAAGTCAGGTGTTTGCTGTGATGGAAACTCATCCAACACATCAGAGAGTCCCAGGAGAGGGAAGTTTTAGATGCCAGACATCGGTCAAGGAACTTTTAAAGGGATTCTCCTGCCTGGGCACAGGTGGCAACACGTGGGAATGAGATCATGGAATCACAGGATCAGTAAAGTTGGGAAAGACCTCTGAGATCACTGAGCCCAATTATTAACCCAGCACTGCCAAATCCACTGCTAAACCGTGTCCTCAAGTGCCACATCCACCACTGCCCCACATCCCCAAGTGCCACATCCACCAGTGTCCCATGTCCTCAAGTGCCACATCCACACAGCTTTGAAATCCCTGCAGGGATGGGGACTCCAGCACTGCCCTCAGCAGCCTTGTTCCAATGCCTGGCCACCCTTTCAGTGAAGATTTTCCCCCATTATCCCACTAAACCTCTCCTGGCACAACCTGGGGCCGTTTCCTCTCGATTCCAAGCATTTCCACAACCGTGGATCAACGAGAGGCCGTGACGTTGGTGCCCAAGGCAACCACAACTGTTGCAAACCAAAGCTGCCCCTCCAAGGTCACTCAATTTGCATTTCTTTCCCTCCACGGAGAGTCTGGCTCCTATTCCAGCTCAGGCATGAGCAGGGGTCCAAGTGGGACTGTAAAAACAGTGGTGGGGACACTTAGAAAGGTTAAGGCAGGTGGCAGAGCTCCATCCCAACTCCTGCCTGCAGAAAGCCCTGGCAGAGTCCTCTGGAGTCCTGGCTGACCTGAGTGCAGCCACTGCCCATTCCAGGCCGTGGAAAATCCCGGCCCGTGCCAGGGATCTTCTCCCAGTGCCACCAGAAGCCAGGCACACCTCGTTAGGAAAGCCCTGCCAGCCTTTCCCCCCTCATGCTGCCCTGCCCAGCGGTTTTGTGTCCCTGGAGGAGCCCGAGGAAGAAGCCCCTGTGCAGGAACAGCAATTCCCGAGCTCTGAGAGCAGCAGAGGGGCAGCCAGGCCTCTCCTGCAGCCCGGGGATGGCTGGCCCAGGCAGCTGCCAGCCCTTCATCTCCTGCAGGAGCTGCTGTTCCTGTCCCTTTGAACAACTGCACGTCACCAGCCAGTCAATGGAGCAGACACTGCTGATCAGCTGTTAATGCTCACTCCAAAGATGAAAACATTTAACATGGAATCAGATCTTAGAGGACAGGATTTTTTTTTAATTATTATTATTATTCTCTCTCTCTCTGTCTCTCTCTCTTTTTTCTTTTTTTTTTAATTCCTTTCCCTTTCAATTCTGTCCTTTATCTCCCAGGCCTTGATAGTGTCAGGAACTGACTGATGGCTACGGTGTTAAGTTGCCTCTGGTTAAATCAAACACTGCTTCAAGCAGGGAGTTTCTGGCTGGGAGCAGTTCAGGAGTGACGTGGAGCAAGGGAATAAAAATGCCTCTTTGATGGAGCCACACTCCTGGATTGATGGAGAGAGGAAGAAAATATCCCTGTGCTGGTTTATCCCTGTTTGTGGCACACACAGGGAGGGTTCAGACAGTTTGGTGCAGGGCAGGGGAGGATGACTGGAGGGGCAAAAGCTCACAAAAGTGCCTACAGCTCCCTCTCAGAGCAGAGAGAAGATCCTCTGCTTTGTCTTCTCGCAGAGATCTGCACCAAAAAAACCCCAATGGCTCCTGCTGGAGTGAAGCTCCACAGCCTCTCTCCCTGCAGGAAGAAATCAGTGGAATGTTAGTCCAGGGACTCGTTTTGCTCAGCAGCAGCTGCCTCTCAGAGGGTTGAACCAGCCCCATCCAGTTGTGCTTCCAGGTGCACACCCTGCTGCAAACCATTCCCATTTTGCCAAGCAGCCTTTCCAGGGGCTCACAGATGTCCCAAATCTGGGCTGGGTTTCCTTCAAGGTCCGCTCCTGCCTCTGCTCCCACCAGGTGAAGCTTTTCCGGAAAGCTGGTGAGCTACCCCTGCTCCACTTGGTGCCATTTTGCATTAAAATCCACGTCACTTGGAGCAGCAGAGTTCTGCTCTTTATTCGTTCAGCAGGGCTGCTCATCCCCCTCATGCAGATGAGCACCAAATACATCCTGGGAGCATCCAGGAAATCCATCCCCCACCTAAAAGAGCCATTCGGGTTAACACCGAAAGCTGGGAAGTCTGGAGAAATGCCTGATTTGATTTTATTTTCTTTTTTAATTTTTAATTTTTAATTTTTAATTTTTATTTTTTTATTTTATTTTTATTTTCAGTTTTAGTTTTAGTTTTAGTTTTTTAATTTTAATTTTAATTTTAATTTTAATTTTAATTTTAATTTCTATTTTTATTTTTATTTCTATTTTTATTTTTATTTTTATTTTTATTTTTATTTTTATTTTTATTTTTATTTTTATTTTTATTTTTATTTTTATTTTTTATTTATATTTTTTGTTATTTTTAGGTTTTTTATTATTTCTATTTCTATTTTGTTTTTGTATTTTGTATTTTTTAAATTTTTCTTTTTTCTTTTTATTTTTTAATTTTTATTTTTTTATTTTTTTATTTTTTTTTATTATTTTTCATTTATTTATTTATTTATTATTTTTTGTACAGCACATTAGGCATGAGCCAGGTTCCCTATGGTGAAGGCTGCATTTCTCTGGATGTGTCCTGGGGAGGGAACTCGTCACCTTGGTGGGCAGGTGGAGTTTCCAGCACGGCTCTGAAGTCACACAGAAGCTGAGATGTTGTCTCTGGGATATTTACATCCCTTGGAGCTCAAACACTTCTCCTCCCAAGGCCCTGCCCAGCTTTTTCTGTGCTGTGCACTGGAAGTTGCTATCCCAGAACTCAAACACTGAGGAGATGTCCCAAGTGGGGTCACAAAGCCAAACTTTCTTGAATTACCCAAATTGGATCAAACCCCATGAGTTCTCAGTCAGACTCATCCATTTTCTGGCTCCAACAATGGTCAAGAAGAGATTCACAAGGGAAGGGTTAGAACTGGGTAAGATGAGAATTTCCCAATCTCCAGCAGTCTCCACATTTGGTGCTACCAGGGAAGGGAACGGAGCTGGGAAGGGGCTGGAGCAGCAGGAGAGGCTGAGGGAGCTGGAAAGGGGCTCAGCCTGGAGAAAAGGAGGCTCAGAGGGGACCTTGTGGCTCTGCACAACTCCCTGACAGGAGGGGACAGCCAGGGGGGTCGGGCTCTGCTCCCAGGGAACAGGGACAGGATAAGGGGAAACAGCCTCAAATTGTGCCTGGGGAGGTTTAAATTGGATATTGGGAGTAATTTCTTCATGGAAAGGGTGGTCCAGCCCTGGCACAGCTGCCCAGGGCAGTGCTGGAGTTCCCACTCCTGCAGGGATTTAAAGTCCCCATGGATGTGGCACTTGGGGACATGGGGCAGTGGTGGCCTTGGCAGTGCTGTGGAATGGTTGGACTGGATGATCTTAAAGGTTGTTTCCAATCTAAATAATTTTACAAATATGGATAGTTGGGCTTTTGGGTTTTTGGTTTTTTGGTTTGTTTTTTGTTTTTTTTTTTCAATTTTCCCTTATTCTAATGAGTTTTCCAGTCACAGCAACCTCCAGACTCTACTTCACTCTTTCAGCTGAGTTCCATGAAAGCCTGGCAGGATCATAGAACATCCTGAGCTGGAAGGGACCCAAAAGGATCATCGTGCCCAACTCCTGGCCCTGCACAGGACACCCCAAGGATCCCATTCTGTGCCTGAGGTCGGGATGATCTCAGATGGGACGAGCCCTCCTGAGCCCTGGTTCCTGTCAGTGCCCAAACCAGTCACCCACATGCAAACAGCCCCTCTCTGGTGAGGATTTCCAGAGTGTGGATCCAACATCTGGATCCTGTGGGGTCCCAGGAGGTCAAACAGCTCCCGTGCCTCAGTTTCTCCTGTGTTTTGAGTGCAAAAGCTCCAGATCTGGGGCTGTTTCTGCTTGGATTCACGGAAAACACCAGATGCTGGATTACACCACGGGTTTCCCAGGAAGGAGGGGGCAGCCAGTGGGGTTTAATTCTCCCATTAACAGCCCCCAAAACCTCCAGACCGCTGGCAAAGGGCAGCCCTGCTCGCAGAGCCCGACGGATCCAGCGCCTCCCACATCCCTGCGAGGAAATAAAATGGGTCAGGGCCAGTTCTCTGAGGGCAAAGCAGCATGGCACAGCTCACATCCATATGGACAAACTCTCCCGTCCTCCCGAGCAGCCTGGCACGGGGCCTGCTGGAAAATATCCCTGCTAAACCCTCAGGCACGCCCAGGAATTGTCTGGGCTCAGCTCGTGTTTGGGATCGTGGTGTGGGTTTAGTGGCAGGGATGGTCCCAGAGGAGGATTCAGCCTCGTGCCCTTGCCCTGGTTGGTTTGTTTGATGTGGCTTTGGGGATCTCTGGACCTGCCAGGACCCAACACCTGGGCAGCATGGCCAGGCCAAACAGCGCAGGACCCCAAAATTTAGAGTTGTGGATAACTCTGCTCCAGAGTGCAAATCCCGGGGTTAATTTGCTGGTGCAGACAGACCCTCCCCACGTGGATCCATCCTCCGTGTGCCACCTCCCTGTGCAGTTTCCCAGGAAAAATCAGATGAACAGGCACTCCTGCATCCCACGGGACGCTGAAGGTGAAAGCAGCCACGTGTGGGCAGGGTTTGTTTCCACTTTAGGTCATTCAAACCCCCCCCCAAAAAATGACAGACACAAATATTGCCAAAATAGAGGGGATCAGAAAATCCTACAATGCTTTGGGTCAGAAGGGACCTTAAAGATCATTTTATTCCACCTTCCTCTATCCCAGGTTGCTCCAAGCCCTGTCGAACCTGGCCTTGGACATTTTCAGGGATGGAACATCCACAGCTTCTCTGGGCATCCTGTGCCAATGTTTTATCACCCTCATGATAAAAAATTCTTCTTTATATTTAATATAAATCGACCCTCTATCAGTTCAATGCCACCACCCCTTGTCCTATCACTAATAAAAGGTTTGTCCCCATCTTGCAGGCCTGGGGCAGAGCTGGAGGGCGCCTGAAATCCTGGCTGAGTTTGGCTGCTCCTGGAGCAGGAGGAGACCCAGACTCTGCCTCTCCCTAATTATCCCAGAAGCACAAAACAGGAAGAAGGGAGAGATCCGAAATGAGCCTTTCCAATCATGGAATCATTAAGGTGGCAAAAAGCCTCTGAGATCATCGGGTCCAACCTCCAACGAGCACCACCACGGTCACCACTAAACTGTGTCCCCAAGTGCCACATCCACGCATTTCTGGAACACTTCCAGGGGTGGTGACCCCAGCACTGCCCTGGGCTGCCTGTTCCAGTTCCTGACCACCCTTTTGGTGAAGAAATTGCCCCTAATATCCAGCTTTAACCTCCCGCAGCACAACCTGAGGGCATTTCCTCTTCTCTATCACTTGTTACCTGGAACTTCCCTCCTTCTCCTGTTGCCAAACCCAGTTAAAACCAGGCTTGGGAAAATGACCATTGCCCAGAAATCAAACACTTCCTCAATTCAAAAAAAATTCCAAGGATGCACATTTCCCACACAGAGAAGAATTAGACAGTGGCATGATTTACCCAGTTAAAACCAGGCTTGAGCCTCATCCTTCACCACCCAGCTTTTTATCATCTACAATGCTGTAAAATAGATTTTTCTTTCAACACTTTTAACAGTAGGAACCTTCACACTAAATCAGGCTTTACATGACTTCAACTCCCACCACTAACAGGAATTAAATTATTAAACCCCATAGAAGTATGTTGGGGGAAAAAAATAAGTTAATTTATCTGCAGAACGACCCACTTTTCTTGGGGTCTCTCCAAAATGATGATAATAATGTCCTTAATGACAAGAGATTGGGAGGTTTAGGGAGGATTTGGCTTTATGGGATAAAACCATAGAACAGAAGGGATGCTCAAGGATCATCAAGTCCCAATCCTGGCCCTGCACAGGACAACCCCGAGGATCACATCATGGTTTTCTGGAAGTCTGACTCCATGCCAGACTCCCTGGGAGAGGAGGGGAAGCAGAGGGCTCTGAGTGCACTCAGGGGGAAAAATGACCATTGCTCAGAAATCAAAAACTTCCTCAAGTCAAAAAAATTCCACGGATTTCCCGCACAGAGAAGAATTAGCCACCAGCATGATTTACCCAGGAACATGGAAAAAAACCTTTTTTTCTGTTGTGCTCAAATGAAGGTGGATGTCCTCTGAAACCCCCTTCTTGGGCTTGGCTGAGAGTACTTAAAATTATTTAAATTAAAATTTAAAAGGGTACTTATTTTTGACTCAAAACCTCAGAGCCAGCTGATCCCAGATATCAGAGAATCACAGAATTTTACAGGTTGGACAAAACCTCCAAAACCATTGAATCCAACTGCTCCTCCAGCACCACCATATTCACCATCAGACCTTGTCCCCAAGTGCCACACGCACAGGTGCTTTTTGAACATTTCCAGGAGATGGTGACTCCATCACTTCCCTGCCCAGCCTGTTCCAATGCCTTCCAGTGAAGTATTTTTCCCCCTAATATCCAATCTCTGGATCTGAGTGTGGCTGGGAACTCTTCAAGCTGTTCTGGGTCAGCTTCATGTGCTTTGAGTGTGTTGTGTCCCTTTCCCACTAAATAAAGCTGTGCATGGATGACCCAGTGCTCGTTCTACAAGGCTCCAAGCAGAATCCATGGGAAGGGGTGGAATGAAATGAGCTTTAAGGTCCCTTCCAACCCTAAAAATTCCGTAATTCCATCTGTGTGTCCTTCATCACTTCTCACTCACATCCTCTGTGGCTCTGCAATGAGAGCTTCCCCTGGCTCCTCAACACATCCAAAAGGCTCCCAGTCAATCCTGCGGGGACATTCATCACTACAGCTTTCCCATTTGTATTTTTAACCCCTTGAAGGATTTCCAAGGATAGCCAGAGAAGGCTCCTATTTGAGATGAAAAAAACCCCACCAAATTAGCACTCAGTGCATTTAGAGGACTGGCAAGTGTTTGATCTGATGCTCAGGTTGGATTTCCTTGTGCAGAAGCCAAACAGCGTCTCCTCCTCCCAAATCAAATTTCAACCTCACAACAGTAAAACCAGCAGCAGCCTCTGGGAAAATGCCTGGTTTCAGCAACTTTCCTGGGATGGGGCACGTGCTGGTGATTCCACTTTGGAGCAGGGTTGGAACCTGTTCTGAGTGAGTCAGAACTTGTGCAAATCCTCTGCATTTCCACTTCTCTCTCCTGGAGAAGCCGTGCTCATCCTCAGCTCCTGGAGTACATGGACTTTCTCAGAGAAAAAAAAAAAAAAAGTATTTCCCAAGAAAAGATCCTTAGGAAAATGAGAAACTTGATGAAAAGCTATCTCTTTGCCTTCCCTCCCAATTATTTTTTAAGCACCACAGGCATGAAATAAAATATTTTTATTAAAATGTCGGCAGGCAAACAAAAAAAAAATCTGAGGAGGAATTCCACAGCAGAGCCAAAATCAACTGTGAAAGATGACTCAAGCAGGAGAGTTAACCCCCAGCCTGTAATTTCTTTCCCAGGGAGACAGCAAATCCTCCCGAGTTCTCTGTACAGAGGGACTCCTGCAAAGTCTGGCATTATTTGATTTTATTGTTTTCAGAGTAATAACAGCCCTTCTCTAAGGCTGGGGACTGGATTTGTCCTTATAAAATGACCTTTTTGTAGGCTACAAGCAGTGAGAAAAGGACAAAGTGGCAGCAAACAGATGAGATCTGTGGCATTCTGCTGGTGGAGAGCTGGGTTTTATCCACCCTCAGCTCTGAGCTGCTCCAGAGACAAGAGAGTGGTGATCCCTCTTATCCCCTGGGATCTGCCATTCCCAGAGCTCCTGGAAGCCACGTCCACAGCGTGTTTTTGTTTTCCCTGCAATGGCTGAGCAATCCCTCCTCACTCTTTGGAGCCCTTTCCCACTGCCAGTTTTCCTACAGATGCCCCCAGCCTTCCTGCTCTTCTTGTGACATCATTCCCTGTCCTGAAACCACACCCATCCTGTCCAGAAACAACTTTTTTTTTGAGAAAAAATGCTTTTTTTCTCCAAAAGCAGAAGGAATCATGATGGGCTGGAACATCCAAGTGCTGCTGTTCAGGTTAATCCACCCAAAGTCTTTCAAATCCTGCACAGTCCCTGCCAGAACATCAGCAAGGAGTCTTATTCCTCATTCCCTCCATGGGGTTTTATCTCTTCTGGCCAACTCTCTACTAAAAAATGTCCTGGGAACAACTCTCAGTCTGTTTGAAAGGTGCAGAAGCGAAGGAGAATGGCCAAATACTGAAAAGGGAAGGATAAATTGCTACCTTGGGTAAACCAGAGCAGGCTGCTCTGCATGAAACCCACCCCTCCACCCAGAGCTGAGGTGGGGAACTGATGTGAATCTTCATCCCCAAAGCCACGTTTTCAATGGAGCTGCAAGGACAGGGAATGAGGCAGACACAGAAACCGAGTTGGGCAGCACGAAGACCAACCCAAGCCAACCATCCTGAAATGCCAGGCAGATCCTTCCTGGAGGAATCAGTCAGCCCAGGCTCTCTTGCAGGGCGCACACGAGTGAGTGAACACCTCAATTACAGCCCTGAGTCCACTGCACATCGACCTTAAGAGCTCAGTGCTTTGTAGGAGAGGATTAATTCAATTAACACACCCAGGGGTTTCCAGCCAGGCTCAGACTGACCTGCTGCTGATGCCTTTTCCTGGTGTTAGGAAAATGAAGCTGGACACGGTGAGAGGGCTGGGGGTTGTTACCTTGGTGTTTTAATCAGGATCCTGTTGGATGCATCCACCTCACCCAGGTGACAGCGTGGCAATGCACACACCCATCAGTCACACACACCAGTTACAGACCTCACACATCAGCAAATCCAACAAGGGAGCCCAATCATGGGGCTGGGCTGGGCTCAGCTCCAGTTCCAGAATCTGTCCTGCCAGGGCACCTTGGCATTCCCAGGAGGATGTTTGGTGTCCCTGGCTCTGCAGCTCTGGGCTGTTCAGTCTCAGGGCTTGCAGGACACTCACAGAGCACTGAGCACCAGGCTCAGGGAAGGGTTACAAGTGTGCTGATGCTTGTGGGTACATAGAACTGGGTAAAAGGTATATAAAGAAAAGACAAAAATCATCCCGGCAGCACTGGCAGTGGGCTTGGGAAGTAGCACAGGGCACTGCAGGTCAAATGTCCCATCTTCCCCCATTTTTCATCAGCAGCCAAGGAAAAGGGACATCAGTGACACCATAAAGTTGGCTTTGCTTGAAAATCATCCCAATAGTTTGGGGTTTTATTGTGGTTTTAAAGGCAAGGCACTGAGAACAGCCCGAGCGCATCCTCTCCCTGATAGGAGCTGACCTTGTTCATGAAGTTTGGCCAAACTGGGAAAATTGTGACCAGCAACCCCATATCCTAAAATCCCAGAGAAGTTTGGGTTGGAAGGAACCTTAAAGATCCTCTCATTCCACCCCTGCCATGGACAGGACACCTTTCACTATCCCAGGATGTTCCAAGCCCTGTCCAGCCTGGCCTTGGACACTTCCAGGGATCCAGGGACAGCCCCAGCTTCTCTGGGCACCCTGTGCCAGGGCCTCCCCACCCTCACAGGGGGGAATTTCTTCCTAAAATCTCACCAAAATCTCCCCTCTGCCAGTTTAAAACCATTCCCCCTTGCCCTGTCCCTCTCTGCCCATGTAAAAAGTCTCCCCCTCTCGTTCATAAGCCTGCTCTAAGTACTGAATTGAGCTCTTCCCAAGCTGCTCTGCCATCCCAGGTTTTCCTCTTGGCTGTGTGAATTCCAGCATTTCTTCTGGAAAGAGGGAGGGATTTTTTTCTCTCCATAAACAAGGTCACTTGAGCACCTGCACAAGGGACACTCTCTCTTCCCCAACCCATCACAGGATGACTTGAGGGGGGAAGCAGCATTAATCCTAACCTGGAAAACCAAATTCCACTTCATTCTAAACCGAGTTCTTTAAAAACCCCCAAGCCTGTGTGCAGGTGCGTTTTTCTTCTCGAGGTAAGAAAAGAATCACAGAATCATGGAATTGTCAAGGTTGGAAAAGACCTTTTAGATCATCAAGTCCAACCATCAACCCCACACAGCCACTGTGTCCTTAATGCCACATTCACATGTTTTTTGAACACTTCCAGGGATGGTGACTCCACCACTGCACCTGTTCCAGTGTTTGGCAACCCCTTAAATGAAGGATTTTTTCCTGGTGTCCCATCTAAGCCTCCCCTGATGGACAAAGCCAAACTGGAAGCTCAAAAACTTCTGAATCAGCAGCGATGGCAGCAGCTCTGCCAAAGCACTGGCTGTGTCCCACTCCTCCTCCAGGCCAGGCATGGATAAGGCTGCATCCTTGTGAAAGGAATAAGGAATTTGTCTTCACGAACAAAACTGTGGGTCTTGCCAGGAGATAAAATCAGTAGTGAAAGATAAAAGAAACAATGGGGAGGGTTCAACTGATTGATGAATGGAATGAGGGAGATTTACATCTACAAACAAAACAAAGCTCTGCTGATAAATAAAATTGAATATTGAGAAATGAGAGGAACAATGAGAAGATCCACAAATTCCATAAGGAATTCCACTGAGTGACAAAAGGGAAGGACAAAGGAGGGGGGAATTATACATTAGAGGGGGGTCTCAGGTATCAGGCATTTTCGGAAAGTCTGTGCCTCTTGAATACCTCAGCCCAGGGGGAAAGAGAGAGGGACAGGCAGGAAATTGGGATAAAAAGGAGCTGCGTCCTCCAAAAATCTGAGAGACCCCAGGGGAAATGCCCCATGGGCTCTCCCTTTATTCCAATAAAGTTCCAGGACTCCTCTGTCTCCTTTTTGGACAGAAACCTCTGGGGTTTGCGGATTTATTTTCCTCACACTCGGATGGAATTCGGTGGCTTTTAGGGGGTTTGTGTGAGTGCTCATCGACACCTCAAACCTTCACCTTTGCTCAGCGTCCCTCTGGCCGTGCAGCAGGGCTGAGAGCAAGAGGAGGAGGCAGCAGAGATCCCGGAAAGCACCGGGAGAACCCAGGGAGCTGCGGGAAGTGCACGTGAGCTGAATACCCAGAGGGACATTCCAGAAAGGGTTAAAAACAGGAAATCTTTAAGAACTGGGGGGTGGTTCCTGATGCTTTTCTCCGAGGGAGCACACCTGGAGAAGCAGGGCCACCAACAGCTCTCCTCCTTCTCCAGGGTGTCTCAGAGTGGGGAGAAAAAAAATTTAAAAAAAAGGAGAAAAACCATCCAGCGACCTCACTGAAATTAGAAACTTAACAATGAACATGCTCCACATACAACTTGCCCGTCTCTGTCGTCATGGAGACGGCTACAAATCTGTGTCAGCTGCAATCCGCTCTCCAGTCCCGAAAATTTAAACGAAAAAGGAGGGAGCGTGGGCTGGGAGGCGGGAAGAGGGAATTCCTCTGCTCTGCTCGGCTTTGATGTGCAGCACGTTTAAAGGCACAGGGGATTATCCGAGCCCGGTGCCGGAATGAAGCGGCGGCCGTGGAGCGGCTGATGTGTGCTGGCCACGTTTGCCTCCTGCAGAGCATCTCCCCAAATTCCAGCAGAGCATCCCCCCAAATTCCAGCAGAGCATCTTCCCAAATTCCAACAGAGCACCTCCCCAAATTCCAACAGAGCATCTTCCCACATTCCAGCAGAACATCTCCCCAAATTCCAACTGAGCATCTCCCCAAATTCCCGCAGAGCATCTCCCCAAACTCCAGCAGAGCATCCCCCCAAATTCCAGCAGAGCATCTCCCCAAATTCCAGCAGAGCATCTTCCCACATTCCATCAGAGCATCTCCCCAAATTCCAACAGAGCATCTCCCCAAATTCCAGCAGAATATCTCCCCAAATTCCAATAGAGCATCTCCCCAAATTCCAGCACAGCATCTCCCTAAATTCCAATAGAGCATCTCCCCACATTCCAGCAGAAC
>JAHLSL010000038.1:15684148-15694595 GCA_025920805.1 Petroica traversi | reverse complement strand
AATAGAGCATCTCCCCACATTCCAGCAGAACATCTCCCTAAATTCCAGCAGAACATTTTCCCAGATTCCAGCAGAGCATCTCCCTACATTCCAGCAGGGCATCTCCCCATCCTTCAGAACAGCATCTTCCCAGATTCCAGCAGAACATATCCCTAAATTCCATCAGAGCATCTCCCCAAATTCCAGCAGAGCATCTCCCCAGCCTCCACAGGGTCTGGGTGGTAGCATCCCGGAGCCCAGGATGAACCCAACCCCACGGCATTCCCAGGAGGACACAGAGCATCAGCAGCACCTGCAGCATCCCAGAGGGCATGGAAGGACTGGGATGGGAGCTGGGAAAGGGGAGGTGTTCAGTGGGAAAACACCCAGCAAGGAGGTTGGTGGCATTTCCAGGGCAAAAGGGGCAGAGTCAGACAGGAATTCCTGCTGCTGACACGGCAGGAAGGAGAAGGATGGGACCAGAGCCTTGTTTGTCCTGGGTTTAGAGGTCACAGCTGGGATTTGGGGCATGAACACCCTCTAAGTCTGGCAACTGTACAGAAAAATAATGGGAAATCACCCTTTCAGCGAGGAAAAAGCAAAGCCAGGGGATAAAGGATGGTAAAGACTGGAAGGGAGCACCAGAAAGGTCATCTGGTCTCATCCCCCTGCTCCAGCTCATGGCACAGGATTGTGTCCAGATGGTTCTGGGATACCTGGAGACTCCAAACCCTCTTTGGGCAGCTGTTCCAATGCTCAGACACTGCACAGGAAAGTTCTTCCTGAAGGGAATGAAGAACTGACACTCCCCAGACCTTCCTGGGGAAATTCTCTTCCCTCTTGACAAAACACAACCAACAAACGACACCCCCATTCCTGACAATTCCTAAGATTGGGTCACTTTTTACATGACTGGAGGGAGTTATTGGCCAGAAATTCAGGAAAAATGCAGCAAAAGCAACCTAACTTCCTCCTGCATTAATTTCCTGCTCCACCATGTTCCCATAATATTAAAGAGAGACTTAGGATGGATAAGGTGGAAAAGTGAGAACAAGGGAAGACTCTTGGAAAAGTGTCCTTTGGGCATGGATGCAAAACAGAAACTCAGCTCACAGCAACTGCAGTAACAGAGAGCCCTGAAACTCCAAATTCATTCATCCCTTTATGGAATAAACCTTATTCCAACAGAGATGGAGTTGCCTTGCTCAATGTGAGGCACTGTCCAACACGTTACCACTGGATGAAGATCTAAAATGTGCATGGAGGATTTGTTGAAATGCTCTCATTTGCTGCAAAGCAATTAACTGGAGATACATTCCCAGCCAGGTATGTTTTTAATGCTATCTAGAGAATCAGGCACAAAAAAGAAAAAAAAAAGGGAAAAAAAGGAAAAAAGGGAAAGAAAAAAAAAGAAAAGAAAAAAATGAAAAAGGAGAAAAAAAGAAAAAAGGGAAAAACAACAAGAAAAAGAAAGAAACAATAAAAAAAAAATAAAAAAATAAAAAAGGAGTTTAAAATGAGTTAAATCCCTAAATGAAACACATCAGTGTAACCCCTATTTCTATTGCACAGAGCCTCTGCTTTTCCTTTCTGAGAAAAACCCTCCAGAAGGCATTTTTGCTGAATCTTGGATTTGCCCCAGCAGTGAAATGCAGCTGAAAGCAGAACTTGGGCTGGAAGGAGGGAATGAGCAGGAGCACTTGTTGAACAGAGCTCCATCAGCACCCCGCCCTGACTAATTAATTAGCAGGGCTCTCCTCGTTATGGGCACTGCAGTAACTCCCCAATTAATTCGTTGGTGTTTGCAGGGCCATCGGAAGAGGCAAGGCATTAAATATGGATGCTAAATAAAAGGGAATAAATAGCAGGCACCACTTGGCTCTCCAGGTTCCCAGCCCCATCAGAGGGGACGTTCTCTCCCTGCCCAGAGCAGGCTCCTGAACTAAGGCCCCCGAGTGCCTTATGAATTTTTCAGCAGCCTCTACCAGACATAATGAAGACACAGTTACTGAGGAGCCTCCCCAGAAGAGCTTTGAAATCTCCAGCCTTGTGGCTGGAAGGGTCAGAGCTGCTCTGCATCCCAGCCAGAGCACGGGCCACATGGAGATGTGGCCCCTCTGCAGCCAGGTGCTCATTTTTGTGTTCCCAGGACACTTCCCACTGTCCCAGGGTGCTCCAAAACCCATCCAACCTGGCCTTGGACATTTCGAGAGATCCAGGGGCAGCCACAGCTTCTCTGGGCACCCTGTGCCAGGGCCTCCCCACCCTTACAGCCAGGAATCCTTCCCAATATCCCATCTAAATCTCTCATTTGGAAGTCATTCCCCTCCACCCTGTCACTCCATGTGCTGAAACCAGGCTCAGCAGGACCCTACAGAGCTCCTCTTCCTCCAGGAGGGCTCTTTGCAAACGGTTGTTTGTACATCACAACCTTGTTCTGATCCCACTGGCACAGATAAAAGAGAAAAATTAATCCTATCTTCAGCAAAAGCTTGAACAAAGGATTTAAGTCCAGCCCAGTGGCTCTCAGAGGCGACAAAGGACATCTCTGCTCTGAGGATATTGGTGGAGATGGCCTTTGGGATGGCCAGAATTCCTGAATTATTTAGGTTGGGAAAGACCTCCCAGCCCATGGAGTCCAACCTGTGACCCAGCTTGTCACTGAGTGCCACATCCAGCCCTTCCCTGGACACCTCCAGGGGTGGTGACTCCAAACCTCCCTGGGCAGCCCCTCCAGTGCCTGAGCACCCTTTCCTTGGAGAAATTCCTGCTGATGTCCAGCCTGACTCCCCTGGTGCAGAGTGAGGCTGTGAGGACACAGAAGGATGTGGAGATGCCCCTGGGAGCAGCACAGCTCTTGGAAAGGACGTGATCCCAGCCTCTCCTTTGAAACTCAGGGAATTTTGGCCGTGCACTGGCTGTACCTCTCATGAGAAAACTGCAGTAGATGGTTAAAGATGGTTTAAGTTCAGACAGAGAAGTCACCTCCTCCCCTTGTGGATGGTTATTGCCTGGAGCTGTGGGCTGGCCTCCAGAGAAGGTATCACCTTCCTGAAATCCATCCCCAAAGCTCCTCTGGATTTCCAAATGTTCCTTCCACCCCCCACTCACATCACCCACTGCTGTTTCATCACTTGTGATGATTTGGGGCAGCATTAAAATAAAAAAAAAATCTCCTTTTCATGTCCCCCCCAGCCCCCAGGAGCTGAGGGGACAGGTTTATAATCTGCACTCAGCTGGTGTGTTCCCTCACTTCAGGATTACATCAATTATCCCTATTTTTAGGCTCGAGGGCACAAACCTGTAGGCCACAACAGAGGCAAAACGACTCCCAAAGAAAAGGTATTAACATATCTTTATATTCTGCTCTTTGTTAAGCTCCATGAGGGATCCATCAAGAACCAGAAGCCTACCAATTTCCAAAGCCTGGAGTATTTCCAGGAGTCACTTCTGCTCCAACCCAGCTGGGTTTTGTTTTTTCCCCTTCTTGGTTTTCTTTCCTTGTTCTCTGCTATCCGTGGGAGTTCCTTTGCCTCACAGTGCCTTGTACTTGGTTGCGTTTGTGCCATTATTACCCCCCCCTGCAGAAATCCTTGCATGGGGGGTTTAAAACACCAGTTCTTCATTTGGGGCCTCATCCCCATTGCAATCAGCAGCCAGAAAATTCAACACCTCATTGGAATTTTCTCTTTGATTGGGCCAATCCTATTCCCCCAAGAATAGAATCACTGAAGGATTGGGGTTGGAAAGGACCTTAAGGATCATCCAATTCCGACCCTTCCTCTAGACCAAGCCCTGCCCAACCTCTTTGAAGCTTTCTTGTCCCAAAACTCCCTGTGCACATCTTATTTTTAAGACATCCCAACTCATTTGCACAAATGCTGTGGGTTCTGTGCTGGACAGAGGTTCTGCACGAGCATCAGGCAGAGCTGGAAAACCTCTGAAAGATGCTCTGGACTCTCCACAGCCTCCTTTTGGTCACCACACCACAGGATTTGGGAGCTTGGCAAGGTGGGTGAATGCAATGAATTCCCCAGGCTCGGGTGCCAGTGTCACAAGGAGCTTGCTTGTCCCTCCACGATTTCACTTTGCCTTTCAAGGGCGAGAAGCAAAACAAAAGAGGTTTTTGAGCCCTCCCACCAGCGGGCTGTCCTGGCTTTGTTTGCCCAGCCTGTGTGACAGGGCAGCTCCCAGCAGAGAGGGAACTGCAGCCGCTTCAAAGCCGGCACTTCAAGAGCTTTTGGGCATCCAGCCTCCAGTGCTGCGGAGCTTGGGGACAGTGACAGGCCCTGAGCCACCACAGGGATTGTCACTCCTGTTTGGAGGCAGCTGGAAAGTGGGACAGGGGAGCAGGAACGTCGTGGCTGGAGCTGGTGTGGGACAGCTGCCTCAGGATGGGAGGAGAGGAATTCTGCCGGGCCCTTTCCCTGCTAAAGGTGTGCTCAGCAGCAAAAACACCACCTAAGGAGGGTTTTCACCTCAGGAAATTTTCATTTTGGACTCTGCCTGACAAAACCCAGGCCTGTGGGCTTGAAATAAAATAAATAAATAAGTAAAATAAGGCTGCAGGGCAGTGGCTGCCCAATTTCCACCTCCTTGCTTTGGAACTCCACAAACAGAAATGGAGAAGGGTTGGAGGGAGCAGCACAAACACAGCCAGGGTCAGCAAACAGGAATTCTCTGATGTTTCAAAGTTTCCACCTAAAATGTGGAAGTGATGCTGAGATGGAATACAGGATTCATGTATTATATCCATTTAAAATACATATTATTTAAGAGAGGGCCAACATATCCCTGCAATGGGAAACAGTTTATTTAAGAATAACCATGGAATCTTAGAATGGTTTGGCTTGGAAGGGACCTTATAAATCTCATCCTGTTCCACCCCTGCCATGGGCAGGGACATCTCCCACTATCCCAGGTGGCTCCAAGCCCTGTCCAGCCTGGCCTTGGACACTGCCAGGGATCCAGGGGCAGCCACAGCTTCTCTGGGAAGCTATTTCAGGGCCTCACCACCCTCTCAGCCAACAATTCCTTCCCAATCTCCCATCCATCCCTGCCCTCTGGCAGTGGGAAGCCATTCCCTGTGTCCTGTCCCTCCATCCCTTGTCCCCAGCCCCTCTCCAGCTCTCCCGGAGCCCCTTCAGGCCCTGCAAGGGGCTCTGAGCTCTCCCTGGATCCTTCTCTTCTCCAGGCTGGACATTCCCAGCTCTCCCAGCCTGGCTGAGCCCTGCCCAGCCCCAGACACAGCAGAGCAGCTCTGGGGTGGGTGAAGCCACACGTGAGGCTGTGCAATCACAGCATCTCCTGGGCTACGTGAGCCTGAGCACGGATAAAGCACCAGGTCACACTTAAAAGGGCCCTGATAGACCTTCCCCTCCCACCTCCAAAGCCCTGTAGACAGAGTTATTTAACACAGTTCCAAAAATAGCACCCAGACTGCCCTGCTGTGCCAGACAGAGCACAAACATCTGGCAGGCAACAGATCTTGTCCCCAAAAACTTAGCGGGAGGTTCGTGGGAAGCTCAGTTCTAGATCCCTGTGTCCCAGGACCAGGGGAAGTATTTTATCCTCTGTTCAATGCTGATTCTCCCAGGAATGTGGGAAAAGCCATTCCTGCCCACAGACCAAGAGGGCAGGAATTTCCAGCTCAGGAAAGCTCAATGCCCAGCCTGGCTTTTTGTACTCAGACATGAAGAATCCCAGGCTGTGCCCCAGAGCCACAAAAGATGCTGTTCCAAGGGAAATCCAAATGAAACAAGAATGCAAAGCAGCCCTTTGAGCAGAACAATCCCCGGTGTGAAAGGAGAGCGGAGGCTGCACCGTCGTCGTCTCTGCACTCATAGCTCCTTCTGAATTCAGTGTTGCTACAAAAACACCCTCCCACCTGGGACTGCCTTCCCCACGTCTCTCCCTCGCTGGGAGGCTCCCAAAACCCTGGAGAGGCTGCACAGGTAATGGGGCGTGTGTGGTTTTTGTGGGATGTTCCTGGTTTTGCACTGAAAACCTCATTGCTCTGCTATCCAAATCCATCGTGGAGTCATGGGATGGTTTGAGTTGGGAAGGAGTTTAGAAATAATTTAGTTTGGGCAGGGACACCTTGCACTATTTCGAGCCCTGTCCAACCTGGCCTTGGTCACTTCCAGGGATGGAGCAGCCACAGCTCCTCAGGGCATGGACATGTGGATGTGGCTTCATCCCAGATGTGATTCCCAGCCCACCACCACACAGGTGTCCCCATCCAAACCTCCTCTCCGGGCTCCCACTGCAGCTCACAGAAATCTTCAGGCAGCCAGCGTTGGCTGCAGTGGCTTTTCCCTGGAGCAGCCTCCCACGTGTGAGTGTAGGAGGAGCTGAACACCATCCCAGCCTGGCAGAGCCTTTCCCTGTCCTCACCTGACCTCTCAATTCACACCCAGCCCCTGCTCTGGGAGGCTCTCAGCTGCTCCCTGGCCTGCCCATCCTGTGTGTGCTGTGGAGATGCCACTTTTGGGATGCTGGGAGCACAGCAGGACAGAGGCACGGATGGCGTGCTGGTGCTGAGGGCAGCCCAGGGCTCTTCACGGGTGATGGGATTTCCTGAGGGAGAACAAACGTTCTGGGGCAGGGCAGAGATGGGGACAAACACCTGAGCACTGCAGTAAAGCAGTGGGATCAGCAAAGGTGGGAGCCAGTCTGTGCTGGATTCCCACAGGGCCTCGCTGAGTGACGGCTCTCAAATTGCATTAGAGACTGAGATTGTCCCCAGAGGCCTCAGAACCAGGAAATCCTGGAAGTGAAGGCACCACAGGGACCAAAATCCACCTGGCACTCGCTGACAGCCACACTTGCTCTGGCACTGGCTCTGGGGCACAGGCTGGGAGCTCCTGCAAACTCAGCTGCTAAATCCCAGCACAATCCAGCAGCTCACCCAGCCCTGCTGGGAAAGGGGCTCAGCCTGGAGAAAAGGAGGCTCAGGGGGGACCTTGTGGCTCTGCACAACTCCCTGACAGGAGGGGACAGCCAGGGGGGTTGGGCTCTGCTCCCAGGGGACAGGGACAGGAGGAGAGGGAACGGCCTCAGGCTGAGCCAGGAGAGGTTTACAGTGGATATTAGGAAAAAACTTCTTCATGGAAAGAATGTCAAATCCTGGCATGGCTGCCCAGGGCAGTGCTGGAGTTCCCACTCCCTGGAAGGATTTAAAATCCCCGTGGATGTGGCACTTGGGGCCATGGGGCAGTGGTGGCCTTGGCACTGCCGTGGGATGGTTGGACTGGATGATCTTGTAGGACTTTTCCAGCCTTAGCAATTCCCAGGTTCTGTGCTCCAATGAAGGAATCCGAGGCGTTTCCAAGCTGTGGGGAGCACTTTGGAGCTCTCCCCCAAGAGGTTGAGCATCCCAGCTCTCTGCTCTCAGCAGTGAGAGCCCACGCTGGTTTTTCTCACCAGTTCCAGGCCCCACACACCCTCGTGTCTCCAGCTTGGCTGGAGCTGTGGAACTGGGATTCAAAGTGGCTGCACAAGGTGACACCAGGAAATTTTCCCTCCTGCCACCCTGGCCAGTAGTGCAGGCTCTCTTGGAAGCCTTTGGGAATTCCACCCTGGGAACTGGCGTTTATTTATTTATTTGAAAAAGCCTGGCTTTTTTTGAGTGGAAATATTCCTGCCCACACATAAAGAAATAGAGCTGCAGGACGCTTTGAAAGCTGCTGCTCCTGGGGATTTCTCCCCAGGTTTGGGTTTTTCCTTTTGAAAATAAAAAGCACTTTTTTTTGTGGCCACTGAAACCCCACAATGGGACTGTTCCTGCATCAAAAGGTTTCAAAACATATTAAAAAAAAAATCCTTTCATAATCACATTTGGAGTTTGCAAAGCAACTTATTTCTCATAGAATGATAGAATGGTTTGGGTTAGAAAGGATATTAAAGATCACCTAATTCCAACCCCCCTGCCAAATTCAGGGACACCTCTCACTGTCCCAATCTGCTCCAAGCCCTGTCAAACCTGGCCCTGGACATTTCCAGGGATCCAGGGGCAGCCACAGCCTCTCTGAGTGATCTGTGCCACCCTCTCACCACCTTCACAGGGAAGAATTTATTCCTAGTATCCAATTTAAATCGTTTCACACAGAATTTCCAGCCTGACCCCAGTGTCTCCATGTGCTCCTGGAACTGCTGGGATTCCCCCTCAGAGCCTGGAATTCACTGCATTTCTGTAGCAACCAGGCCGGGCAGCTCCAAATGTCACAGGTGCTCACAAAGGCAACGGCTGCACCTTGAAAGCATCTGAGTAACCATGAGAGTCATTCAGTTCACAGAAGAGGCTGATGTTTAAGCTACAGACGGAGAAAAATTATGTCAAGAGCGTGGTTCAAACGGCTGCAGTTTGAATAAGCTCCTCCAGGCAGCTTTGGTAAACACAATGCCATAAAGGAGCCCTTGTGCTGCCCACGGAGAGCTCTGGTGGCAGCAGGTGACAGTGGTGGGTCACAGGATTCCTCTGCTCCTCTGGTAAAAGGGAGGGAGCACAGCCTGGTGCTACTCCTGAACCAGGAAAATGCTGCTGGAAGGATGGATTCCTCCCTGGAGAAACCTGGGATAGCAGAGGTGTCCCTGCCTGTTGGGGGTTGGGCTGGATGGGCTTTAGGGCCATTCCCAGACTTTTCTGTGGTTCTGTGAATGGAGGCTCAGGTGTTACAAAAAATGTGCAGTAACCTCTCCTCCTCTCAGTCCCTTTGTTTCCCTTCCCCTGCAGACCAGAAGTTCTGCAAACAGAATCCCACAACGGTTTGGGTTGGAAGGGACCTTAAATCTCATCCTGTCCCACCCCCTACCATGGACAGGGACACCTCCCACTGTCCCAGGCTGCTCCAAGCCCTGTCCAGCCTGGCCTGTGACACTTCCAGGGATCCAGGGGCAGCCACAGCTGCTCTGTGCCACTGCAGACCTGGATGCACTCCCTGGTCCCATAAAGCCTCACCTCAGCCTCGTTAGCTCCAGCAAACCATTATCATTTTAATTGCCCAAGCTCGAGTGCTTGTAATGCCTTTATTAGATTTAACTCGTCCCCCAGTGCCAGACACTGCCTGGTTTAACAGGTCCAGTGCTGCATTTATGGGCAAGCCTTGCACTGCCTCTTTCATTACTGTCTGAAGGTAATTCCTCTTGATCCAAGACTTCCTGTGGCCTGGAGTTAATGAGGGAAGAGAGGGAAAACTTCCAGGCAGGGTAAAGCACCCAGCTGGGGTGTCCTGGAGCTCCCCACCTCCACTGCAAGCAGCCAGCAGGAATTTGGGAGACTCCCAGGCACACACACCCTGCAGCAACAACCATCACCTGCCCTGACCTTTGCAAACCAGATCCCAAACTGAGGTGGATGGAGCTGCCTGATGGGGTTGAGCATCCTCCCTTCTCCTCCTGTGCCCCACATGTGCAGCAGAAGTTTGGATCCTCAGGGCAAGGAATCCTCCTGGAGTGGAGACGGTGCCTGAGGGGATTGCAGAGAGTCTGAGGGGGAGTTTTGGGAGCCCGTGCAGGGAAAAACAAGGTTTAAAGGCAAATAACTTGGTCAAGTCATCACTTTGTATTTGTGAAACAGCAGAGGGAGAGGATTCTCCACGCTGGATCCTCCTCTTGTAACGAAGGGCAGCTCCAATTTCTGCTCTCTGTGAGCAGGGCCAGGACCCAGGAAAGGCTGGAGCTGGGTCTGGGAGGTCAGGATGGATATCAGGGAAATCTCCTTCCCCAGAAGGTGTTTGGGCACTGAACGGGCTCCCTGGGGAGCTTGGAGCAACCTGGGATAATGGAATGTGTCCCTGGCCATGGCAGGGATTGGAATGAGAGGAGATTTAAGGTCCTTTCCAACCCAAACCATTCTGGGATCCCAGTTTTTCAAGGCACTACAACCTCAGCATCTTCAGCATCTTCAAACACCACAGGCAGTGTCTATTTTAGACCAAATTACTCAGTTCCAATACTTTTCAACGCCGCTTTTCTTTCTTTTTAATTGCAACTCCACCTTTGGGATTAGTGATTTTATTTTATGATGGGATATTAAGAGTAGGCAGCCAGCTCCTTTTTATTTTTTTTTTCTTTTTTAGTCCAAGCCAGTATTCAGAAGGAATAGATTAAATCATTAAATACACACAAGCACAGGAAACACAGGAAACTCTCAGCCATTATCCTATGAAGACAATGCCAACGCAAACACTGTAATAAAATATTCTTCACTGAAATCAACACTAATTTTCCCAGGCAATCAAATCCATCCCTGTGATCCCTCCCTCCCAGGGAAAACAGCCAGCACAGCTAAATTCAGATCTGTGTGGCTCCGGGCTTAAATTTGGCTCAGACATGCTGCAAATCAATGACTCCAGAAAGGTTTTCCAAGGAAAAATTCCCGGGGGGGCAAAGTTTGCTACAGCCCAGGGCAGCAAAGAGCCTGGGGCTGCATCAACCTGGGAATCCCGGGAGGATGGAGATTCCACTT